>CM062808.1:521756613-522196120 GCA_031772625.1 Pinus tabuliformis
CTACTCCCCCTGTCATGCAACGTCTTTTTGAATCAATTTAATATGATGCTAGAGAAATAACTCTCGTATTCTAGCGAAGATGTTGAAATGCTTCTCGAGAAGAGATTTTGTGAAAATATCAACAATATGCTCCTTAGTATTGATATATTCTAAGTTGATGTCTTTTTTAGCTTTTTTTCACGAAGGAACTGATACTTAATTGGTATATGTTTGGTCTTTGAGTGCATCACTGGATTTTTGTTGAGACTGATAGCACTTGTGTTATCACAATAGATGGTGATTGGTTGATTAATACCTATGTTGACATCTTTCAGAGCTTCCTTCATCCATAATATTTGATTACAACAATCAGCAGCAACTATATACTCGACTTCAGCTATAGATAGTGATATGAATGTTTATTTTTGTTGAGCCAAGATACTAGACAATCTCCTAGGAAGAATGTATTCCACTAGTATTTTTCGATCATTGACACTTCCATCCCAATCAGCATCAGTGTATGCAGTCAGAGTAAGAGTTGAGTTCTTAGGGTACCGAAGACCAAAATCAGGAGTTCCTTTCAAGTATTTGAGAATTCTTTTTACAGCCAACAAATGGGATTGTTTAGGAGCTGATTGAAATCTTCCCACCAATCCTACTTCTTGCATAATGTCAGGTCTCGTAGCAATTAAGTATAGAAGGGCTCCAATTATTGACCTGTAATGAGTTGCATCTACTGGAGGAGAGTCATCATCTTTTCTTAATTTGTAATCTGTGGTCATAGGTGTGCTCATGAGTGAACAATCTTCCATTCCATATCTTTAAGCATGTATTTAAGATATTTTTCTTGAGATATGAACATGACTATCGTGGTTTGAGATACTTGTAGTCCAAGGAAGTAAGATAACTCTCCTATCATCAACATTTCAAACTCTTTTGACATATTTTGAGCAAACTCATGGCTCATCTCATCATTATTACTAGAAAAATCAGATCGTCAACATAGACAAGAGTGACTAGTAACTTAACCTCATCCATCTTTATGTAGAGATTACTTCCTACCACCGCCTTCTTGACCCTTGCTATTGTAGATAGTGATCTAATCTTGCAGCCAAAATTCTGGAGACTTGGAGGCTGCAAGTCAGCTGATATTAACATTGTTCTTGCCATTTCTTGAGTTGTTCGGTTTCTTATTTCAATTACACCATTCTTCTTGGGTGTTCTTGGCAGCAGAGAGTTCTCCTTCGATTCCATGTACTTTACAGAATTCATCAAATTATTTTGATGTGATTTCTCCCCTCTATCCATTCTGAAATAAGCATGAATGATCTCCAAGGGTTTTGATGTAGAAAAATCCTTGGTCTTTTGGTTGGTTTTAGTTTTCTTTCCATGTTGACATGGACCACATACTCCTTGATTTGGCTTGAATAAATTTGGGGTGTCTCGTACTGCATTAATCTTGCTGATATTGATCAAGTTATCGAAACTTGTATGTCCAAGTCGCTTGTGCCACAACCAACTTTCATCTTTTTGACTTAAGTAACATTTATCTTCCTGAATTTTGTTCAGAATGTAGACATTATTGATGTTCTAGAACTCCTTTCGCCACAAGTTCCCCTGAGGAAGAGTTCCTCATTTCACAATCTTTAGCACTAAATACACATTATGTCCTTGATCACATATTTGGCTAACACTCAAGAGATTGTGTTTGAGCCTGTTTACTAGAAAAGCATTTTAAGCCTTTCCTTTTCCATTAATAAGTGTAATAGTTCCTTTTCCAACCGTTATCACTCAGTAATTTCCCAAGGTTAAGGAAAGAGATCACCGGGGTAACCACAAACCAACTTTTAGGCTTAGGCCCTAGCCAACCAAAGTCTAGAGAGGGCTCTCTCTATATGATTTAGCTTTGTTTGATGGGATATTAGGCTAGTTATGAAAGTTCAGGGGGGTTTTGATTTGTGTTGAAGATTGGGTGGTGGAATTCTTGGAGCAGATGGATAGAGCTAGGCCTTGAAGACATTGGGCTATGGAGTCAACAAATGGATAGAATAACTGGACTAGATCATTAAAGAGAATGTTCACAAGGCAGGCTAGCAAAGCAAAAGCAAGTATTTAGGCCTAATGGGTGAAGTGATTCTAACCAGAGTGAAAGGGCACTTAAGAATCCTTGGACTGGGATCAAAATGAAGAACATAGGGTGATCATGAACAAAGGGAAGTTAACAATCCTTTGATATAGACCAAAGGAGAAACTACAGAAGCTAAGGAGCAGTTAAGAATTCCCTAGCTAAGATAGCTTAGAAGAAAACATTAATAATGTAAGTAGTCAAGACAGAGTGCATTGAAGCAATTGCTAAAATATCATTCCTTATATACATTTAGATTTTAAAGAAACAAATAATATTATGGAAAAACATAAGGCAAAACAACATTGAACATGAGAGAATACTTATTTGTATTTCGCTTTACACAAGAATCCTGTAAAATATCTGATCTTTATTCCTTGATCCAACAAGCCAATCCAGTCATTGATACAATAGAACTCTAATTTGAGAGAAAAATTCTATAGAAATGTCTTGGAATCCACCGAAAATACTTCAAATGCAGAAGTATTTATAAAAATTCTAAACTGAAATATCTTGAAAAATTATCAAGATTGGTTTTACAGATATCTCAAACTGTTTTACATTAATAGAACTTAAATAAATGACACTCAAAACTATTTAATCTATTTGGCACTATATTATGGGTTGATGGTGACAAAGAATAGAAATTTGAATTTGATAGCAACTCTTAATTGATGATGAGGCTTCCAAGTCACTAACTACGTCCTTTCTTTGTGCATTCTGCCCCAGCAATTCTGCAAAATTAGGGTCCATTGATAGCTTTTTATATCTCAATCCGAGATGGATATGTAAAAAGTGAAAGAGGTTTTTGTATATATGTATGCTTTTGAGATAAACCTCTCGCAAGTTCCCAAAACGCAGCTCCAACTGTTCACAATATTATCTACAAAAAGATGTCAAAAAACAGGGCTTTGCATAGTCCAAATACTAGGCTGTGAAAACATGCACTAATCTCACATTTGGTAATACCTGTTTAAAAAATGAGATAGGTTTCTGTATATTAGCCTTTTAGGAATAGAAACCTCCTATTGTTTCTCAAATTCATCTTAGATTGGCCGAACTAGTTTCTAAAAAACTATGACTTAAACAGGAAACTTCTGAAAAATGTACCATTTCTGCTCTCATTTCATCCTTTAACCTTAAATTTCTTTTAATTGTTTTTCACTCTTACTTTGGATAAACTTCATTGTTTCTAGTGAAAGTTTTTTCATCTCTATTTAACCCTTACTACCTCCATGTTTACTTTTACTATTTACTTTTACCGCTTTGTTTTTCATCTATCTTCACTTTAACATGAATTTGTATGCTTCGTAACTGTTTTCCCTGTTGTTTATATTTATGCTAGATGCTTTACTTGACTTGATCTTCAAGATGATACTCTTTAATCCTGATACACTTTGACTATTCTTTACTGTGTCCTTTTACCTTCACTATATATTTTAGGCTTTTACTGTCTATTTCAACAGTAAATCATTTAATTCATGCTTCCTCTGCTTGTATTTTAACTGTATGTTTTATTTTCAATCTCTGTTTGAATAGATTTGATAACAATCTTGAAGTAAATAGATCTTATGACTAGTATAGACTTCTTATCAAAGGCTGTGGTATTTTGATCGTTTGTAAAATAAAACAAATTGTTAGGAAAATGTTGGGTTGACAGGGAGGGTCATTAATGGCTCTATCGAGCTTTATAGGTCTATGGAGTGAGTCCAAAGTGCTTTCAGGACGTAAACCATGCTTGAATTAGTTAGCAGAGACTATAGGTGGCGCAGAAGGGTTACACAGGGTTTTACTACACAAACAGGAAAAAATAAGCAAAATTGCGGTTTTGTGTTTAAACGGGTAAACGTTTGATTTTTTTTTTAATTTTGGTGCAAAGTGAAAAATAGATAGTTTTGTCATTTAGCAAGAGGGCATTAAGCAGTTTATTTCGCACCGCTTTTGTGGGCTTTGTGGTATTTGGGAGAGACTGCCCGATTCCACTCATTGAATGACATGTAGCATTGAGGGTCAAGCGAAAAACCACTTTTTCGAGTTGGTATCATTCGGTGGACGGGTTGGCCCGATATGGATAAGGGTCGTCGGATGTGGAGGGAGATGATCACATGATGATCGGGTGGGGAAGCTGCATGGAGGCTAGTGGGGGGCCCAACGAGCACTTAAGTGTGGCAGTATGGGGGTTAATGATGGATTAAAGATAGAATAAGCCATCGGGTTGATTAGCGGAGGATTTAATTGGGGTTTTTCCTAACATAATCGTAGATCGATTAGTTATTAGGTTTGGTCGGGGTCTTTAGGTGAGACTAATAGTTTATAGTTAAACTAGGTGTAGGGTTAATTAACACATATGAGCTATATATATATATATATATATATATATATATATATATATATATATATATATATATATATATATATATATATATATATATATATATATATATATACAGGGAAATGGGTTTTATTATCAGGATCTAATATAATAAAATTAGTAATTAATATGAAAAGATGAGCGGAAAAGAGATAAATCATTAAGTAAATGCTCTTTTGTGAATTTGATGCTTTTTCACATATTAACATTAATACTTAGGGCATTGTGTTTTGGTGGTTTTTTTATATGAAAATGCTTTATGTGAGGGGTGGAAATGCTTTTCCTAGGCAAAAGTTTTTTAACCTCAGGAAAGGAATATTATTAGGAAAATGAATGAATTGAAGGGGGTATGAATTTTTATGAGGGGAATTTAGTACTTGATACCCATAAATCATTGAGCCAAGGGTCCGACCCCTCCAAAACTTAGAGAAATTCTCTAAGCCTCTTTGACATGAGCATTTTGAACTTTATTATGGGAAATTAGTTAAGTAAAAGGTGAAATGAATGGAGGAAGTTAATTAATTGACTTTGAGATCCATTTTCACACTTGATTGTTCATTCATATCTAGAACATATGATGGAAAATGATAAATATGTTTTTTTCTAATCAATCATCATACTTCCACAACCTTTTTCCTACTTACCCATCTACTTTTCCTACCATTTTTTCTTCACTTTATTAGGGTGCATTTAGGCTACCAAACCCTTGTCAATCTTTTTCTTTTAAATTAGGAAAATATCTAATTCTAACCTTATATCATCCAAGGGTTTAAATTAAACTGATGAGCTCCTTTTATTTACTCTACCTCTCTAATGATCTGCCAAAATTAAATAGTTTGGTCAGATATTATTCTCTAACTATCAACATGAAATTTAAAGCATGGCATAATCAAGATTAAATAGTTTGATTACCATGGATTGTGGCATAAATAAAAAACTGCACACAATCATTATTATGCATAAAAGTAAATAGTAGTGGCATTTTGACTTGCACACTTTCAGGGTTTTTTGTTTTTTGGGTTCATATTTTTCACTTTTTTGGACCTTTTCTTATTCTTTTTGTCCTTTGATTTTTCTTTTAGGACATACCCTCTTTTCATTTTTTTATTTTTCAATATGGAAAACATTTGCAGAAAGAAAAGGTATGTGCATATTACAAGGCTTAACCTTAGCCATTCAAAATTATGACTGTTATTGGTATAGGAACCTAATAGTGGCTCCACTTGGGGATGGCATTTCCTTGTGGAATGTCAAGAACACCTTCGACTAGTAGCCTGATCCATTGGGCCAATCCCACACATGTATATGCTCTGTTGTATAATCTTTGAGACTAAAACTTTTGAACTGAAAATACACCCTTTTCTGCAAACTGAAATCTGATCTAACATAAATTTGCTACTGAAAACTGAATTTATTCAAACTAAAATCCTACCTACTTACTCTAATCAGCTTTTTGACTGCTAGTTAGGTAAAATGAAAAAACAAATGCAACCACTCAAGCATCATATACATTGGTATATTTTGTTGCTTGGGCTTGTTTCTGATTAAAATTGAGGTTCTAAAGCCAATTATAACCTTGTCAAACAATGAGAAGATAAGGAAATACTTGCTTTCCTTTGTAGGCTCTAAAAACTATACAAAAGGATCTTCCAAAATATATACACTAATGTTCAACTAATTTAAGCAATTGCACACTTGTTCTGGATGGCTTCCATGCCATGAAACTGAAATATCACTTTTATCTTTAACACCCTGTAGACTTTTAGATGAGCTTTGTGATGATACTTCTACTGATTGTAATGTTTGTCTGGTGAAACCTTTATCATCTTGATTTTGACTCTCATAGTCTACTAATGGAGAAAAATTCTGATTGCACTCATCATCCAACCTATCAGCTACTAGGCTATAAACACCTTGGAAGGATTGTTGCAACTTATTGCATACAGGTTTGAATGGAACTTCATAGGTTTCTACAAGCTGCTTATCCTTTTCTTTAGAGATGTTATACCACATTTTCTTTAAAAACTGAAACGATTCAAAACAAAGAGGCAAAGAAGCTTCACTTATTTCCAAATTTTTTGCACTTTCTTCTTCACTTTCATGGCTGATATGGATAAAATGGTCACTGTTTTCAAGCTGCTAAAACTGAATTTCCTTATTCCCAAAACTAGCTTATGATTGCTCTATAAAAGTTAGTTTGGATTTGAAGAACATAATTATCATCATAATAATCATATTTGGGCAAATCATCAAAATAAGTAGTGTCATCAAACATACACATTAGATTAGGAGATTTCTCCCCCACATATTTCTTTATGAATCTATCTTCTGGTCTATGGTAGTTGGAATTCATAGGAATTTGTTCATGATTCTCGATCTCTTCTTGTTGTGGAATAAATGTGTCATGGTGATTTCAAGCAAAAAATTAATCTTTCATGATGATCTTCTGCATCCTTTCCCCTATTTTCTTCATCAAAATGTCAAGTTTCTCCTCTACAATGTTGTTTTCCTCTATTTCTACTTTCAACCTTTCTCTTGTAATTTGCAGATTAACTTCTACATATACTACAATGTTCTGCATCTGTTCCAATATTGAGGTGTTTCTTTCTCTTAGCTAAAATTCTATTTCTGGATCAAATGCTCTTGGGTCATGAAAAAGAGTTGAATTAGGGGGAGGTCTTATATTTGATGGCATTAAATAATAGGCTTGATTAAATTTGTGTGAAAATTGTTGTATTGTTTCATCTGGCTATCTTTTTAACTGATTATATTCTTCTATGATCACAAGAAGATTGACTTTGATTATCCATCTATCGAGGAAAATTTTGACAAACTATTGGAAATTTGAGATGCTTGAAATAGGTAAATTTTTTAAACAACTCTTTACTCTACTTTGCAAAGAAAAAGCAAAAAGCCTAATAATAACATCATCTTCATCAATTTCAAATAAGTCTAGATAATTCTCAAAACCTTGAATATGTTTTTGAGCAGTGATACCATTCCCTCCATCAAACCTAGGGAGATACTTGTAATAATTGTTATGGAAAACATGGAGTGTAGGAGGTAAGATGAGTGGCTGATATCTATCAGGAACTTTATGAGGTACTAAAATATGTATAGGGATTGTATGATTAGTCTTGATTGTTTGATGCTCCTCAATTTGAAAATGATCTTCGTAAGAGTTAGAAGACTGTTGTTCAAATCTGTAAGGAGACTTTATATCTACACTTTTCAAAGGGAAATAATAAAAATTTAATCTCAAATATTCTCTGAAATACAATATACATCAAAAAAATTTATCAATGAGAAAGAACATAATGACTTGGATAACAATCCACGTTAAAATCCTAATCTTTTCACATAGTTCCCTTAGGTTCATTCCTCCAGTGGAGTCTTGATTGTGGAATTGATTTGGAGTCACTAGGTGGATGATTTTAACCTTTGTGTGTCTGATCACTATCCACCATAATAGATCATATCTAAACCTGTAAAACAATTCTGAAGAAAATGTTAGTTTTCCACAGTGGAGTCACCACTATGTTATCACCCAATGATTTCCCAAGGTTAAAGAAGGAGCTCACTGGGGTAACCACAAACCAATATTTTAGGCTTAGGCTCTAGCCAACCTAAGTCTAGAGAGGGCTCTCTCTTTATGATTTAGCTTTGTTTTTATGGGATTTTATGCTAGTTCTTAGTGTTCATTGGGGTTTTGGTTTTGAATTGAAGGTTGAGTAGTGGAATTCTCGGAGCAGATGGATAGAGCTAGGTCTTCAAGCCATTAGTCTATGGAGTCAACAAATGGATAGCATAAGTGGACCAAATCATTAAAGGGAATGTTCACAGGGTAGGCTAGCAAATAAAAAGGCAAATCTTTAGGCCTAATGGGTGAAGTAATTATAACCACGGTGAAAGGGCACTTAGGAATCCTTGGACCGAGATTAGAATGAAGAACAGAGGGTGATCGTAAACAAAGGGCAATCAAGAATCCTTTGCTATAAACCAGAGGAGAGACTACGGAAACTAAGGAGAAGTTAAGAAATCCCTATCTAAGATAGTTTAGAAGAAAACATTCAGAATGTAAAGCAGTCAAGACAGAGTGCATTCAAACAATTGCTAAAATATCATTCCTTGCTATATATTTAAATTTTAAAGAAACAAATAAATTATGGAAAAACATAAGGAAAAACAACATTGAACATGAGAGAATACTTATTTGTATTTCGCCTTACACAAGAATCCTATAAAATTTCTGATCTTTATTCCTTGATCTAGCAAGCCAATCCAGTCATTGATACAATAGAACTCTTATTTGAGAGAAAAAGTCTATATAAATGTCTTGGAATCCACCCAAAATACATCAAATGAAGAAGTATTTATACAAATTCTAAACTGAAATATCTTGAAAAAATATCAAGATTGGTTTTACAAATATCTCAAACGGTTTTACATTGATAGAACTTAAATAAAGGACCTTCAAAACTAATGAATCTATTTGGCACTATATTTATGGATAGAGGGTGAAAAAAAAGAGAAATTTGAATTTGATAGCAACTCTTAATTGATGATGAGGCTTCCAAGTCACTAACTTCATCCTTTCTTTGTGCATTTTGCCCTAACAATTTTGCAAAATTAGGGTCCATTGATACCTTTGTATATCTCAATCCGAGATAGATATGCAAAAACTGAAAGATTTTTTTGTATAGAAGTATTTTTTCGAGATAAACCTCTCTTAGTTTCCAAAAATTAAGCTCATGTTCACAATATTCTCTACACAAAGATGTCAAAAAAGGACGTTCCACAGTCCGAAATATAGGCTGTGAAGACATGCGCATACTTATCTCACGTTTGGTAATACATGTGTAAAACGTGAGATAGTTTTTTGTAAATTAGACTTTTAGGAACACAAACGTCCTCCATTTTTTCAAAATTCATCTTGGATTGGCCGAAATAGTTTCTGAAAAATGATGACTTAAACATGAAATTTCTGAAGAATGTACCATTTTTGCTCTTATTTCATCTTTTAACCTTAAATTTCTTTTAACTTTTTTCACTTTTACTTTGGATAAACTTAATTGTTGCTGGTGAAAGTGTTTTTGTCTCTATTTAACCCTTACTTCCTCCATGTTTACTTTTATTGTTTACTTTTACCTCTCTATTTTTTCATCTATCTTCACTTTGACATGAATGTGTATGCTTTGTAACTGACTTCCCTACTGTTTGTCTTCATGCTAGATGCCTTACTTGACTTGGTATTCAATTTGATACTCTTTAACCCTGATACTCTTTGACTATTCTTTACTATGTCATTTTACCCTCACTGTATACTTTAGGTTTTTACTGTCTATTTCAACAGTAAATCATTTAATTTCATGTTTCCTCTACTTGTCTTTTAACTGTATGTTTTAGTTTCAATCTCTATTTGAATAGATTTGATAACAATCTCAGAGTAAATAGGTCTTATGAATAGTATTAATACTTTTTTTTTTAGGAGTATTAATACTGTTTATCCAAGGCCGCAGTCTTTTGATCATCTGTAAAATAAATAAATAAAATTGTTAGGAAAATGTTGGGTTGACAGGGAGGGTCATCAATGGCTCTATCGAGCTTTATAGGTCCATGGAGTGAGTCCAAAGTTCTTTTGGGAGGTAAACCATGCTTGAATTGTTTAGCAAAGGCTTCAGGTGGTGCAGAAGGGTTACACAAGGTTTTACTGCACAAACAGGTGAAAATGAGCAAAACTAGGTTTTTGTGTTTAAACGAGTAAACGTTTGATTTTTTTGAATTTTGGCTCAAAGTGAACAGCAGATGGTTTTTTCATTTAGCTAGAGGGCAATAAGTAGTTTATTTCGCATCGCTTTTGTGGGCTTGGTGGCATTTTGGAGGGGCCACCTAATTCCACTCATTGAATGACACGTAGCATCAGGGACCAGGGGGAAAACCACTTTTTCAGCTAGGTATCATTCGGCGAATGGGTTGGCCTGATATGGATAAGGGCTGTTGGATGTGGAGGGAGATGATTGCATAGTGATCGGGCGGGGAAGCTGCACAGAGGCTAGTGGGGGGCCCGATGGGTGCTTAAGTGTGACAATATCAAGGTTAATGATGGGTTAAGGCGGGATTAAGCCATCGAGGTTATTAGCAGAGGATTTAATCGGGGTTTTTCCTAACATAATCACAGATCGATTAGTTAGTAGGTTTGGTCGGGGTTTTTAGATGAGACTAATAGTTTATAGTTAAACTAAGGTGTAGGGCTAATTAACACATAGGAGCTACATATATACAGGGAAATGGGGTTTATTATTGGGATTTAATAGAATAAAATTAGTAATTAATATGAAAAGATGAGTAGAAAAGGGAAAAATCACTAAGTAAATGCTCTTTTTGTGAATTTGATTTTTTTCACATATTAACATTAATACTTAGGGTAATGTGTTTTGGTGGGTTTTTTATATGAAAATGCTTTATGTGAGGGGGGAAAATGCTTTTCCTAGGCAAAAGTGTTTTAGCCTCAAGAAATGAATATTATTAGGAAAATGAATGAACTGAAGGGGGGGATGAATTTTTATGAGGGGAATTTAGTACTTGATATCCATAAATCATTGAGCCAAGGGTTCGGTCCCTCCAAAATTCAGAGAAATTGTTGGGTCCCTATAATACTAGTGATTACCCCATTACTATTGTAGTTATACCCCTTATTTATATTGTTGTGCCCCTATTACCCCCATATTGTTATTTCTGTGCCCCTTAGAATCCCTCTATTGTTATTTTTGTGGCTTTATATTATTATTGTTAGGTCGGCTGGATTATATTGTGACTCCTTAGACTCCTATATATAGAAAGGAGGTTTTGTCATTTGTATCATCCAAGAATTGTTCATTTATGTAATGTAAAGGAGGTTGCCCCCTCGAAGAGGCTGAATTCTAAGGCGTTGATCTTTCTTTTCTATCTTTTCTTGAACTGGTTTCATAACATTTGGTATCAGAGCTTTGGATTCTAGGGTTTTGCTGCTCCAAACAGGTCATCGTGGAATTTTCGCTATAACTTTTTTTCTGTGATGTTTCAGAAGTCGAAAAAAAAACCCATTTGAGAAGACATTGCGCTGAACCTTGGGTTCGAATTTCAGAGCATGTCGCGCGATATTTTCGGAGATATGATCTGAGGAAGTTGGTCTTTTGGCAGACTCCGGAATTACATTCAAAACAGGTGACCTGGGGAAAATCGTCATAACTTTCTTTCTGAGCATCGGATTGAAATTTCGTAAGAAGGTGTAGAAAGAGGACAGACTGTAGTTTTATTTTGTATATTTTTCAGAGTCAAAGGTTGGAACAGTGATACATGGCACTTCATACAATTTCACTCTACTGAACTAGTCTATAATCAGGTCACTGCGGGAGATTGTGCATAACTCTTTCTTGGAGAATCCAATTTGGATCAGACTAGTGGCATTTGGAAGAGGACATAGAAGGCTACTACAGGTCACAGTTTCAGAACTGGATGATTCGAAATTACAGAGATACATCAGATTCAATATCAGTCTTCTACAAAGTAAAAAAAAGGTGTGTTGTTTTTTTTTTTTTTTGCATAAGCTTGGTTTGAAGGAATTCAAAGGGAATAGTAAAGCATTATTATCGGTAACTGATGCCCCGAGGAAAGAAAATGCAAACACCTAGTAAGGAACCTGAAAGCTCTAGCATGACTCATGAAGAAGAGGAAGAAATGCTACATGATATATCAAAATTACAAGAACAAGTGCAACAAATGTCACGCTCACAAAAGCTAACAGATGCTAAGATAAATGGCACGGAATCTAAGATAAATGGTGTGGAATCTAAGATAAAGGGCATGGAAGCTAAGATGGATGATCTGAAGAAATTTTGAGGATAGATTTGAAGACAGACATGGCAGATTTGAAGACAGATTTGACAAATTTTCTACAAGAAATACTTACTAATGGTGAAAAGGTTGTAAAGGAAACTCATGATGTGAACAAAAGAAATGTTAATCATGATTCCATAGACTCTAATGTTGGATCGAAGACCCACCATGTTCCAAAAATCGATATGAGGAAGTTTGATGGCAAGGATCCCGCCACATGGATATTACAGATGGAGCAGTTCTTCGATCTCAATAATGTGCAAAACACACAAAAGGTACGTATGGCAACTTTATATTTGGAACCAAATCAGTTTGTATGGTATCAATGGCTTTGCTCTCGTAAACAATTTATCACTTGGGAAATTTTTACGGAAGAATTAATAGCACATTATGAGGATACAAAAAGCAACACTTTTTTTAGACAAGTGATAAGTCTCAAACAAAAGGGTTCAATAATGGAGCACATTGAGGAGTTCCAAAAATTGAACATAAGGGTAAAAGATATTCCAGAGGAGCATAGGATTGATGTGTTCATAGGGTCTTTAAAGGATAATATCCAACATGATGTGCGCCTTTGGGAACCTGATTCATTAGAGAAGGCATTCAGGTTAGCAAGAAAAATGGAAAGCAAAATTATGGCAATTAGGAAGCATACCATTCACAACTATAAAGACGGAAGTGTTGTTGCCCATAGTCTTCCACAACCTACAAGGTTGAAACCACAACAATTGAAAGAAAAAAGAGCAAAAGGGCTTTGTTACAATTGTGATAGAAAATACACAAAAGGTCATAAGTGTGCTGAGAAGAAATTATTCTACATAGATTGTGAAGAGGAAGAAGAAAAGGAGCAAGAAAGGTCAAAAGAAGAGGATATATTCCAGGAACAAAGCCTAGATGAAGAACAAATAAATCCGACCATATCTTGTAATGCATTGGCGGGAATTACCACTCCTCAAACCATCAAAATAGAAGGACAAATCAAGAAGAAAAAGGTAATAGTGTTGATTGATTCAGGAAGCACCCACAATTTTATTCATTGTAGGGTAGCAAAAGAATTGAATTGCTTCCTATATCCAGCACCAGAGTGTCAAGTGATGATTGCAAATGGAGGAACAATAAATTGTTCTGGAAAGTGCCATAATATCAAGCTATCCATGGGAGAATATGTATTGACTATCCCAATGCTTTCCATTCCAATGGGAGGTGCTGATGTTGTACTAGGAGTCCAATGGCTACAATCCTTGGGTACAATAGCTTTTAATTTTCAAGAACTTTTCATGAAGTTTTCTGTGGAAGGAAAGGAAGTTGAATTAATGGGTATTGCAGGGAAACCAGGAAAGATAATCAGCTCTAATGGCATGACAAAGCTTCTAAAAAAGGAGCAAAGAGGTGTAATTGCACAATTATGTTCGCTAGATGTTTCCACATTGGAATCATATATTTCTCCAGATCTCCAAAAGGTCCTAGACAATCATTCCAAGGTATTTGAGACTCCCAAAGGTCTCCCACCTATGCGTGATCATGATCATGCTATTCATCTGATTCCAGGAAGTGTTCCTCCAAACATCAGGCCGTACAGATATCCATATGTCCAAAAAAGTGAAATTGAACATATGGTTGCAGAAATGCTAGAGGCTGGTATAATTCAACCGAGTCAAAGTTCTTTCTCAGCTCCAGTAGTATTGGTGCACAAGAAGGATGGATCATGGCGCATGTGTCCAAATTATAGGGAGCTCAACAAGCTCACTAATAAAGATAAGTTCCCCATTCCTGTCATTGATGAATTAATGGATGAATTGCATGGATCAATTTACTTCACCAAGTTGGATATACGTTCGGGATATCATCAAATCAGAATAAAGATTGAAGACATTCCGAAAACGACATTTAGAACTCATGAGGGTCATTATGAATTTTTGGTCATGCCTTTTGGCCTTACCAATGCACCTTCAACATTTCAAGGTTTGATGAATTCAATTTTCAAACCATTCCTTAGAAAATTTGTGTTGGTATTTTTTGATGATATACTAATCTACAGCAAGTCTTGGAAGGATCATGTTGAACATGTTGACAAGGTGCTACAACTATTGGAGGAGAAACAATTATATGCAAAAAGATCCAAATGTTTCTTTGGAGTCCAGGAGGTGGAATATTTGGGTCATATTGTATCTCATGAAGGAGTTAATGTAGACCGTGCAAAATTAAATCCATTAAGGAATGGAAAATCCCCACATCCATAAAGCATCTGCGATGGGTAATGGTTGTAACAAACCCGCGGGGTGTTGATGTTCAGCTTTAATTAGCTGACATTCTATGCATCGTGCCAGATATTCCGTTACATCCCTTTTCATGCCTGGCCAATGATATTCCTTTCGAAGCGAAGTGATTAACTTTTAATATCTCGGGTGTCCCGCATAAGGACTTTTATGATTCTCGTCCAGAATTTTCCTCTTAATATCACCCTGGTCGGGTACACATATTCTTTTCTTGTAACGTAAAAGGCCTGCCGCGTCCAACTCATAACCTTGTTGCCTGATGTGGGTGTTTGAATTCTGCAAAAGCTGTTTCTTTTGCTGGTAGATTTGATCTTCCTCAGCTGCCTCTATAATTTCTTTGCTAAGGGTAGACCGTCCTTCACTAAGACCAATTTCATAAAGACAATGCGCTTTTCGGCTTAACGCATCCACCACCCGGTTCTCTTTCCCTTTTAAGTGTTTGATTTCAAAATCAAAACTGCCCAAAAAGTCCACCCACCTAGCTTGTCTAGCATTTAAGGTTGGTTGACTTAAGTAGCTAGTTAAGCTGTGATGATCTGTCATCAATAAAAAATTTCTTCCCACCAAATAATGGCGCCACATTTTTAGCGCATGTACAACAGCAGTGAGTTCCAGATCATAGGCTGAATACTTCTGTTCATGTTCCTTCAATTTTCTGGATTCATACACGATCACCTTCCCCTCTTGCATCAGCACCCCCCCTACACCTTCTTTGCTGGCATCTGTGCAGACTACGTAATCCTTTCCCGGGTCTACAATGCTCAGCACAGGTGTAGTAGTGAGCAAGTGTTTGAGTTGCTCAAAGCTCTGCTGACACTCTCTTGTCCACTTAAAGATTTTCCCTTTCTTTTGCAAGGAGGTGACGGGGTATGCAACCCTGGAAAAATTTCCACGAACCGCCTATAATATCCAGCCAGCCCCATGAAAGACCTGATATCAGCCACGTCTTTTGGTGTTGGCCATTCCATTATGGTTTTAATATTTTCAGGGTCTACAACAATGCCTTCCTTGGTGATGATGTGCCCCAAATACTGGATCTGCTTTTTATAAAAGTCGCATTTGCTAAATTTTCCATATAACTGATGTTCCCGTAGAGTCTGTAGCACAAGTCTGAGATGCTCTTCATGTTCTTTAACATTCCGAGAGTATATCAGTATATCATCAATAAAAATTAATACGAATTTATCCAAATACTGATGGAAAATACTATTCGGCACATAAACGTTGCAGGTGAGTTGGTCAACCCGAAAGGTAGTACCATGAACTCATAGTGTCCATAACGGGTTCGAAAAGCAGTTTTGGCTACATCCTCTTCCTTAATTCTGATTTGATGATAACCAGATCTCAAATCGATCTTTGAAAATATCGTTGCCCCTTTCACCTGATCGAACAGTTCATCAATACGGGGTAGTGGGTATTTGTTTTTCACTGTCAATTTATTCAGCTGGCGATAATCTATGCACATACGGAGTGTTCCATCCTTCTTCCTAACAAACAGTACTGGGGCTCCCCAGGGAGATACACTGGGACGAATGTATTTATTGTCTAACAGCTCCTGCAGCTGCATCTTTAATTCGGTTAACTCCGGCACACTCATTCGGTACGGTGCTCGAGACACTGGGGCTGCACTAGGCACCAACTCTATGGTAAAATCCAAATCTCTTTTAGGGGCCAATCTTGGTATTTCCTCAGGAAACACATCTGTCAATTCCTGCACTACCGGTATGTTTTCCAGTGCATTATGTTTATCTTCAGATTTTGCATGACCCACTTGAACTGCATATACTTGACACTTTTTCCGGATGCATTTAGCCAGTTGTGAGGCAGTAATTGGTCGAATCTAAACTGGCTTCAGAATACCTCCAATTTCCTGTTCATTTCCCATTTCATCCCAGTAGGAGATTGTCTTGGTTTTGCAGTTTATTATGGACCACCACCTTTCCAACCAGTCCATTCCAATTAACACATCATAAGAGCCGAGAGGAAGTACATTTAATTCCGCTGTCAGTGTCTGTCCAGCTATCTTTAATGGACAGTTGCTGACCTTGGCCAGCACCCGCCTTTTGGCCCCGGTAGCTAGCTGAACCAACCATGGACTCTTAAACTTAACAGATTGTAAATTACAGCTTTCCACTATTTTGGGGCTAACATAACTTAATGTAGCTCCTGGGTCTACTAAAACAGAAACAGTTTGATCAAAAATCTTACCTTCGAACTCTACCATCGTTGGCTGGTAATCAGCTTGACGGTCCTCGAGAGCAGCATTTATTCTTGGTATGGACCGAGCCACATCACCTATTCTAGAAGCTTCATAAACCTGGGACACCTGATCACTACCCTTTCGGTGAGGACAGTTCTTGATATAATGTGGCCCACCACAACCCCAGCATTGTACTGGCGGTCTAACTGTCCCCTCATTATCAACTCTGCCCGGCTGCTCGCTATATTTGGGCTCATTAGGTGGTTTCATTCTGAGCTGATTTCTAGACTGACTCCTACTGCTGGGCCCTTTTGAACCTCCTTTGCTGAAACTGCCACGAGCTCCCTTAATTCCCATAGTGGTTCTGCTTCCCTTTCTATCCACCCAACGCTTTCCAAAGCTATCTCCCCTTTGTTTATTCTGCTGATAGCATATTCTAGCTTTCCGAATCGATTCATCCATGGTCTTCGGGTTATCAAACTCAATCCTTTCCCGCATTGTTTGGAGTAGACTGCTAACAAACCGCTGCACTTTTGCCTTTTCCTCCCGAATATATGGTACATAGCGGAGCAGGGATGTAAATTTGGTAATGAATTCATCCATGGTCTGCTGCCCAAGCCGCAGATCATGGAATTCCCGTGCTTTTTCATCGTAAAAGCGTTCAGTCAAGTATTTCTCCTTGAAGTACTTCTGAAAAATTTCCCAAGTTATATCCTGTTCGCTCACTCCCCGCACCATCTTAACTTCCTCCCACCATAATGTAGCTTTGGCCTGCAGCTGGAAAATAGCAAGTCGTGCCTTAAGATGGTGGTCATATTCGTAAACTTGGAAATATTTGTTCATGTTTATTAGCCAGGCTTCCGCAGCCTCCTCAGACTCCCCATCAAAATGCGGCGGCTTAATCTTCCGAAACTCTCCTTGTAGTTCTATCCGCTGTCTTTTTGAGGTTTGATGCTCAGAAGCGTTGTCAGATTTCTCACCTCGAGCCTCCGCCCTGCCCTCCATTTCGTCCTGATCAGTATGGTAATCTGGTTCTTCTGATACATGCTTTTGCTCCGGACTGGGCTTAGGCTGGTGCTAGTTTTGTTTATCTGATAAACTTTTCAGAATCCTTTCCTGTTCCATGGTCAATCTGGTGTTGTCCTCTCGTAAACGAGCCATCTCGTTCTTCAATTCTTGGACTATCTCCAATATGGTCAAGTTGGTGCTGCGTGCCTCCTCCCCTAGCTGCACCCAAATCTCAGGATTTCCCTGAGGGTGGGTGTTGGGTCCCTATAATACTAGTGATTACACCATTACTAATGTAGTTTACCCCGTATTTATATTGTTGTGCTCTTATTACCCCCATATTGTTATTTCTGTGCCCCATAGAATCCCTCTATTGTTATTTTTGTGGCTTTATATTATTATTGTTACGTCGGCTGGATTATATTATGACTCCTTAGACTCCTATATATAGAAAGGAGGTTTTGTCATTTGTATCATCCAAGAATTGTTCATTTATGTAATGTAAAGGAGGTTTCCCCCTCGAAGAGGCTGAATTCTAAGGCGTGGATCTCTCTTTTCTATCTTTTTGTGAGCTGGTTTCATAACATTTGGTATCAGAGCTTTGGATTCTAGGGTTTCGCTGCTCCAAACAGGTCATCGTGGAAGTTTCGCTATAACTTTCTTTCTGTGACGTTTCAGAAGTCGAAAAAAAAACCCATTTGAGAAGAACTCTGGCTGAACCTTGGGGCCCAATTTCAGAGCGTTTCGCGCGATATTTGCAGAGATATGATCTGAGGAAGTTGGTCTTTTTGCAGACTCCTGAATTACATTCAAAACATGTGACCTGGGAAAATCGTCATAACTTTCTCTCTGGGGATCGGATTGAAATTTTGTAGGAAG
Organism: Pinus tabuliformis; assembly: GCA_031772625.1. Classification (NCBI taxonomy): domain Eukaryota; kingdom Viridiplantae; phylum Streptophyta; class Pinopsida; order Pinales; family Pinaceae; genus Pinus; species Pinus tabuliformis. The sequence continues at coordinate 521,775,327 of CM062808.1, forward strand.
GTACAGAAAGAGGATGGACTGTAGTTTCTTGTATGTGTGTTTCAGATTCAAAGGTTGAAACAGGGACTCGTGGCACGTCGTACAAGTTCGCTCTACTGAACCAGTCTAAAAGCAAGTCATTGTGGGAGATTTCACATAACTCTTCCTTGGAGAATCCAATTTGGCTCAGACTTGTGGCATTGGAAAGAGGACACAGAAGGCTACTACAGGTAGAAATTTCAGAATTGGATGATCCGAAATTACAGAGATACATCAGATTCAATATCAGGCTTCTATAAAGTGAAAAAAGGTGTGTAGTTTTTTTTTTAATTTTTGTGTAAGCTTGGTTTAACGGAATTCAAAGGGCATAGTAAAGCATTATTATCGGTAACTGATGCCCCGAGGAAAGAAAATGCAAACACCTAGTAAGGAACCTGAAAGCTCTAGCATGACTCATGAAGAAGAGGAAGAAATGCTACATGATATATCAAAATTACAAGAACAAGTGCAACAAATGTCACGCTCACAAAAGCTAACAGAAGCTAAGATAAGTGGCGTGGAATCTAAGATAAATGGTGTGGAATCTAAGATAAAGGGCATGGAAGCTAAGATGGATGATTCGAAGATAGATTTGAAGAGAGACATGGCAGATTTGAAGATAGATATGAAGACAGACATGGAAGAATTGAAGAAGTTGCTACAAGAAAGGGTCACTAATGGTGAAAAGGTAGTAAAGGAAACTCATGATGAGAACAAAGAAATGTTAATCACGATTCCATAGACTCTAATGTTGGATCGAAGACTCACCATGTTCCAAAAATCGATATGAGGAAGTTTGATGGCAAGGATCATGCCACATGGATATTACAGATGGAGCAATTCTTCGATCTCAATAATGTGCAAAACACACAAACGGTATGTATGGCAACTTTATATTTGGAACCAAATCAGTTTGTATGGTATCAATGGCTTTGTTCTCGTAAACAATTTATCACTTGGGCAATTTTTACGGAAGAATTGATAGCACATTATGAGGATACAAAAAGTAACACTTTTTTTAGCCAATTGATAAGTCAAACAAAAGGGTTCAATAATGGAGCACATTGAGGAGTTCCAAAAATTGAACATAAGGGTGCTGAGAAGAAATTATTCTACATAGATTGTGAAGAGGAAGAAGAAAAGGAGCAAGAAAGGTCAAAAGAAGAGGACATATTCCAGGAACAAAGCCTAGATGAAGAACAAATAAATCCGACCATATCTTGTAATGCATTGGCGGGAATTACCACTCCTCAAACCATCAAGATAGAAGGACAAATCAAGAAGAAAAAGGTAATAGTGTTGATTGATTCAGGAAGCACCCACAATTTTATTCATTGTAGGGTAGCAAAAGAATTGAATTGCTTCCTATATCCAGCACCAGAGTGTCAAGTGATGATTGCAAATGGAGGAACAATAAATTGTTCTGGAAAGTGCCATAATATCAAGCTATCCATGGGAGAATATGTATTGACTATCCCAATGCTTTCCATTCCAATGGGAGGTGCTGATGTTGTACTAGGAGTCCAATGGCTACAATCCTTGGGTACAATAGCTTTTAATTTTCAAGAACTTTTCATGAAATTTTCTGTGGAAGGAAAGGAAGTTGAATTAAGGGGTATTGCAGGGAAACCAGGAAAGATAATCAGCTCTAATGGCATGACAAAGCTTCTAAGAAAGGAGCAAAGAGGTGTAATTTCACAATTATGTTCGCTAGATGTTTCCACATTGGAATCATCTATTTCTCCAGATCTCCAAAAAGTTCTGGACAATCATTCCAAGGTATTTGAGACTCCCAAAGGTCTCCCACCTATGCGTGATCATGATCATGCTATTCATCTGATTCCAGGAAGTGTTCCTCCAAACATCTGGCCGTACAGATATCCATATGTACAAAAAAGTGAAATTGAACGTATGGTTGCAGAAATGCTAGAGGCTGGTATAATTCAACCGAGTCAAAGTTCTTTCTCAGCTCCAGTAGTATTGGTGCACAAGGATGGATCATGGTGCATGTGTCCAGATTATAGGGAGCTCAACAAGCTCACTATTAAAGATAAGTTCCCCATTCCTGTTATTGACGAATTACTCGATGAATTACATGGATCAATTTACTTCACCAAGTTGGATCTTCGTTCGGGATATCATCAAATTAGAATGAAGATTGAAGACATTCCGAAAACGGCATTTAGAACTCATGAGGGTCATTATGAATTTTTGGTCATGCCTTTTGGCCTTACCAATGCACCTTCAACATTTCAAGGTTTGATGAATTCAATTTTCAAACCATTCCTTAGAAAATTTGTGTTAGTATTTTTTGATGATATACTAATCTACAGCAAGTCTTGGAAGGATCATGTTGAACATGTTGACAGGGTGTTACAACTATTGGAGGAGAAACAATTATATGCAAAAAGATCCAAATGTTTCTTTGGAGTCCAGGAGGTGGAATATTTGGGTCATATTGTATCTCATGAAGGAGTTAAGGTAGACCCTAGCAAAATTAAAGCCATTAAAGAATGGAAAATCCCCACATCCATAAAGCATCTGCGAGGATTTCTTGGGTTGACAGGGTATTATCGCAAGTTTGTTAAGAATTATGGGAGAATAGCAGCACCTCTAACAACATTATTGAAGAAAGATTCATTTTCATGGACTTCGGAAGCAACAAAGGCCTTTGAAAATCTTAAAGAGGCAATGTGCCAAGCACCGGTCTTAGCTACGCCGGACTTCACAAAAACCTTTATTGTGGAATGTGATGCTTCAGGAAATGGAATTGGTGCTGTTCTAATGCAAGATGAAAGACCCATTGCTTTTGAAAGTCGTCCAATCAAGGGAAAGTTTTTAAGCAAAGCTATTTATGAGAAGGAAATGTTGGCAATACTCCATGCACTTAAGAAATGGCGACCCTACCTAATGGGAAGACACTTCAAGGTAAAAACAGATCATGATAGCCTTAAATACTTTTTAGAACAAAGATTATCCTCTGAAGAGCAACAAAAGTGGGTCACAAAGATGTTGGGTTATGACTTTGAAATCATCTACAAAAAAGGGAAGCAAAATGTGGTGGCAGATGCACTCTCAAGAAAGGATGAGGATGTGGAAGCATTGTTGTGTGCCATTTCTATTATCCAACCAGATTGGATAAACGAAGCAAGGGAGGAATGGAAGAACGACGAAGAAGTGTGGGCACTTATTCAAAAGCTACAACAAGATTCCAGTACTTCTGATACATTTAGCTGGAAAAATGATTCGTTATGGTACAAAGATCGCTTATACCTCTGTAAGAATTCCCAGCTAAAACAAAAGATTCTTATGGAATTGCACACTTCTCCCTTAGGAGGGCACTCAGGATTTTTAAAAACTTACCACAGGGTTAAGAAGGAATTTTTTTTGGGATGGCCTTAAATCAGATATTCAAAAGTTTGTGGCGGAATGTTTCGTTTGCCAGCAAAATAAAGTTGAAACAATTAAGACACCAGGTCTATTACAACCTTTATCCATTCCAAGCCAACGTTGGGAGGAGGTTTCAATGGATTTTATCACAGGTTTACCCAAGTCTGAGGGAAAGAGTGTCATCATGGTGGTAGTTGACAGACTTACCAAGTATGCACACTTTTGTGCATTATCACATCCATTTAAAGCCAATACAGTTTCTACTGCATTTATGGAAACAGTTCAAAAGCTACATGGAAACCCAAAGATTATTGTAAGTGACAGAGATCCCATTTTCACTGGAAATTTTTGGACAGAATTATTTTCTTGTCTTGGGACTCAGTTAGCTCATAGCTCATCTTATCATCCTCAATCTGATGGGCAAACTGAGATAGTAAACAAATGTTTGGAAGGATATCTTCGTTGCTTTGTATCTGATAAACAGACACAATGGGTCAAATGGTTGCCTCTGGCTGAATGGTGGTATAACACTTCCTTCCATACACAACAAAAATGACCCCATTTATGGCACTTTATGGGTATCAACCACCATCCATCACATCATATTTAAGAGAAAATTCTAAGGTTCAGGCAGTGGAACATCACATCGAACATCAGCAACAAGTCCTCCAACTCTTAAAGGATAACCTCGTGTTGGCACAAAATAGAATGAAACAACAGACAGATCAACATCGCAGTGAAAGAAGTTTTGATGTAGGTGATTGGGTATTCCTACGGCTACAACCATATAAGCAAATGTCCCTAAAGCAAGCTAAGAAGGATAATAAATTATCACCAAAGTATTATGGTCCGTACAAGGTGTTGGAAAAGATTGGTACTATGGCATACAAATTGGAGCTTCTTGCAGTTTCTCGATTGCACCCAGTTTTCCATGTTTCATGTTTAAAGAAGGTTATAGGTGACAAGCTCCCAATTCAAACAATATTGCCAGAACTTGACGAGGAAGGAAAAATTATATTAGAACCGGAAGCAATCACAGAAACAAGAACTCGACAGCTACGAAATCGATCAATTTCAGAGTATCTTATCAAGTGGAAGAACTTATCCGCTGAAGATTCCACATGGGAGGATGAGAATTTTATGCAGAAGTATCCAGAACTGCTCAAGCGTTGAGGACAACACTTTTTTGAAGGAGAGGGGCATGTTGGGTCCCTATAATACTAGTGATTACCCCATTACTATTGTAGTTTACCCCCTATTTATATTGTTGTGCCCCTATTACCCCCATATTGTTATTTCTGTGCCCCATAGAATCCCTCTATTGTTATTTTTGTGGCTTTATATTATTATTGTTAGGTCGGCTGGATTATATTGTGACTCCTTAGACTCCTATATATAGAAAGGAGGTTTTGTCATTTGTATCATCCAAGAATTGCTCATTTATGTAATGTAAAGGAGGTTTCCCCCTCGAAGAGGCTGAATTCTAAGGCGTGGATCTCTCTTTTCTATCTTTTTGTGAGCTGGTTTCATAAAAGTGGGTGACGCTGTCTGGTCTGTCCACATTTCAATGAGGAGCACTGCTCGTTCTCCTCATTTTGCTGTCACCTATTGAGAAGATTAGTTTCTTTTCCACAGATGTTACATGCAATATATCATGGGATAATCCCTACTTGCTCGTTAATTCAATTAATCATATCAGTTTCTCAGTTATGGTTAACCCGAAGTCACAGAGTTGCAACCTCGCTCTGATACCACTTGTAAGACCTCTACAAAAAAAAATATTTTTCCCTATAGACAATTACACACACACACACACACACACACACACACACACACATATATATATATATATACTTTGCTTAAGGTGAATTACTCTTGGTAACTATGTTCACAACAATGTTAATACCAATGTTTCACCATCACTATACTCACGACATTTAAACAGTTAAACCTAGCATTTTATAATTATTATCCACGGCAATCATTTATCGTGTGCACTATTGGTTAGGCGTATGCATGTATCGTTTACCATGGTATAATATAATGCTTGGTTGATTATTAATTTATGAAACCTTCCCGTAGTCTCGAGAAGTATCCAGGGAAATCTTGGTTACACTTTCTATTATGGTTGAATGATTTGATGCGTTATTTAAATCCTCGGCCTGCGGTTCTGCGATTGTCATTATTATATTCCACCCGCATACGAGATTACCCGTGCCAACACTCCGTCAGCCACGTCTGGTTTCCCAGGTTCGCTGGAGAGCTCACTTCCGATAACGTTTTCCGGTCACCAACTTGGCGTTCTGGAACCTGGGCTTTCCTAGGGTGTCCACCTGGCATGCAACGAGCCAGCTGGCCTAAGCTGCAACCGGCCAGGACTGCTCCGATTACCAACGCTAAAGACGGGACTTTATTGTGCCTGGTACTTGGCACGAATGACCCATGTGACAGCATTCATCGGAGAAATCCCGCGCCCATTTCAACGGTGAAGATGATGTTTTCCAGATCGACGGTTGTTATCTTTCCAGGTAAGGGTAATAGGTCTAAATGGTTTTCCCATGCCGCATTTGGCCATTGCAGATCATTTCCACTTTGACTCCCGGCCTTGGCAGGTCTCTGGCGATTGGAATTTCATCCGGCGCAGACCATTTGCATAACCAGCCGAGAAGGAGATAGGGATTCACCCGTTGGCCATGGCCGCGGTAACATGCACTTCTTAATCCACAGTAATGCTCCTTCGTTTATGGTTTGGCTTTTTGTTTGTTTTACCATGGTTCTAACATTCATTTTTCCCTCTCCTTGCAGGTGCGAGATACAGGTATCGAGACCTGCGCATGGTGGACACAACTCCGTTTGTTCTCTTCTGTTTCCTGGTAAGAGAATGCTGACGACTTATGTACAGAAAGTTTGTGGGTAACTCTGAAATTGGTTTCGGCCGACTTGATCGAGCTATGGTGTTTTCCTTTTCTTTTCTTTTTCGTTCTGAGTCACTCCTTGAATGTGACTGTAACAGAGTCCCTGCTCTGGTTTTCACTGTGGCAAACTTGGGATTTTCCCAATACTGGGATATCGGTATTGTCCGTTCCGGACTGCGCTTGCTGGACTGCGCTTGCTGTATTGTATTTTTATCATGTATCTGATACAGGGCCGAGGGTTTTATCCTGAACATTTATGTTTCCATTTGGGCGGTTACAACTATTTGTAATTTCTTGACTGGTTAATGTGTTTATTTGTATATGCATAACAAGGTGCTACAGTTTAATAATGGATTTTGGGCTTCTGTCGGTTAATACCGAACTTTTCCTTTGACATAAGAATATTGTTGTTCACACGAGACTTTCATTGCATATGCTGGTACTGTAGGACTTCTGTTAATTCCTATTTCTCGATTAGCAATATTATCTCCATTACTTACATGCTATGTTCATTTGTTTAATAATGGCTTATTGTTTCATATGGGCGAGTATTTTTCGGTTTCTCTACTCTGTCCATACCGGCCACGGCCGCCCATTTCACCGTGGGGTTCCGCAATTAAATTGGAACAATGGCACAGGGTAGTCAAGATTCGGGTGTGGGTACAAGTTACCCTCCTTATCTCGTTAATGCATGACATTTAATTTTTTTTTCTAACTTGTGTATTCAACAGAAGAGACCTACATCCACTATTTTCAGAGAATATTTCTATTAACACATGCTCTGTTTATTTTGTCGACCTGCTTTTGTTTCTTTGGATTCGAAGGAATTGCTCTGTGGAATCATACATATATATATTTAGTTTTCTTTTTTATCATGTAATGGATTATCGTTTGATTAGATTCTCATTCCTATAACGATTGTATACAGAGTTCTTTCTTTATATCATTTACGCAGTATACTCGGAAATCATTTCCAGAGAAAGGGTTGTTGACCCTACTCTTTCTGGTTTTCGTTTCTTCCTGTTGCACTATTCTTTCTTTATGGCAGTCATAAAGGAATTTCACTCCTTTCTAAGATTAATGTTTTAACATAATTCAAGTCTTTATTCTACTTGCATCTACGAAAAGATATTTTCTTTGTACACTTTACAGTTCTCTGTCCTGTCATAAACTTTTTAATTCAATTGTGAGCATATACACAGACTACCAAGCTCTCTGTTGTACATACCTGTTCAGAGGCAAACCTCTTAGTGCGCTTGTCCACCTCCCGACCTTAGGAGGGTCCTCCTTGACCTTCCACCCCCAAGCACCCTGCAAGATTCTTGCTATCTGCAACTCTTTGTCTTTGGCACTCCCAAGGTTACGCTATCTGGTCCTTACCACACATAGCGGTTTATTCACGAGTTCTCTGCTCCCAACATGCGCTATGTGGTCCTTACGAGAGGTAGGGTTCGCTGCCAAATTGCAACTTTTCGAGAGCCTTGCTATCTAGTGCTTACCAGAAGTAGCGTTCGCTGCCAAATTGCAGCTTTTCCAGAGCCTTGCTATCTGGTCCTTACAAGAGGTAGCAACCTCTTTTCCTGTTTCTTTTACCATTAAGTATCCTTCCTCTATGAGGGCTCAACCGCCATCTCAAAGTAGTTAGGGTTTCTTCCCTTTGTGACAGATGTCATATTTTAGTTCTAATACCCCTCTCATGAGGAAGCTCTATAATCATTAGCAGTTGGTTTTATTTCCAAGCCACACTAGTTGGCAACCAAACAATTATAACTATAATTAATTGAAACAGTAACAACAATAATAATTATACAGTTTTACCAAACATAACCATAACCAATAACCATAACCAATAGTTAAATTTACTGTTTTTAATTTAAACACTAGCAATTAACTGGGGGTTACATATACCCGTAAATTTCCCTTAGTTAAAATTAAAAAAAACTGCTATAATATCATCCGTAATTCCCACTATTAAAATTAAAAAGAAACTACTGTAATGTCTGACATAAGTTATAACATCCCTTTCAACCCATGCAATTGAGTTAAGTTATAACATCCCTTTCAACCCATGCAATTGAGTTAGTTGAAATGAGCTGATGTCTCTCTTGAAGGACCTTTACGAATTCGGTGGATCATGGTTATGCTTGCCTCGATAACCTATAATAAGTGCTTCTGGATTCCGTGAACTCCTTTCGACATATTTCCTGACGACGCACTTTTGTTCTGTGCATTTATAATAATCTCTGTATTCCAAGAAGAAATAGATTATAATCCGGGTAACTCACAAAGAAATAAATTAGACAGTAATATTGTTCAAAGATTCATTACTTAATATCTATTATTATTAACTTGAAACAAATATATACAGCACATCCATACCTTGGATTCGGATTTTTCTTGATATGTTTGGTTCCATATTTCCGCCATCGATATCCATCATCTAGAAAATCATGTTCACTGATTATTTGTAGGACGTGTTCTTCCCCTCCATCATCTACACTCCTGTAATTTGACCACCACCCACACAAATGAATTTATAATTTTTTTGTACAGATTTTATAGCGCATAAAGGCATGCAAACATCAAAAGAAGGTAAAAATAGATTTAAGAATTCACCTGGGCATTGAGTACTCGACATCAGTAAAATTTGGATCACTGGTTGAGAAGAGTTGATTGCAGGGTTCAACGGTACCACCAACTGCCATTGTGGGAGGTTGTTGTGGCTTTGGATGTTCATGAACATCTCCTTCATATTCAATCTTCGTCACTTGGCCATTCTGAAAGCATACTATTCTCTTTTTCATCTGACAGTCTGAGTATGGACATTTGAAATAGTGGCGAATGTAACCGCTGCCTTTAATCAACCTTCTCCCATACTTCCTCCACTTATATCCGTCTTCATAATATGGTGAAGCCATATCTTCACAAACTTTGAGCCCTGAATCATTCTCGGGACTTGAAGGCTGATCCTGATCATACAAACAATGTTTTACTGATAAGATATCATGGGTGGATGACTCTACCTGTTCAATGGACGATTCATATGCCAACCACATTGTCAAAAATTAAGAAAGGTTTATAATGGTCAGAAAGTTCATTCTGAAATAATTCTAATCTTTTTTATGTGAAGTGAAAATGAACTTATGATTTTCATTTAACAGCACATGAAAATTAAGTAATTTAATTTATTTCAGAAAAATATAAAATTTATAAGGGAGTTAGGAGAGTGAGAGGTTATTTATACCTTTGATTAAAAAAATTGAGTTTCACTATGTTTGGGTCTAGAGAGTGTTACAAATAACTAAGTTGTATATTTGGCACTGTAGCAGGGGCTAGAGTTACTCATTTTTAAGAAAATCAGGGGCTTGATGTATTTGGGTATTCCATCATCAATCATCATCTAACAAGTAGCTAAAATCTATCATGTTCAACTTCTAATTTTAAAAAGGATAAAAATGCAAAATGAGAATTTCCACTAGGTAGAGTTTCATCATGTCAAGAAGAATATGAAGAATGCCTTCATTCTATCAAGACCCAAAAATTAAATCCCAGTCTTATGAAGATTGATCTCAATAAAGCCTACCATTGTATTGATTGGGAGTTCATAGGGCTATATAAGATTGGCATCAGTCACCAGAATATTATATGGATCATGGCATGTGTTGTGAGGGCAAATTTTTCTATCATCATCAATGGCCTACCCACCACCTTCTTCAAATCATCAAGGGGGCTGCCACAAGGATTTGCCTTGTCTCCATTACTCTTCATAGTTGTAATTGACTAACTGAGTTGGAAAATCAAGGAAGCAAGGAATATGGTTTTGATTAAAGGGATCAACCTAACAGAAGACATATATAGTACTCACAGGATGTTAGTGGATGATCTGCTACTAGGTGGAGAGAATAACAAAGAAGAATGGAGTCAAATTTATGTTATTCTAAATGAATTTGGTATGGCTACATGTTTATTTATGAACAAAGATAAAACAAGTTGCAGTATTTATTATGGAGATTTTTCATATGTTTGAAATTGCAAAGATTCAAATAGATGAAGATTTCCAATACCTATGATACACACTGAAACAAAATAAATTAGGAATAAAGACTCTTAGTGGCTGATAAGAAAAATTGAGAAGAAATTTTTCTTTTGGCAAAATAAATGGCTTTCTCTATGGGGCATACTCACCCTTATTAAATCTGTCTTACAGAACTTGTGAGTCTACTGGATGCATTTGTATATACTTCCCAAGGAAATAATTCATAAGATTGACAAAATTTAGGTTAGATTTTCATTGGTCACAAAATCATGTTTGGGGGCATTATGTGGCATAGGTATTTGGCAAAACATCATGAAAAGGAAATACATACATCATTGTGATTCCACCCAATGGATTAGAGATGGGACTGAAAACTAAATAGTATGATGAAACCTAAATAGTGGCTCCTTGCTAGAATGAGATGGTAGATTTTCCATGGTTGTCAGATTCAGATAAATTTGGATGCCATCAAGGGTATGGATGAATACCACCGATGCCATCAAGGGTATGGATGGATACCACTCAATTTAGGCCCTGCTAATTTATCATTTAGCTCAAGTGGGTATTACCCATATCTAGCAGCTAATACTGGCACATGGAAGAGGCACATGGAAGAGTACTGGCACATGGAAGAGTGCAGTTACTATGGCATTGAGAGGGAGTTGGGGCATAGAATGGAAGGATTACCTCCAATGTTTATATCAAACTAGAGCCTTTCTGTCCTAAGTAGAGGATAAATTGTGTTGTGTGGGCACACTAAAAAAGGGACAAATTGTTGTTAAGGATATATATTCAAGATTTCCTGTAGATACATTTGAAGTACATACCCATGAAGCTGAAATGTTTCAATTGGCTTGTTCTCCACAACAGAGTGCTCACTTGTGACATATTAATGCATAGAGGACAACACTCACCAGGCATTTGTTCACTATGATGGGCTGGAGGACTCTTGTCATCTATTTATAAAATGTCCATTTGCAAGTGTTATTTGGGATGGAATAATGTCACTACTCAACATCAAAGGTAGGTGCCTACAAGATCTATCACTGAGTTCTATCTTCATGGTTCAACACACATAAACAACATTGGAGGTTACCATTCTATATTTTTTGTGGGATATGGAGATGTTGAAACAAAAATCTCTTTGAGCAACAAGAACCAGACATAAGCACAACTATTATTAAGGCTACTGCATACTTTGGGGAGATTGGAGATTGGACCAAGTATTATGAATGTCCACAGAGGCATTCCCAAGTATATTGACATTTGGAGTGAAATGACAGTGGGATTCTTTGATGGGGAGTGCATACAATCTAAATGTGGATATTGGGCATATATAGTAGTGGAACTTGGTAAGTTTTATCACTTTTGGTGGGAAGGAGGAAGTGGTAGAACACTTTTGAATAAATGGTAGCACTGTGGGGGACCCTTCTATGTGTAAAATGGTTGGGTATTCAGTCCATAAAGATATTGGGGGACTCAAAAAGTGTCATTGATTGGGTACAAGGATTCACTCAATTGAATCCAATAACTTGCATGGATGAGGCTTATCCGTAACCTGGAGCAGAACCTTCCACAGATTAAATATGGGTGTGTACTAGGAACAAAATGGGGTTGCAGACATGTTATCAAAAAGGGGCACATTGAGGCAGAAACAAGTTTGATTTACTTCCATGTTTTCAAGTGCAGTGATTAATGAAAGAACTATTGAGATCCTGTAAGGGGGATCCAGTCACAACAGAATTAACCTTCCACATATTAAATATGGGTGTGTACTAGGAGCAAAATGGGGTTGCAGACATGTTATCAAAAAGGGGCATTGAGGCAGAAACAAGTTTGATTTACTTCCATGTTTTCAGGTGCAGTGATTAATGAAAGAACTATTGAGATCCTGTAAGGGGGATCCAGTCACAACAGAATTAACCTTCCACAGATTAAATATGGGTGTGTACTAAGAACAAAATCGGGTTGCAGACATGTTATCAAAAAGGGGCATTGAGGCAGAAACAAGTTTGATTTACTTCCATGTTTTCAGGTGCAGTGATTAATGAAAGAACTATTGAGATCCTGTAAGTGGGATCCAGTCACAACAAAATTAGAAGTTAGCTAATAGATTTTCAAAATAGTATGGTAGGGGATAATGGGGATATGATAGATTAGTAGGAATATGCTCTAAGTTTATATTTACTGTAAAGTGACAAAAAAGTGAAAGGTATTTTGTAAAAAATGTATAAGAGAAAAAGACATTGTAATCACTTTTTTCTTTTTTTGACGAAAAAATGAACTTAATCTCTGAATAACACATTGATTCATCGGACACTAATTTTTTTCTAAAGAACCAAACACGTTAGAAAAACAAAACTCAACAAACACGTTAGAAAAACTCTTCATTTTCAAACCCTAAAAAAAACTCGTCAAAGCAACTGACCTGCTCATCAGAGGCATCCGAAGAGTCCAGCAAGGTGGCAGGATCGATACCAGGTGGTATTACCAACAAATTTGAATGCGACGTTGGCATACGCGGCCACTGCGTGTTTTCATACCGAGCGGCATTAAGTGGGGAAATAGACGACCCACTTCTCGCATCTATGGTGTCAGCAACCCTGCCTACGAAACCACCATTCGTCATACTGATTGGTTCCGGAGAGATGTTGCCAGGGCCAGTGATAGACTGGTTCGACCTGTCCAAAATATGTGGAGGATGTACACAGTTATTGTTATAGTAGTGATTCGTTATACCCATTGAAAAGATGGAGTTTGAAGCAGGATTATAATTAGAAGGGTTCTGCACGTGTCCCTCCTGATAACTGGAGCAAACTGGAATAATACCAGGCAAGATCCATTCCGGTGACTGAGAATTATGGTCGTTGTTCATTATACCCAGTGGAAAGTTTGAGACTGACGCAGGACTATAGTGAGAAGGGTTCAGAACATCTCCCCCGAGGTGACTGAAACAATCTGGAATGATACCAGGTGAGCTCCATTCTGGTGTCCCAGTATTATATTCATACTTACTCATTGGTCTTTTTTAAAGGGGGAATTGGGTTTTCAACCCAGGCAATGTAGATAACAGAAATGCAAAATGGAGATAACAGAAATGGCAAAGCAGAAAGCAAAAATAAGTCGACCTACACCGATAAATAACTCACGACTGTTAGCGAGGCTGCTTTATTTTCTTCTCTGCTTTTTAAATAATAATCAATGATTATTTAATGTTTTTTTTAATTCTTCGTTTTAAGATAATAATTAATGATTATTTTGATGGTTGAAAATCTAGAAAATTGGGTCGTTGGTTAAAATTCGATACCTCCTTGTAACTATATTTGCATTGGGGTTATAATTAAAAAATGTATTTACATCATGGAAAATAAATAGGCTTTAAAAATAATAAATTTATCGCGCGTTATGGAAACTAAATAATAGTTACAATTTAAAAAAATGTATTCACATCATTGAAGATAAATAGGCTTTAGACTTGGTTCATAATAATAAATGTATTCACATCATGGAATATGATGATGGTTATGGTTATCGTTCAATGAGACCAAATTGGTCTATCGGACCTATAATATTTTTAATTTTTAATTGTCTCGCTCCTCGTCTTTTTTGGCGAGATTGGTGTTGTAGCTCTCTCTTTTTTCTCTACGGTCTTCCAACTTCCTTTATCTTGCATCTCCTTCATCTCTTCTGGTTCTTGAGACAATGGTGTCTTAGCTTCGGCATCAATTGTGTTCGTCCTTTTGAAGATAGTCGGAGAAGAGGTTTGGTCTACGCGATCTGATTTGTTGTTAAATGAAGATTTATTTTGCACGATATTTGAATCCTCATAACTATTGATACTTGAGGGGCTGTCAAGTGCATTTTTTTGTTGTTGGGCAGGGCTTTCTCCATGCTTGTCTTGAGAGTTGTTTCTGTCTTGCCCAATTTCTTGTGATTCAATTTCTTGTGATTCACAGTTTTCTCTAGAGTATTCTTCTTTCATGACAGTGTAGTGTTCCTTTTGTGCTCCTTCCCACCAAGTAGATCTGTGGTGGCTTTTTTTTTTTCTAGGAGGCTTTTGGGCAATTTTTGGCTAGATGCCCTGTGTCAAAGCAGGATCGACATCGGAAGAGGACAATCCGGCACTGAAGTCCATTTCCACACAAATGCGTGCATAGGTGGTTCTGGCATATTCCTCTGTTTCTGGACACGAGTAGAATTTCCCAATTGCATTTCCAATGGCTTTTAGCGAGGAGAGATTCCAGAGATGCAAGGGTAGGCTTGGCAATCTTACCCAAACTGGTGCTGAGGTTATCACTCCTGTTGAGGGATTGAATGATGGGTTCCATGGCTTCATGAATAGGCCTGATTTTTCCCAAAACCAAGGGCCGGAATCCAGAATACATTGTCTGCTTTCAATATTTTCAAAATCTACTATAAAGAAACCCCTAGCACAGGGGTAGATATTAATTTCATCAGAAATTACAGGCTTCCATACCTCCGAGATCCAATTGTGGAGAGCTGTTAGTCGCGGCCAAAAACCATTGAACCGACAAATTAGGGCACTTTCAGAAAACTTCAAAGCCTCATCGAGTGAGGCTTGGACCACCTGGAAAGTGGGTGCTCGGGCTTCACTCACAATATGGGCAGGAGCTTGCCCTCCAAGAGCTGACGACACTGAGCCAGCAGCTATTTTCGCGAAGCTCGAAGCCATATTTTACTTGCATGTAGAACCCAGCCGTAGAAGAAAAAAGCAAAAGATTAGATCTAGATCTAGTCGGAAAAGATTAGGTTTAGATCTAGCTATAGAGGATTAGAACCCAGCCGCAAAGAAAGAAATAGCCCAGAATATTAAATCTGCAACCACGAACAATATCAGAAACGAACTCGGGAACAAGACAACCCTAGCAGAGTGTGAGATTCAAGTCAAAACGTAGTAATCACCGAAAGAATTAGTCTGCGATTTGGACTGCTAGAAGCGTGCAGAAGAAACCCTCAAACGAAAGCGCAGCGAAGAGGCTGCCCCAGACCCCTTCTAGAAAACCAGTCTCTGTTCATATTTGAGGCGCTGATCACAGGATTGCAGGCACGGTGATAACTGCAGGTATGCCCACAGCGAACAGGAGCCGTAGGAGCGAACAGGAACCGCATAAAATATGCCCACAGCGAAAAGCCGCAGGACAGCGAACAGGAGCCCAGGAGCGACTGATTGCGTGAGATATGGACACTTCAGCGAACATGAGCCGCAGATCAGCGAACAGGAGCCGCAGATCGATCTGCAGACAATAATGCCGCAGAAGAACTTTAATATACGAAGGGTAGACAATGACTTTCTCCTGCCGATACGAACCACAGAACCACAGAAGATCGATGCCGTAGAAGAGCCGCAGAAGATCGATCCCACTAGAGCCGCACGAGATCGAGTCGAGGGATCGAGCCGCAGGAGCAGATCGAGCCGCAGGAGATAAATAGGCTTTAGATTTGGTTCATAATAATAAATGTATGGTATCATGAGAGGAACTCGTGAGTTCAAGATGTAACTTTTCAAATTTATATAAATGGTTTCCTATAATGGGTATGGAATTTTTTAAAATTTGTATAAATGGTTTCATATAATGGGTATGGAATTTTTTAAATAAATTAAAAAGGAGTTGTTTTTAGTAATATTTTTTGTTTTTTTGTGGGTTATAATGAAAACTTTAGGGCTTTTTTATGGTGAATGCTTTATCAATTAAAATTGTTATTTTAATAACTGTTTGTATAGTTTTGGATAAATTAGACCAAAATTTAGACACAAAAAACCCAAGGAAACTAAAAAGGATAATTAATTTTAATAGGCTTAGTCTAAATAAAAGACATTTTTCAAGAGTATTTTTCTTGTTAGTTTTACTCAAAATCAGTTTTTAAAAATTTCACTTTAAATCAAAATCAATTTTTTAAAACTCGATTTTAAATTTTTTAATTTCCATAATTCTTTTTCTACTAATTTTCAAGGGTGTTAAATGTATTTATGCTAATAAAATATTGAAATTATATTGCGAGATTTTAGTGAAAATTGTCTTTAATTAGACTAAGTCATTTTAATTAATGTAATTTAAAAAAAATATTTATATTTATACATTAATATTTTATGTCTTTGATTTTTTTTTGTTATATTTATTAATGAGATTGTTAAAAATATGAATAAAAATGATTAAAAATAACAAATTTGAGATGTTATTTGTATACACATTAAATATTATGGAGCTTTTGATATTCTTAACTTATTTATATAATTAAAAATATAATCTCAATTAATAAAGAAATTGATATCAATTAGTAATGTATAGTATGAAATACTTATTTAATTTAAAATGGTTTATTGTGCGCAAAGCTCATCCCACTATGATATGTAAATCTAAGTCTTTCATCAAAATTTAAATTTTGATCATATGGGTCAAAATAAAAAAAAAATCTAAAAAGAAAAAGAAGAAATTATACAAAACATTTAAATAATAAAAAATAATAAAAAATAAATTAAGATGCATGTATTCTCATATCATAGAATATAGTTTTAGTTTAAATTATAGATGAAATAGTTTTTTCCAATACATTTTTTTCAAATAACTTTTCAATCAAGTAGTCAAACAAGGGTTCCCTAAACCATAGACTGAGAGTATCATTATCCCTATTTTTAAAAGTGGGGATGCAAATAATGCCTCTAATTATCGAACTATTATGATCATCCCTCTCTTAGCCAAGTTATATCATACTATTCTCGAAAACAAGTTTAGCATATGGCTTGAAAGTGAAGGTAAGAGGGCTAAAGGCCAAGCACGTTTAATAAGGCATCACTCAACAACGAACCACCTCATTACGCTTAGGATCACTGTGGAGGAATGCCGCAATGATAAATCCAATCCCTTTTGTTGCTTTGTGGACTTTAGAAAGGCTTTCGATACGGTTCCTAGAAACAACCTGTGAAATAGATTACAAGAGCTAAAGGTTCCTTTCAAGTTGAGAGGTGTCACTATAAGGTTATACGAGAATGAAATTGCCAAGTTGAAGAGCAATGAGGGGTGATCAAAAGATTTTAAGTGTAATATCGGAGTTAAACAAGGTTTCCCCCTCTCCCCCACCCTATTTGGCATTTACATCGACAAGTTAGAAGGTTGTTTAGAGGAAGCAGGCTTTGTTGGCATGATTTTAGCTAGGATGGTCCTCATCATTCTTCTCTATGTTGACAATATTATTCTTCTCGCAAGGTGCCCATGTGATCTTGATAAGCAACTTAGACTTCTTAAGGATTTCTCAACTTAGACTTCTTAAGAATTTTTGCTCTACCATGGGTATGACTGTTAACACTAACAAAACAAAAGTTATGATTATCAAATCCAAGAAGGATACTTACGCTAATTTATGTATGAAAATAGTAAATTGGAGGAAGTGTCTTCTTACAAGTACCTAAGAATTGATATTCATCATAAGCGTACCTCGAACTATAGCATTGAGAAGAGGATTAATGGGGGGTGGAAAGCTTATTTTGGTCTTGGAAATAATTGTACGGAAAACCTCGTAATGTGGGATAGAAAGAAGTTCCTATTTCAAAGTTTAGTCACTCTTGTTATATTATATGGATGTGAGGTTGGGGGTTGTAGCATCTCTAGAGAATCCTTGAGAAAGATTGAGCAAATCGAGAAGCATTTTATAACATATAACCTTAAAATTGAAATTAATACACCCTATCATATTCTCCTTATAGAAGTGGGTCCTTCCCCTATCAAGAGCCTAGCTATGACTAGGATTCTGTTGTACAAGCACAAGATCAATAATATAGGAGACCATAGACTCCCTAAGCTAGCTTTAAATTCCAACCAAAACCACCTATGGATCAAACGAGGTTGGTATAAAGACCCTAGGGCCTCGTTAAACCATTGGGAAATCGACGAGAATGATGCATTGGAAAACATTAATAACATTAAAAATATTGTTACTTCTAAGTTCAAAGAAAAAAAGTGGTGTGAGAATGATTTAGCAGTTAAAAGAAAATTAAGATATTATAAGAAGGTCGTCAACCCCACCATAGAAGATCAAAAGTATATCTCTATTTTAACTAGCTCAAAGAAGAAAATTAATATATCCAAGATTAGAACAAACTCTCATGACCTCCATCGTGAAACGAGTCATTGGGAAGTTCCTAAAACACCATGGATGGAAAGGATTTGCCATCTTTTTGAGAATATGAACATCAAGGATGAAAATCACTTCCTCTTAGAGTGCCCCATGTACAACCACATTAGATCCCAGTTTCATAATATTTGTTGCAATAGTGACCTTCCTAGTCGTTTACGATGTCAAAATTATAGTGAGCTCACGAGGCTTCTCTCCAAGATTTTTGAGCATAGGAATAAAATCTTAAATCAAACTAAATAATTTGTTTCTTTAGGTCCAATAGACCAAAGTTTGGTCTCAGTGGACGTTAACCATCATCCTCATCATCAACATATATATATTAAAAGTTCTTTTATAAATAAAATTATTGAAATTGAAATTATTTTAAAGTTATTTTTAAAGATATTGATTTTTCTTTGATAGATGAAAAATTATATGTTTGATAATTTATAGATTTTTAAAAGAAAGTAAACCAAATTTCTTAAATAATAAAATTTTATAAAATGGAAAATAATAAATGTTAATGAAATTAGATATTTGTGAAAAATAAAATTATTCATAAATTTTATTACAAATTAAAAAAATTATAATATTGAAAAAAGTGATGTGTAAAAGATTTTAAAGAAATAAATATAATAAAGTATAAAGTTAATAAAATATTGGGGTGTATAATTAGTTTATCTTCTATTAAAATATGTATGAAAGAAATAGAAATAATTGTTAAACAAATTCATTTATAAAAATATATTGATAGAATAGTGCATTAAAAGAGGAGAAAAATAGCATAGTTTTCATTGAGCAAGGGTTTTTTTGCAAGTACGATTAGGATTCGAAGTAGATGGTGTTTAGAAGGGGAGGGAGTAGGGCTCCCTCCTATTAGAATGTGGTAAAAAACAAAGGGAAGGGGTTCATGGTGGGTTTGAGGTTTACAACAGAAGGTGTGTTAGGAAACAACCAATGAGCAGCTAGAGTAGGTGACCTTAGAGGGAATGGCATGTTATTCTCCACAGTATCCCAAGGTTGAGAAGGGAAATCGAAGGAGGTAACCTCAAACCACTTTTGATTTAGTAGCTAGCCCTGCTAAACAGGACTAATTACTCACTATTACATCATCTTTACATTAATATTAATCACAGATACCATAGAAATTTGAATCCAACTTAACAAACTCGAGAAAAACTTCCACACGTAAAACCGAAGTGAAACTCGAGAAAACATAGTGAATATGGAAAAACAAGTTTTTGAAGGCCTTCCTAAAGTCCAAATTCCGATATTGATGGCTCATTGGAAAGATGAGGATGTGTACTACAAGATGGATGCTTCAGAGATAAAAAAAGATTACTCCTAGCCCCTAAAAAAAAAATCATTCTCCCACATGTACCCTAGAAAACACAGCTTGGCCTTCAAGAGGATGTGAGAAAGGTGGTTTTTTTTATGGTTCTTGGACTTTTTTACGTGTCAAATTTTGTTGAAAGTATGTTCCCCTCACAGAAAAATTGATGTATGAACCATGAAAAATATTGAAATGGAAGAAACAGGTGATTTAGAGGTCTCCAACATAAGCACAGCATGGAGCACGTTGCGTTTTCTTCTCCATATTGTGCTAAAATATGCAAAATTTCTCAAAAACAAAAATCCTCCAAAACTCTTCATCACTGGTATGTGAGGTCATCAAGTCTTATGAGATGCTATGAGGGAGGCATCAGCAAGAAAATCTAACATTACCTTCCCTTTTTTCTTTATTAGGGTTTCATTGAGTTTCTTCTTTACGAGCTTGACCTTAACCCTAACAATCTAGTTCCTTGTGTAATAATGGGTATCCATGTGCCTCTGTAACCTATTATCTTTGTTAGCCCTCCTGAGAAGCTTCTCCAAGTGACAATTCACCTTTTCAAGCCAAAATTATTGATCTTCATTGATCTCTACTGCAATTAGGTCAATAAAAGTCATCTACTCTCTTTGATGTTCAAGTGCTCTTTTGAGGCCTCTCATCCTTCCCCTTTTCCTTGCTACCTGTTCCTGATGTTCATATGAAACCTCTACAACCATCACTTCCTTTCCCTTTATATCCTCTTTTCCAATATAAACCTCATGCTTTTCCAAAATAAGTTGCTTTACATTCATCTGCTAATTCTTGTGCTCTAAGAATGAAATCATGAAGTTTTCCTTTGATAAATTGTCCTTGAGCCTTTCTCTCTCAGTATATTCCTCCATGATGACCTGATCCATTGCCTTATGCTCCTCATTAGCCCTCAAATCAACCATGCCACTGTCAATATGAAATGTTTCCTCATATTGTGATGGTGCTTCATGCTGTGATTGTAATCCGTACTTTGTTGATGATGCTAACATAAGCTTAGCCCCTTCCACAAGATGTGGATTAAACACAAGCTTCCTTCCTTTATGATATGTCTGAGTTACATCAGGCCTAGGTATACTTTCACCTCCAAGTCTTCTTGATGAACTACCTTTCACTTGCTTATGTGATGTTGATGATTTACTAGGGCTTGCAAATTGACTAGTAGAAGACAAAGGAACATCTAACTAAATAAAAGTTTCTCGAATGCTTTGATTTTGAGTCACCTAATGCAATACAATAATCTTGATGAGGGTATGGTGGAAAAGGCTTTTTCATGGCCAGTCTACCTATGTTTCACCTTTTCTTCCATCTTAGCTAGACTATTGTAGAGGTAGTAGGCTAGGTTTACTAGCTTTTCCCCTCTGAAATGCATTAATCTAAAATGGTATTTGTCAACCTTGAGAACCTACCTTCACATGTAAAGTATTTCATTATAACTTTCATCAATGGAGAAAATTTTTCAAGGATTTGTATAAATGAAAAAACCATCTTAATAGTATGTCTGTAGTGGCCTTTGATGAAAGGTTGATAGTTTTGCAAGTCCAAAACCTAATTCTTAAACCATTTCTCTCCATTTTTGGGTATCCCTCTGTCTGTTTCTATGATTCCGGCTGAAATAGTGAAAGTAATACCTGCAATGGTGATCTTATCCCTCCTCAAATAAGTGGAAAACAAACTAGTCAATTTCATATGGTATTTGACACTTTGAACTAGCTCACAAAACCCTAAACACTACATTCTCAAAGCATTGATTAGATAGTCGGGAAAAAATCAGCTCCTGAGTTTTTGGTGGTTCATATCTCAAGATTTGACCTCCTTTGTTACAAGATTTCCTTTCCTTCTCCATTTTGACTGTCAGAAGTGAAACCCTAACTAGGAAAACACGGGATTAGAATGAGGGGACAAGATGGAGGGTTTATGGAAAGGGAAAGGGGGTAGGAAAATTTAGGGATATGAAAAGGGGTGTAAGGAACCTTTGGGAAGTGGAATGAGGGAAAGTGAGTAGAAGGTCTCCTCTAGCAAATTAAAACACAGTCAAACTAGCAAAATAGAGAAAAAGCAGCGAAGGGAGAAAATAGGTTTTCATCTTGAAAACAAAGGAAACAAGCTTATGGAGAGATGAAGAATGTTTAACTTAATTGCAAGAGGTTGATAAACACTTCAATTGCTAAAGAAAACCTTTTAGAGCCAGCGTTAGGGCTAGAACAAAGAAAATGCAATGAAGTCTAACAAAACGCAATGAAACTGATAAAACGTAGTGAAATAGTTAAGATGGCCCTTGGGAGTGTTTTTACCTCTGAAAATGTTGAGGAAATGTATTTTTGTGGATGAGGGCTTCTTTAGCAATGAATATAAGAGATATAGGTGGAATGAAGTAGTATTTATAGGTTGTAGAACACAATTTTATAATGGTAGGGTGGCCCACCATACATTTTCATTTTTCTTTTGATAAAACTATGTAACTTGGAACTTTTACATGCACCTTTAGAACATGAACTTATTACATCACTGAAAATATAAAACACATTTTGAAAACTTTATTGACGCTTTTTCCATCACTACTCCTTGAAATGATGACTTTGATGGTGAAATGACTCATTTCTAATGATTTTGACCCTATGACCTAATGATGACACAACGTGGAAGAATGATTTGAATGATGACCATGATGACTATGAGACTCTTTCAACAATGAGTAACCTTACCATGATGATGTCCATTGACCATGGAGTTGAAATGAGTAGTAATAGACCTAGACACACCTATCGAGTGACCAAATTTTGTTTTGAAAATCTAATTAAATGATAAAAATTTGACTTGAGACCCTAACAAAAACCTTGTAAGAGCATATTTGATCACTGGTGACTGGCAGAATTGAATGACACTAACATTGGCTCAAGCTTGAGATGGAAGCTCCTTGGAGATGTCGAGAACACCATAGACCAAGTAGCATTATTCATTCGAAATGGAGTCAAAATGAAAAGACTAAACTCAAACTAAAGATTGATTGACTAACTGAACTAGCTTGACTATAAAAAACACACTGACTAAACTTACTTATGGTAGCAGACCATTGGGATCTTAGGACCTTCACTCTGGGGTTCAAATCATGATGATAACCAGCCACCTGCTGAAGATATATATATACAATCATGTGATATGATCCCTCCAGTGTAACCAATCCAACAAATGGCTACTTGAATCCTACTCACACTTTCCTTGAGTAGGAAGAAGGAAACCAAAAGTGGCAACTCAAATTTTCCTCTGGATTTAATACATGTATTCACAAACTTGGAAAATTGTTCCTCTACTAATGACTGCAACAAAATCACGACAGGATCATGGAAATCTGGCAACATAATATCTTTTGGATGATTAAAAGAAGCAAAACAAACCTTATTCCACAATGTTGGTTTGTTTATATGTTGAAATCAATTCCCATCAAACAGAATGAGAGCAAACTGTTTTTCACTCTCATCATCCACAATAAATAAGGGCTCTGAATTTTCTTGAATTTCATCAAAGACAACATCAAGATCATATGCAACAAGGATGCCTTCATCATTAACTAGATCACATAGAAGTTGGCAAGGCCACTGCAACTCATCATTAGAATCATGAAATAAAAATTGGCTTTCATCATTCAAATCTGATTGATCTTTCATCATGGAAGAAAATATTATGTGTTGGAGATGTTCTTGTGGATCATAAGACTATTGTAAATCAACAAATGATTCTTCAATGATATGCTCAATTAATTTTACCTGATGATTTACAAGATCATTTTGTTCGACAATCACACTGCTAATGTTTACACCCATGGGATCTAAAATAACCCTTTCTTTTTCATTATTCTCATCTTCTTGATTAGTTTCAGGCTTCTGAATTTCTTCTTTAACCTCTAGCTGATCAGTGTGTTGTGTTGTTACTAGAATTGTTTCATGTGGGGAATATTTATGAGCATCTAGACAATATTCGTCATTTGTTTCTTCATCAATCAAAGAGGAGGCTATTTTGTGCCAAGTATGATCCTTTGTATCAAAGAAGCTAATCTCTCTTATTTTATGTTTGGGAAGAAAATTCATAAAGGGCCTCTATGATCTCATAATCTAGACATTCTTCATCACCAAAACTCTCTTCAAGGTAATGAATGAATTTTTCACATGATTCACAACAATATTCGATCAGTAAGAATGAAAGATGATATTTTCCATAAAACGCAAAGAATGTGGTGTGGAATTCTTTAAGAGAGAATAAGCTACCTGGCCTCAAATCTTCATACCATGATCTTGCTTTTCCTTCTAAGGTAGACATAAACATTTTCATCAAACAATCCTCATGAAAGGTAACCCCAAGCTTATGTATATGCCAATGAAATTTTATTAGATGTAGAATAGCCTCATCCTCGTTTCCATCTATGAATTTGGCAAATTAGTTTTCCAATGTATGCAAGAAATTGATTTGGAAAACCAGGAATGTGAGCATGATTCATAGGAGCATACCTTCAAGTAGTTGAATCCATATTGAAATCAGTTAAGTCACCAATAATTTCTTCAAACTTTACTATTTTTTGAACAATGGAGTCGCCATGAAAATTCTAAACCTTTGGATTCTTTGACACTTGAGTCACCAGGTGAAAGATTCATAGCCTTTCTGTGTTTGATCACTGTTCACCATCAAGAATCAGATTTGATACTTTGTTGAACTAGGTTGTCAT
This sequence comes from Pinus tabuliformis, assembly GCA_031772625.1. Classification (NCBI taxonomy): domain Eukaryota; kingdom Viridiplantae; phylum Streptophyta; class Pinopsida; order Pinales; family Pinaceae; genus Pinus; species Pinus tabuliformis. The sequence continues at coordinate 521,799,893 of CM062808.1, forward strand.
TAATGTCAATATGGCAATATTCTGGATACTAGAGGATGACATGAAGCCAAGGGGATGCAGAGCAGATTCATGAAGAGACAGGAGCAAGGCCATCAAGATAGCTGAGCCATATATATATATATATATATATATATATATATATATATATATATATATATATATATATATATATATATATATATATATATATATATGCAGAAATAAACATATATGCAAGGAGGTCTTTGAAAGACACTGCCAGGCCAGAAGAGCAAATGGAGCCAAGAGGAGCAAACCAAGCCATCGGAGAGCCACGTCAAAGCAAGAGGAACGCTCCCTGTAATATATATGCCAAAAAAGGTATATCAGAGCAAGGAGGCATATCGGAGCCAAAGAAGAGGAGCAAATGGAGTAGACAGACTTATCGGACCGAGAGGAGCAGATGGAGTAAGAGGAGCCAAGAGGAGTAATATATAGAGGAGGAGCAGATGGAGAGGAGAGGAGCACACAGAGCCATCAAAGGAGCTAACAGAGCTTGAAGCACCACAAGAGTAGCCATATATATGCCAACGAAGAGGAGCACATAGAGACTGATCAAAGGAGCATAGAGAAAGAACAGCCATCGGAGCAACAAAGGAGTAAACAGAGCTATCGGAGCCATAAAGGAAGTAGACAGAGTTATCAGGAGCCTATCAGGAGCAGAACTCATATACAACCATCAGGAGCAGAATAGCTATCGGGAGCCATCGGAGGAGAAAACCCAAAGAAGAGGAGCTATTGGAGCATATCGGAGCAAGAGGAGCCATCGGAGGAGCAAATGCAGCAAACAGAGCCATATATGCCATAAACTCATATATCGGAGGCCAAAACTCATAAAATTCATATATAGAGAGAGCTATATACACTATCATTGCAACAGGGCCAAAGGATACTCTATCGGAGGAGTAGAGCTATCGCATATTGCATATGGCAATAGTAAGGTTCATAAGCGGAGCAATATATATATATATATATATATATATATATATATATATATATATATATATATATATATATATATATATATATAAACAAAGTATAATGGAGGCATACAAAGAGCGGAGGAGTATATATATAGAGAGGCGATATAATAACACAGACCCGCGGCTCCATTATAAACTGCCTAAATGTAATATCGCATCCGCTATGTTGCTGGTCTCAAAGGGATATCACTCCCGAAATCTCCGATTGCGATATACACATGGACCCGAAGGGTATATCAATATAACTTAATATCATATCGCATCCGCAAGAGTGGACCCGATGCTGCGACTGCGACTACCGATATGTTGTGATCGCTGATATCAATTATCACATCGGGAATTTGGAGCGAAGTCACATAATGTTAAGCGACCCCTTTGCGATCGCCAATTGTGATAAGGCTGCGGACCCGATAGTAATATAAAGCATGGTTAAATACCATATCGTATCTGCCCATCGCTATGCTACACAAAGGGTTGTCCGACTTACGATCGCCGATTGCGATAAGCATGTGGACCCGACGGGCATATAAATTATGGTTTAATACCATATCGCATCCAGTCCATCAGATCGACCATCAGCGGAGTAATGGGTGTTGATATAAAGGATCTCACGGAACCTCCTATTGTGATTTAAGCACGGATTCGATACAGAAATAAATATGAGTGTAATATTTTCTAAAGTCTGCCCTTTAGTGTTTGCCTGTGTTTTTATCATATTCCTGTGTAATTTGATATTTGACCTACGTAGGGTTTGGAAGTAGAAATGCAATACAATAATGCTCCCGATAGTTCAAGAGGCCTGAACTAAAGTTCAAGAGGCTGATTCATGGCGATACAAATTTCCATTGGACGTGGCTATCTGTTAAATGAAACAAAACTCTGTGTATGCCTGCAATCATTGGAGAAGCAGCGCTGTTACAGTTTTAACTGGGAAGATGTGTTCTTCGGTGGATCGCTTGAACATGTCCATTGATTGAACGTGTCCTATGAATATTGGAACGCTCAGATAGACAGAGGAAACGGAAATTCGGGAAGCCGAAGAAGCAAGCAATCGAAGAGGAAATGACAACGAGCGTTGAGGAAGTCTAAGAGGTCGTGTAAGAGGAAACGAATGGACAGAGGCACGGGAATGCATAAAAACAGCAAGAACAGAAGACTGTGGTTTCTGTTGTTATTGCAAACAAAATGAGAATGTGAGATAGCAGAAGCAGTAGCGGTGAATGCTATTGAAGGCTGTTGAACGCTGTGGAAATAAGCTGGAGGAGACAGAGGTAGTGAGAGGATGCAGTAGAACAGAAAGAGGGCAGCAGGGCTAACAAGACAGCAGATAGTCGAAGGGGAGAAGCAGCCAGCTAAGATCATAAGCTTGAACAAGAAGTTGTTCTTTATGCAGAGCTTAGTTCAGCTAACAGTAGACTGACTAAAGCTGCGTGAAGACATTATCAGAAGTCATGAAGGGTACTGGACACTCTATGTGGGCAGTATGAAGAATTGGGAAGACTACTTCAACAGAAGACTGGTTGTCATTGATACTGTAGTTTGGAGACTACAGTGAAGCTGCAAATAGAAAAAACTGAGCAGAGAAGAGTTCTAAGAGCAGAACTGAACAGGATTGGAGTCCTTGGGGCTAGTGCCTCAAAAGCAAGAGGGATAGGAGTCCTTGGGGCTGGTGCCGCAGAAGCAAGAAGGATTTGAGTCCTTGGGGTTGATGCCTCAGAAGCAGGAAGGATTGAAGTCCTTGGGAGTTGGTGCTCCTAAGTCCAAGATTGGTGTCTTGGAAAAATAGAGTTGGTGCTCTAGAGGTTGGAGCCTCACCAAAGTCCAAGTTGGAGCTTGGTAACTGTTTGTGACCATCTATATATTGTATCTATTTTACTACATAGTTTATATTAAGACAAGAATTTATTCTTAATGTTCATCTTGTGTTCTGAATATATATGTTTTAACTGGTAAAATAATAGTGGGAAAAAGAAATACTGATTCATCCCCCCATCAATATTTCCAACATACTTGTCGTTATTTCCCAGGGAAAATATGAACTTGAATTTCCCCGACAACAACGCCAAAATGTTATCCTCCACAATATCCCAAGGCTAAGAAGGGATACTAAAGGAGGTAACCTCAAACCACTTACGATTGAGAAACTAGCTCTACTAAACCAAAGAGGGATCTCTCTATGAATTCATAGCCATAGATGACAGGAACGGGAAAGGATTTCAAGTTAGTTATACTAGGCTCAGATAGGGTTTGAAATTTTTTAGGGTTTGATCATGGATAAGGGAGAAAAACTAGGTAGCTAGGTCAAAGGATCAAATGGTTACAATAGCAAGGATATGGAAGAGCAAGGTAGAAATAATTTTGTGATGGATTTAGGGTTTGTGAGTGTAGTTTAGTGTTTAGAAGAAACAAATAGTATTAATAAGCATGTACATTATGAATTCATTAAGCAAGAAGGAAAATAACACAATGATATTCCCATCAAAATAGAGCTTTATGCAAATAATTTTGCTTATAAACCTTAAGGAAAATCACTGAAGAAATAATGAATGGAAAGGTAGGATGAATATATTTCATTTAAAGCTATAACAGAGAAAAAAACTTCAAAAACTTATTGCACATGAATTCCTAGATAATAGCTGCAAATTGCATCCTTTGATTTCCAAAAGATGTTTAAGTAAAAGCTACAGTAGTTCTCTCCTTAGATGTCCAACCTGTTCTATGACTGAGAAAATGATACATAAAGACTAAAAGAACATCTCCCTACTCTTAGGGGTCAAATACATGAGTTTAGGAACTATAGCATGAGGTGTCCAGCCAAAACCCTAAAGACTAGGGAGGTTAACACAACTCCTCCAATTAACTTTGACTCAAACCACTCTCATAAATGAGGCTAAATTTACATCAAAAAAAAAAAAACTTTAAAAAGACTAATTACTCACTATTACATCAGATTTACATTAGTATTAATCAATTATACCATAGAAATTCGAATCCAACTCACCAAAATGGAGAAAAATTGCCACACACAAAAACACAATGAATTTCTCCAAAAATGCAATGAGTTTGGCAATAATGGTTTTTGTAGGCCTTATTGAAGTCCAAATTCTAATCTTGATGGTTCATTGGAAAGATGAGGATGTCCACTACAATATGGTCTCTTCAGAAGCTCAAAAATATTACTCCTAGCCCCTCAAAAATGCATTCTCCCATAAGTACTCAGGAAAACGCAGTGTGGTCTTCGGCAGAGTGGCAGAAAGGTGGTTTTTTTATGGTTTTGGGAATTTTTCACCTGTAAAATCTTGATGAAAGTATGTTCCCCTTAGGGAAAAAATTATGTATGAACCATGATAAATCCATAAATATAAGAATGAGGTAATTTTGAGGTATCCAATAAAAGCGCAGTGTGGAGCACACTGCATTTTCTTCTCCATGATTGTGCTAAAATATGAAAAAAATCTCAAAAGACCAAAATTCCTTCAAAAATCTTCAAACTTGGTATGTGTTGTCATCAAGTGCTATGCGATGTTATGAGGGAGGCATCATCAAGCAAATATAACTTTACCTTCCCTTTTTTCTTCATTAGGGTTTCATTAAGTTTCTTCTTTAACTCTGTGACCTTAACCCTAGCAATCTAGATCCTTGTGTAATAATGGGAATCCATGTGTCTTGGAAACCTATTGTCTTTGTTATCCCTCTTGAGAAGCTTCTCCAAGTGATAGTTCACCTTGTAAGGAAAAAATTCTCTATCTTCATTGATATCTATTGCAATTAGGTCAGTAGAAGTCATCTGCTCTCTTTATTGTTGAAGTGCTCTTTTGAGGCCTCTAGTCCTTGGCATTTCCCTTGCTACTTGTTCCTGATGTTCATTTGAAACATATGCATCCATCACTGTATTTCCCTTTATATCTTCTTTGCAAAAATAAACCTCATGTTTTTCCAAAACAAGTTGATTTACCTTCAACTACTGATTCTCTTGCTCTAAGAATGAAATCATGAAGTTTGCCTTTGATAAACTGTCCTTGAGACTTTCTATCTCAACATATTTCTCCATGATGACCTTCTCCATTTCCTTATTCTCCTCATTAGCCTTCAAATCAACCATGTCAGTGTCAAGATGAAATGTTTCCTCATGCTCTAATGGTGCTTCATGCTCTGATTGTGATCCCTGCTTTGCTCATGTTTCTAATGTAATCTTGGCCCATTCCTCAAGATGTGGATTAAACACAAGACTCCTTTCTTTCTGATATGTCTAAGTTACTTCAGGCCTAAGTATCCTTTCAACTTCATGTCTGCTTGATGAACTACCTTTCACTTGCTTAGGTGGTACTCATGATGTACTACGGCTTTCAAATTGACTAGTAGAAGACAAAAGAACATATGACTGAATGAAAGTTTCCCAAGTGATATTATTTTGAGTCAAATGATGAAATACAATAATATTGATGAGGGCATGGTGGAAAAGGCTCTTTTAATGGTCACTCTTCCTATGCTGCACCTTTTTTTCCATCTTAGCCAAACTTTTGTAGAGGTAGTAGGCTAGGTTTAGTGGCATTACCCATGTGAAATGCATGAGTAATATGACATGGTATTTGTACAATCTTGAGAATCTACCTTCACATGTAAATTATTTCATTATAACCTTCCTAATAGTATGTCTATAGTGGCCTTTGATGAAATATTGATAGTTTTGGAGGTCCAAGTCATCATTCTTAAACCATTTTTCTCCATTGTTGTGTATCCCTGTAGTAGCTACTATGATTTCACCTAAAATAGTGAAATCAATACCTACAATGGTGACCTTATCCCTCCTCAAATGAGTGGCAAACAAACTAGTCAATTTGGTATGGTATTTGACCCTTTAAACTAGCTCACAAAACCCTAAACAGTCTAAATTCTCAAAGCATTGCTTAGACAAATGGGAAGAAATCAGCTACTCATTGTTTAGTGGTTCATATCTCAATATTTTACCTCCTTTGTTATAGGATTTCCTTTCCTCCTCCATTTTGACTATGAGCAAGTGAAACCCTAACTAGGAAAATATGCAATTAGGATTAGAGGACAATATGGAGGGTTTAGGGAAAGGGAAAGGGGGTAGGAAAAATTAGGGAGATGAACAAGGGTGTAAGGAAATTTTGGGAAGTGGAATGGGAGAAAAGGAGTATAAGGTATGCTCTAGAGAATTAAAACACAGTCAAACTAGGGAAACAGTGAAAAAATAGTGAAGGGAGAAAAATAGGTTTTCAACTTGAAAACAAAGGAAACGAGCTTATGGAGAGATGAAGAATGTTTAAATTACTTGCAAGAGGCTGATAAACGCTTGAATTTCTGAAGAAAATCTTTTAGAGCCAGTGTTAGGGCTAGAAAAAAGAAAACATGGCAAAGTCTAACAAAACACAGTGAAACTGATAAAATGCAGCGAAATAGTTAAGATAGACCTTGGGAGTGTTTTTGCCTCCAAAAATTCTGAGAAAATGAATTTTTGTGGATGAGAGCTTCTTTGGAAATGAATATGAGAGAGATGTGGAATGAAGTAGTCTTTATAGGTTGTAGAGCTCAATTTTATAATGGTAGGGTAGCCCACCATACATTTTCATTTTTCTTTTTGATAAACTATGTAACTTGGAACTTTTACATGCATCTTTAGAACATGGACTTATTACATCACTGGAAATATAAAATAATTTTTGAAAACTTTATTGATATGTTTTCCATCACTAATCCTTGAAATGTTGACTTTGATGGTGAAATGACCCATTTCTTATGATTTTGACCCTATGACCTAATGATGACACAACATGGAAGAATGAGTTGAATGATGACCATGATGACTATGGGACTCTTTCAATAATGAATGACCTGACCATGATTATTTCCATTGACCATGGAGGTGAAAGGAGTATTAATATACCTAGAGACACTAGTTAGTGACAAAATTTTATTTTGAAAACCTAATGAAATGATAAAAATTTGAATTGAGACCTTAACAAAAACCTTGTAAGAGCATATCTGATCACTGGTTACAGAGAGAACTCACTGACTCTAACAGAGTAAAGAATGGATGAGGACAAATGTACTATATGGATTTAGGCATATTAGTAGCAACATTAAAAGTCAAAAGGGACCAATGGGCCATGTAAGCCCAAAATAGTGGTAATCCCAACGACATTAATCATCAATCCTGAGACAAAGGCCTTTAGAGACTGCATATGATCATATGCAATTATATGAAAGTTTATGGGCTTCTATCCCACATAAAAAATATTATGTGAATGGATGAAACACTATTAGAAAGCAAGAGGGGAGATTGACCTACATCTAGGGTCAAAGGGTGTCTTTACTGTGTCTTTACAAATATGGAGGATAGATATTGAATCTTTGATGGAACTTCCTACTTCATTGCATTAGATAGAGTGTACATGCGACTGTGGATGGAAAACTTTACTCGAGAAAAGGAGACCTTCACAGGAGTGCCAATTTGGGCTAAGTTGTATTCATTACCTTTTAATTAATAGCTATGTTTGACCCCAAAGCTCATAGGAGGTATGTTGGGAAAGTTTATTAAGATATCAGAGGAAATGGTACAGGGAAGATATACATCGTACGTAAAAATTTGTGTGGAAATAAATGTTTCTAGTGCCCTACCTAAAGCAATCAAATCGAAATTCAGGGATGAAATATGGTTACAATCCATTGACTATGAGAATATCTCCTTCAGGTGCAAACGTTGTCATGAACATGGTCATCTGATCTGAGAGTGCCCTTTAGAAAAATCTGAGGAGTGGGGGAAAGAACCAAAACAAAAGGATGTTGATAGTTTTGTGAGATGCAACACAAGGAGACGGACAAATCGAAGATAGAAACAAAGAAATCAAGGAGGTAGAAAGGCACAAAGGAATAGTTTTGAAGTCCTATCAGAAGAGAACCTAGAGAATCGCAGGACAAAATAAGACAAAAATGAGGAACATGTAGTAGGTAAAGTGGAGGAAATGTTGTAGTAGATAGAAGATCTTGGGAAAAACTTGGACATATCGTATCTGTCAAAATGCTTCGAAGGAGATGCTAAGATGACCCCAAGAAGAGTGGGTATAGAGGACCCAAATCTAAAGGAAGTAGTAGAAAGAGAAGGAATTGACCTTTAAACTATGGTGGAGAAAGCCCAAAAATAGGGGCTAGAGGTAGTCCCAACATACCAAATGGATAGGAACCAATATCTTTATGTGATGAGAGAAGAAGAAAAACTAAGAGGCCAAAAACCCCCACATACAAACAAAGTAGATATGGGAGTTGAGGCATCAGGGTCTTAGACAATATTAGCACCATGACACATCCACTGCAAAAGTGGAACGAAGTCCAACAATGTAGCCCTCTAGGACCCGGGAGCCATGTTAATCAACTAAGGTAATATTAGAGGGTTAAGCTCGTACCCAATATTCATAGTTAATCATGAAATTTTTAACATGGAATGAAAGAGGCATAAATAGCGTGAGGAAATAGAGACTTTTTAAGAAGAAGATTAAAATGGAATAGTTGGACCTTGTTTTTTTGCAAGAAACAAAGTTTTCTGTAGAAAATATCATGAAGGTAAGTAGGAAATTAAGTAGGTATTTTAAGGTTATGGAGGTTGTAGAAAAAGGTTCTGCAGGTGGATAGCTGACCTGGTGGAACCCCCAGGACCTGAAATTAATTGATGTGGAAGCCACAAGATCCTATTTATCATTGAAAATTCAAGTTATAGGGGTCCTAGGGTCACTCATGTTTATGAATGTTCACAAGGCTCAAATTTAGGTAGAAGCTTAGTTTCTTTCAAGATATAAAGAGATTAGAAATAGAAAATGCCACTTCTCCTTGATTCCGGGGGGCATTTCAATATGATAACCTCCCTATGAGAGGAAAAGGGTATCCAGAGACACATAGGCAAAGTCTCTATATATTTTAAAAGATTCATTGATGATGCTAATCTAATTGATATGGAAATAACAAATGACTATTTCATGTGGAATAATAAGCATGGAGGGCAACATCAAGTTGCATCAAGGTTAGACAAATTTTTTATTTCGGAGGGGGGATACATATGGAAGAAAATCTCCTCCCTTGTGGACAATAAAATCATTGGTTGGTGATATTAATGACTGCAATGTTAGGAACCCCTAAAAAATGATTGTTGGTAATTGAGGCATTTTTTCGAGACCATGCCACCTTCATGGAAAGTATCAAACAGTGGTGGGCAGATCCAATCTCAATCAGAGGATCCAAGATGTACATATTGCACACAAGGTTAAGATATATAAAATTGAAACTAAAGTAGTGGAATAAGATGGAATTTGGTAATATCTTCCAAGAAAAAAGGGACTTGGAACTGAAGATGGAAGTGTTACAAAGGACATTGATGACATAATGGTATTTAGAGGAAAGGAGAAGAGAGGAGACAAAGATTTTGAACCTTTGGGAGGAAAAATGTAGACAGGAGGAAATTATATGGAGACAGAAATCACAAGTTTTATGGCTTAGGGAGGGTGATAAGAACACTAAGTTCTTTCATCGATCAATAATTGCACATAGAAACTCCAATCGAATCTTCGAGATTAAGGATGATAGGGGGAATACCTACAAAGGACATCAGGATATTAAACAAGTCCTAGTTCAACATTTCAAAAAAATTGTAAAGGAGCCTCAGGTGGATAGGATGGAGTATTTCGAGAGGATAGTAAAGCACATCCCTGCGCTGATCACAGAAGAGGATAATAAGAATCTAAATAATCTTGTCTACATGGAAGAGGCGGCTAAGGAAGTAACTAAGATGCTTAATGATAAAGCCCTTAGTCTAGATGGATTTACTATTGACTTCTTTAAATCATGCTCAGAAATAGTTAAAACCAATATATATGAGGTGGTCGCATATTCTCAAAATTATACAACCATATTGAAGGCTCTAAATTCGCCTTTTTATCACCCTTATACTAAAGGAATATAGGGCAAGTACTCCAAATAAATTTAGGCTAATAGCTGTCTCTAATGTGTTATACAATATCAAATCCAAAGTGGCAACCAATAGGATGAAAATGGTTCTTCAATTTCTAATCTCAGAAGAAAGGTCTGGGTTTGTGGAGGGAAGGCATATCCTCGACAATGTGATACATGTGCATGATATTTCCCACTCTCTCAAGAGCAAGGAAAAAAATGGATGATCATATGGCTATATTTCTTGAAGGCTTATGATAAGATCAGTTGGGAGTATATGGATGTACTGCTAGGGGCTTTTAGATTTCAAAAGGAATGGATCAGTTGGATTATGCCCCTTGTTTCACCACCTAGTTTCTCAAGTCTATTAAACAAGGTTCGGGAAAAACCTTTCTTCTTGTCTGGGGGAATTCTATAAGAGGCCACTATGTCACCTTCCTTATTTTTATAATATGGAAGGTCTCAAGAGAGCGATCATTACCGCTAACAGAGAATGGGACATAAGAGGGCTTCAATTATATGAAGAAGGTCAGGATACAATTCATCGATAGTTTGTTTATGATTCCATGTTGCATGGTATTCCCACCATAAAGGAGGCTCTCTCTTTTAATCTCATCTTGTACAATTTTATGTTAGCCTCAAGTATGGAGATAACAATTCCGAGTCCATGATCTTTTTCTTTAACGCTGACATAGTTATCCAGAGAAATTTAACTACTATATTAGGATTACAAACAAGATCCCTCGTGTAAAAATATCTTGGGGTCCCTCCAACAGTTCAATCTTGGAATAAATTTAACAAAGAAAAGGCTATATCAAGCCTTAAGGATAGTGTAAAGATATGGATCATCAGGGCTCTTAACTTAGTTGGTCATCTTGTACTAATCAGTGTAGTGATACAAGAAATTTTTGTTTACATATTATCTATCCTCCCATCTCCTAAAGTAGTGTTTCAAAAGATGAGGGAAATACATAGAAACTTTATTTGGTGCATGGAAGAGGACAAAATAAATTGGGTGTTAGTGGATTAGAATATAGTTTGTAAGCCGAAAGGTGTAGAAGGTATCAATCTTGAGGATCCAAAGATAATTAATAAAGAAAGTGTAGAAAAATTATGGTGGAGGTGGTTAAACAGGGGAAGTGTGGAAGGAGCACAATCGATGAATATTTTGTGATAAGAAGCTCCCTATTGATAGCCTAGTGGAATAAATAAGGTGTCATATAAAAGAAAACGTATTTATTACAGGGACTCAATCTTCAAAGGAAAATTCATCCCCCCAGGAAGCAAGAATTTTAAAGTACTTTGATCTAGAATACTTGAGTGTGTAGGCTCACCAATCAAAACAACACCATATCCATCTAATATCCGCAGACTAGTTGGCTCCCACTCAACGTTTCCTTAAGTTGAATTTTGACGGGGCGTCGAAAGGGAACCCTGGAAAAGCAAGGACTCGGTGAGCCATACATGACTAGATGAGCCAAATACATAGAGTATATTTCACAAACCTGGGCCATGCCTTAAACAATGCAACAAGACCCTCGAGCACGAGCTAGATCGTTTGGTTCAGGAAGGAAGGGTAAATGCCATGGTCGAAGGAGACTCATCGTTATCTATCCAAGTAGCACGCAGGCTTCAATGTGACACATAGATAGGAAAAGTAACATGAAATTGGCATTGGCTTAGTTAATTCAACATATTAGAGTCGGTCTAGTAGCCCTCCATGAGGGATCAAAACTCTTTGCATTTGCATAAGTAGGTGTCTCATCAGTGTCATTTCATTGCATTCCATTAGGCATGCCATAACCCTGATGGAGGAGCTGGTGTCTTTATTCCCCTCTTGGCACTGCTGGATCAAGTTGTTTCAGTCTATAAATTCTTTCAAGGTTCCTTGTCTTGTCGTGAGGTCAAAGTCCTAGGTTTAGGGTTTAGGTCCAATTTGTCTTTGAGGTCATGTCTTTAAAAGTCAATAAATGCCGAGCAGGCCAGAGGGAGGACTATCAAAGTGTTCCTTTAAGAGATTTCATCTTGTACAACTAATTTTTACCTTGGATTTAAAAACCCTGTTTTTAAAGCCCAAGGTCATTTTCTCAAATTTTTGTAAAAAATTGTAAAAATTCAAAATTCTTTGAAAGTCAGCATGCAGCCCTCGTCCCCTTTGCTAAGATTCCTCAGAAGCTATCCCTACAAAAATTTTCAAGAAAAAGCATGAGTTCAACCAATTTCAGGACAAAAGGAAACCCTAAACTCAGCAGCATTTAAATTTTGAAAAAGTGTCAAGTTAAAAACATTAGAAAGAGGGTTTGAGGAGAAATTAATTTAAATCAAGCCTATAAAGCCCCTCTCTCCCTCTATTTGATCATCATTTGCCTCAAAGCAATAGTGAAGAGTGATTTGGAGAGAAATTGAGCAAAATTTACAAGCAGAGCCCGCGCACGACCTGTCAATACCTGCGCGCGACCTGTTGGGCTGGCGCGACCTGTCAGGGGGGTTCATCCAGTTAGGAAAATACACTGGCGCGACCTTTTGGGCGCGCGCGACCTGTCAGCACCTGTGTGCGACCTGTTGGGAATTCATCTACAAAAAATCGCCAGTAAACTCCCAAACGACCCCAAAATTCTTCAAGATTGCAGGTAGGCCTCTGATCATCAAAGTATTTTGCTTGATAAAGAAAATGAGAATGGGAAATGTGTTTTAATGCCATCAATTTGAAATGAGAGGTTCATGTATATTTGCTTTAAAAATGTCAAAATGCTTGTAGAACTATGGTTTGTTTGTTGTTTCAAGGTCATCCTTGTCACCCCCACTTTTTCCCACTTCCCTTTACTACCCCCTATATCATTTCTACCTAATCTCCCTACCAAAAATACCAAAAGCCCTAAAACCCTACCCCTATTCCTAAAAAAAAATCAATAATATAACCCTAAACTCTACCTCCCATAAAACCTTTGCAATGATAATGGTATGATGTTGTATATGTCATGATTCCTTTCCTTAATTCCCGTTTTCATGTATTTTCCCTAATTCCCCTAGAAGTCTCCCTTCCCTAACATCTCCCTTGTGTTATTTGTCCCCTTGAAGCAGCATTACAAACAGGGAAAAACAGCAGGTCATTTGAGCAGAAGCAACAGTACATTTCAGCCACTTCGCTCCTGAAACCATGTCAGAAACCGAAACCGACTATGAGCAAAGTGATGATCGTGAGTCAACACCAGAAATTGAGATACAAAGGAGGCCTCACAGGGGTGGTAAGAGTGGTCACCATAAGAGAGAGGAGCCCACCTCTTTGACCGATTTGCAGGCTTGTCCACTTGCGGTCACATGTTTCCGCTACCTCTCATGTTATGAATTTTGCGAGAGGATTTCTCAAATTCAGCATCATAGGGAATTCGCTCGCTTGTTTGTTTTGCATTTGCATAATGGGCAGGTAAATCTTACAGGGGTGGATTTTATATTTTCATCTGAAAGTATTGCTCAAGCAACAGGAATACCAAATGTGGGAGAAGAGTGGAACAAACACAAAGTGTTGGACAGATTTCAGTATGAGCCCTTCATTAAACCTGCCTACATGAGGTCCATAACTGGTATGTTTCCTTTCATATTTTTGACGGATGAGTATGCTCCCTTGATGAGGCTCATCATGCTCTATTTCACCTGTGAGGGCAGGTTTGCATATTTGTATTCGTACCATATTCTCTTGTTGATGCATTTCACATGGGTATGAATGATTAACATAGCACGGTTCATGTGCCGAGATATTGAGAGGATGGTGCCCTTGGTGCAGAGAAGGAGCCCACCACAGCAACACAGGAGCATTTATCATTATGGTTTGATCCAGCTTGTGGTCATGCATCAGTTGGCTCAGCAGGGTATCCCATGGGAGGATTTTATCTCTGGTGAGTTGTTCACAGCACCACCACCACATCCTGAGATTGTTCATGAGGAGGGAGGACCATCACAGCAGCATGATATCCCTGAGACTAGACATGTCAGCTCTCCTCCATTGGTCACCTATCAGAGAGGCCACAGGGCTTTATTTGCAGCAGCTTGGTGAGTATTTTCTCCACACCAGGTGGAAGGGGTCTTGCCTTCTTCATCAGCTCAGTGAGTGTTATCTCCACACCAGGTGGAAGGGGCCTCGCCTTCTTCAGCAGCACAGGTACCAGAGAGAGGCAAACAACCCAAGATTGATGAGGGACCATCAGGTGTTCCAGGCATAGAGGTTGTTGATCTTGACATCATTTCTCCTAGCCTAGAGTCAAAGGAGATCATTCAGCACCTTAGAGCTGAAAATGACTCATTGCAGCAAAGATTGGACATGGAAAATTGGACCATCACCTACTTGGAGCAGCGCAACAAGCAACTTGAGGAGGAGCACACTCTAGATGAGTTGCGGAGGATCCATGAGGACCGCAACTTGGCTCGAAAGAGACCCAGCGATTTGGTACCCGTTGAGCGAGAGGCTATGCTTCTCCTGGTCAATGCTCATTTGGAGAGGCTGCTGGCTAAGGCCAACAAAGATAAGGACCTGCTCTGAAACATGAAAAACCACTATTGGGCCCGAATGCACATATGCAAGGCGAAAATGAAGGTGATTCAAGGGCGGTTGGCCAAGGCACTAAAACGACGGAGAAGGCCCGATCCCCTCCACATCTTGGCTGAGGCTTCCTTGAAGGAGCATGATATTAAATGACCTCACTACAGCACAAATTTCAAAAAAGTTTGAGCATTTTTGGTCACTTATGAATTTTTGGGCAAAAAACAGGTTTTTCTCCCTGACGATGGGCAACTTCATTTTGGGAAAACCCAGCATTTCTGGATTTTTCATGCAAATATACACCTGCTCAGCAATTACCAAGAGATTTCATCAAGTTTTGAGCCTCCAGAAGGTCAAAAAACATGCAAAAATTGACTTTCTGCCATCTTTTTTAAAAACAGGAAGCAGTCTTGGGAGATTGAAATTTTGGAGGGGCAAATGGCCACCAAATTCAGAAATTCCACTTGGGTTGGAAAGTAGACATCCAGACCTTTCTAACAAGCCCATGTTTGCCTCATTTGGACACTTGGAAGTGCCTCAAAAGTAGATCCAAAGAAGCGCGACCTATGAGGATTAGGGCGCGACCTGTTGGGCAATTTTCACAATTTTTCACCTACAGCGCAGGAATTCGCCCAGCTTTTGCCAGTTTTGACTTGGGATGGGATTTTTCACCCTCTTTGATGTAATTAATGTATTTTCATGTTGATATGACACTTATTTACTATTCTAGAAGATTCATTCATGAAATAGCAAACATTTAACGAATGAATTGGTTTCCTAGCTTATAGAGGCAAGTTGTTTTGACTGCCTAGATTTTAGTGCTCAATTTAGAATTGGTTGAAACAACTCCTAGAAGGATGAGCTCGACCCCTAGAGGCAAGGAAAGATGTTAGATTGCCTATATTATGTACTTTCTTGGTCATTTTCATGGTTGGACTCCTGAGGGAGAAAGCTCTATTGTATTATTCATTGTATCTCTGCAATTTTGGAAAAGGAAGAAAGACCAGGGTTTTGCAGTCTTTTTTGGGATTCCTGTGGTTACATGTATTGATGGTGTGCTTCTCTTTGTACTTATCATACTTACCCTCAAGATGATCATGCATCCGACGGAGTTTGCATGAGGTCTTGATCATAACATCGTTTCTTGTTCCTTCTCCTCAACTTCTTGAGAGCGATCTAGCATCTCATATTTTCCTATAACGATTGAAAGATAGATCTATGCAGTTTCAACACTTAATGATTGTTAAATATATGATCTGCACAATTTTCCAGAGCAAGGTTAGCTACCTGCTCTACGCAATTTCTTAGTGGAAGACATATTGGATAGCTAAGAAAACACCATGCAGTTTTGAGATACAAGACACTGTTGCGAGATGGGTCCTAGGAGGACACCTCTGCGAAGTTTTTGAATGCAGGGTAGTTAGACTTCTCTACACATTTATGGAGAGTAGTGTTGATTGCCTAACTTCTCTACACATTTATGGAGAGAAGTGATGGTTTCCTGACTGCTCTATGCATTTCTAGAGAGCAGTGTTGGCTCGGAAACTGAGGGACAATACTATGTAGTTTCTAAAGACAGTGGGTTTCGACTGAGGGAAGGACACTAGAGGAAACCACTATGAAATTTTGGATTCCAAGGAACGTTGGGGTCTCTACACACTATGCAATTCCAGCAGGCAAGGAAAAACCGTGAGGGTTAAAGAAGCAAAGTGCACATTTCTGGAAAGTTTGATGACGTTAGGGTTCTTGGGAAATTAGCTTAGTGTGATATTAGCAATTGAATGTAAACAATGATAGGGTTTGACTATGATCACACACAAACACTTAGTCATACAAGGTAGACCATCCAAAATTTATAAAACATACTCTTCTTGATGTAACAACCTTCGCAACAAGAGTACATGAAGTGAGTGTGAAACATGTCTTTGTAATGAAAAAAACTCATATGCACAAGATTTCCCTTGAAGAAAAACATCATTCCCTTTCCATGACAAACAACAATCCCTATGGCCAAAGATGACACATGTTGCATAAATATGAGAACATGGACAACTCTTAAGATCAAAGGAGGGGAGCTTGAGATCATCGACTTACCAAAAAGTGACCAAGGAATGATCGATCACAAGATCCAAGGTAGGCTCCAAAATATGGATGCGAGCCAAAATTTTAGAGGGTGGTTGTTGCTGCTACAATAACAACCTAGGCCAAACTCAGACCTTAGTGAAGGTCTTCTTATCTAGAGTAAGGTTTTCCATTCTCGATGGCATGTACATTCCAGCTAATGCAAAGAAGTTGGAACCACCATCAAATATTCAATCTCACTCCTCCATATTTGCAAAGACAATAAAGAAACCCTTTTGACCCAAAATGCAACTCAATCTCCCCTCTTTGTTTCCAATCGTATTTGATCGATTCACATATTGTTTTTTATGTGGGCTAGAGGGCGATAAACTTGCATATAATTGCATATCATCACACACGATCTCTAAAGGCCCGTGTTTCGGGATCAATGATTAATTTTGTTAGGATTGCCAATATTTTAGGCTTACATGACCTAGTGGTCCCTTTTGACTTTTTTTGTTCCTGCTCGTGTACCTAATTCCCTGCAGTACTTCTGTCATGAGATCCTTTTCTACCATTCTTGCTCAAGTTAATGACTGTAGTCGCTCCTTCGTTGTTTCCTAACACACCTTCCGTTGTAAACCTGAAACCTTCCTTGAAACCCTCCCCTTTGTCTATTACCACATTATGATAGGAGGGGGCCCCTCTACGTGCCCCACTAAATACCATCTTACAGAAAATTTAAAGCTCAAAAAATTATCTTGATGTTTAAAAACATTGGCAAATCTCACTAGTTCCTAATAGGGAAATTATAAAATGTTTATTGATGTATTTATAAAATGATTCAAATTTATAATGATTTTCTAAATACTCTATAAATTGTTGGTGATTTTTAAGGTACAACTATTTTATATTGTATAATTTGGGTAAATCATTGTTACAAAAAGTGGAAATTGTCCAATTATTTTATATGAAAAAGCATGAAAAATTAGCCTAGGTGGGAATATTAGCCCCAAATTTTTTTCATGTTGACCATCTCCATGACTACTATGCCCTTGTTCTCCATTTTCTATGAACAATTCTACCAATATATTTTTATAAATGAATTTGTTTAACAATTATTTCCTTCATATTTACTTTAATAGAATATCAAGTAACTTTATACCCCAATTTTTTATTAAGTTTATGCTTTGTTATATTTGTTTCTTTAGAATGTTTCGTACATCATTTTTTCAATGCTATAATTTTTAAAGTTTATAATTCAATTTATAAAATCAACCACATATTTTTGTAAATCAAGGTTATAGCTATAAAACTTCAATGCAACTTACAGTTGTGAAACTTCAATATTTTTGGTGCACTAGAGGTTTTTAATGTGTTAATCTATTTCCACCATCAAACACATGATTCAAACATTGCTATTAGCAAGATTTCTTGAAATTTTTTGCCTTCCTTTTAAAAATCTCTCTAAGATTTTGATTAAAACTAACTACAAATATACTAGTCAAAAAAATTATTTCATACTAAGCTCATATATTATATATATATATATATATATATATATATAATATTTTCATTTATTTTATATGTTTCAGTTTTAGTTTTACTTATAAAATAAATAGGTTTTTTTCACTAATAGTAATTTTTTATTATTTAAAATATTTTTTTGAATGAAGAAATAGATTTAGCACCTTGAAAAACTCTTGAACCATAAAATTATACATATGAAACAACTTAAACTCTATTTTAAAATTGGCATTTGGTTAAAATTAACTTAAAAAATATATCAAAAAAAAACTATTTCATCTATATATTAAAATAAGTATAAACCATTTTAAATTAAATAATTATTTTATAATATAAGTTATTAATTAGTATTAATTTTTTTATTAATTAAATATATAAATCAATTAAAAATCTCAAAAACTCTCTAGTTTAATGTGTATACTAATAACATCTCAATTTTGTTATTTTTAATTATTTTTATCTAAATTTTCAACTAACTCAATAATAAATATAACAAAAAATTCAAACACATAAAATATATTTAATATCTGTACCAATAACATCTCAAACTTATTATTTTTAATCATTTTTATTTAAAAATTGAACAAACTCATTAATAAATATAACAATATAAAATCAAACAATAAAATATTAATCTACAAATATAAATATTATTTTAAAAACTACCGCGTGATATAAAATTAACCATTACGTCCCCCCACTCACCAGTTCAGCCTATTTCTTTTCCATGATGCCATAAATGTATTATTATAAACACAGTGTAAAGCCTATTTATCTTCCATGATGTGAATACTTTTTTTAATTATAACCCCTATTTATTTTCCATGATGTGATAAATATTTTATTATAACCCCAATGTAAAGCCTATTTATTGTCCATGATGTAAATACATTTATTTATTATAACCCCAATCCAAATATAGTTACAAGCATTTTTTTTATTATAACCCCAACTGCATTTACATTTATTTATTATAAACCCAATGCAAATATAGTTACAAGCATTTTTTTTATTATAACCCCAACTACAAATATAGTTACAAGCAGGTATCGAATTTTAACCAACGACCAAACCTTCATGATGTGATCAATATTTTATTATAACCGCAATGTAAAGCCTATTTATTTTCCATGATGTAAATATATATTTTTTTTATTATAACCCCAATGCAAATATAAATCCTATTTATTTTCCATGATGTAAATACAATTTTTTTATTATAACCCCAATGCAAATATTGTTACAAGCATATTTTTATTATAACCCCAATGCAAATATAGTTACAAGGAGGTATCGAATTTTAACCAACGACCCAACCTTCTAGATTTTGCACGACCTCGGTACATCGCCTCCACTCATTCATCCAAGAAGCTCCCCAACCGTCAAGATAATCATTAATTATTATCTTGAAACCAAGAATTAAAATAAATATTAAATAATTATTCATTCTTATTTAAAAATGAAATACTCTATTAAGCAACTTTTTGAAAGTCTTTTTAGCGGTTTTTTCATCAAATGTTTGATATAGTTAGTTTTTGCACAACGTCCCAAGGGTTTTCGAGGGTGCTGAATCCAAATATACAATTAAAAAACCATTTTAACTGTAACAAATCAATATTTAACCTCAATCCCAGATTTAACTGTAAGAAATCAATATTTAACCTCAATCCCAGATTCAGTCACCAGAATCTCCAAAAAAATCTCATTATAGACCACTCCTTTAAAAAAGACAGGATGAAAATAAAGCAGCCTCCCTAACAATCGTGAGTTATTTATCGTTGCAGGTAGAGTTATTTTTGCTTTCTGCTTTGCGATTTCTGTTATCTACATTTTTCTTTCTGCTTGGCCATTTCTGTTATCTCCATTGCCTGGGTTGAAAACCCAATTGCCCCGTAAAAACGAGCAATGCCTAAGTATGAATATAATACTGCAGGGAGACCAGAATGGACCTCACCTGGTATTATTCCAGATTGTTTCAGTCACCATGGGGGAGATGTCCGGAACCCTTCTCATTATAGTTCTGCTTCAATCTCAAACTTTTCAGTGGGTATAGGAAACGACGACCATATTCCAGTTTGTTCGAATTATCAGGAGGAACACGTGCGGAACCCTTCTCATTATAATCCCGCTTCAAACTCCATCTTTTCGGGTATAACGGACAACTACCATAATAATAACAGTGTACATCCTTCACGTATTTGGGAACCGCTCTATGACTGGCCCTGGCAACATCTCTCCGAAACCAACCAGTATGACAAATGGTGGTTTCGGAGACAGGTTTTCTGAGAGCATAGATCCAAACGGTGGTTCCGGAAGCAAGTTTGATGAGAGCATAGATGAGAGCAGTGGGTCGTCTATTTCCCAACTTAATGCCGCCCGGTATGAAAACACACAGTGGCCGCGTTTGCCAACGCCACATTCAAATCGGTTGGTAATACCACCTGGTATCGATCCTGCCACGTTGCTGGACTCTTCGTCTGACTCTGATGAGAAGGTCAGTTGCTTTGACGAGTTTTATATGGTCTTTAAATTGTTATTAAGAAAATTCTACTGTCCGATGATTAATGTGTTCTTCCGAGATTAAGTTCATTGGAATGGAATCTGTAGATTGAATCGCTAGCTGCAAAATTAGATCTCTGCATAGATATTAGATACGTGGGTTTTTGTTGTTGTTTTTATTTATTGAAGCGTAGACTAGTTGGTTTATTTGTTACTCAAAAAAAAAGTAATATAATTTGTGTGGGATTAGTTTTCATCGGATCTCTGATTCAAATCTTTCCCGAATGAAAAAAAGTAGAAGATGAAAATTACTTTTAAATAATCTTCGGAAACCAAATTGACTCCTGATAATAACTCATTCCAATTATTACTATTATAACCTCTATAGGTCTATCTATACTCTTTCTACATATCACCCATAAGCCATAAATTTGCTTTCGAGTCCCTCAACCTACAAATACTCAAGTATGGCTCATATATGTGTTTTTAACTCCCTCGATATTCTGTCCTCGTCCAAATCAATTCATTCAACGCTGGTGTTGAACTTTTTTTTGGCAATAAAGAGTCGTAGTTAAATGGTTGTTTGGGAATGCAGTTGCTTTTCAAATAAAGTCAACGTCTTGAAGTAAGACATATGTCTATGAAGAGTGAATCTGGATCAGCTTTGTCTATTTCAGCTTTAGGATGCTTCATGGTTTATATAGTGAAAGAAACAGAAATATAGAGAAAATGAGGCAAAAACAAGGAACAGCACCTACAGATGCTCGATTACAGAAAAATCGAGAGTGGATTGATGTTATTCCGCTCAGCATATATATTTATACAAAAATTCATGTCAGACGCAACTATTAGTTTTGGAGGGGGTGTTTTCTTTTCGTTTCTGCACGCCGTGAAGGGGTGATGACTATTAAATGTTTGATGAGGTAAGGCGGTGGTGACCTCCGGAAGCTTGAAGAGCCAGGGAGTGACGGTGGAATACATCTGTTTTTGAAATAATTACATTTACATTCTCTGTGATATTTTCAGAACTTTAAGTCATTTTTTAAAAAATATTGTATTGTTTTACTTTTTACAGTTGAGAAAAGGATAAATAAGTTCATGTTATTAGTTTTAAATTTAATAAAATAGAGTTATAAAAATATTAATATATATCTATGGAAGATCTAAATAATTATTGGACATCATTAACTCTTTTCTACCCTAGTTATCAGTTAAAAAACAGTGATTCTTTAGCTGCTTTTTTCTTAAAAAAAGAGAAGGAAAGAGGGGTTGTTTTGAGGAGAAAAAGAAAGAAAGGAGATTCCTTGGACTGAAGAGAGTTTCGATGGGAACAATCCTTGAGAAGAGACTTCGGTGGAAGAAGCTATCATCATTTTGCAGGCTGGACCTAGAGCCCTCAGGGGGAAGCAATAAAACTGATCTTTTAAAGAAAACTAATTAGTTAGAAAAGAGTCAAGTCCTTAGGCTGAAGCAATAAACCTGATGTCTTAAAGAAAACTGATCAGTGGGAAAAGAGGAGCCTGGGGGGAGAATATTTGGAAGTGATTGTGAGATTTTCATGGGAAGGGTGATGTCTTAAAGAAAACTGATCAGTGGGAAAAGAGGAGCCTGGGGGGAGAATATTTGGAAGTGATTGTGAGATTTTCATGGGAAGGGTGATGTCTTAAAGAAAACTGATCAGTGGGAAAAGAGGAGCCTGGGGGGAGAATATTTGGAAGTGATTGTGAGATTTTCATGGGAAGGGTGGAGAGGTTCATCTAGTACTGAACTAGACCTCCTATGGCAGATAAGTGTGAAAATTGATCATTGGAAAAGCAGAGCTTGGGGGAAGCTGATCAGTGGGAAAAGAGGAGCTTGGGGGAGAATATTTGGACTTCATTGCCACATTTTCATTGAATGGGTAGAGAGGTTCATCTAGTACCCAATTAGAGTGATTGGGAGATTTTCATTGGAAGGGTAGAGAGGTTCAAGCTGATCAGTGAGAAAAGAGGAGCTTGGGGGAGAATATTTGGACTTCATTGCCACATTTTCATTGAATGGGTAGAGAGGTTCATCTAGTACCGAATTAGAGTGATTGGAAGATTTTCATTGGAAGGGTGGAGAGGTTCAAGCTGATCATTGGGAAAAGAGGAGCTTGGGGGAGAATATTTGGACTTCATTGCCACATTTTCATTGAATGGGTAGAGAGGTTCATCTAGTACCTAATTAGAGTGATTGGGAGATTTTCATTGGAAGGGTGGAGAGGTTCATCTACTACAGAATTAGACTTCCAATGGAAGATAAGTGTGAAAACTGATCAGTGGGAAAAGAGGAGCTTGGCGGGGAGAGGATTAGTGAGAAAAGAGGAACTTGGGGGGAATATTTGGAAGTGATTGCTAGATTCTAATTGGAATGGAAGAGGTTGATCTAGTACCGAATTAGACTTCCCATGTAGATGCATGTCTGTGATTATAGCTACTAATTAAAGGAATGTAGACACTTACTTAGGAAAATGAGCCTCCTAACATTATCTAAATATGAAATAAGTTATATGATGCTAGTGATTGCATGTGTCTCTAATAATATCTGTAGCATGAAATAAATGGAAAGAGAAAATAACCTTAAGTTACAAACTGTCACTATGATGTGAGTATTAACTCATAAATTATTATGGTTACTTAGAGGGTAGGAATGTTTAGAGGTTATTACCCAACCAACATGGGTAGACAATATAATGTATCCCTAACATAATAACTATGTTGAAAAATCAAGAATCTATGCATGAGTATAAATGTATGACAAAGTAAATAGCCTTTGGTATTAGACAAAGTAAGAGTAAAATATCTATATGTATACATACAAGTTGTATAAATTACTTAAGTTAAAATGCCATTTCCAAACAAATGTAGGATATATTCACGTATAGTTGATTTTGAATGTTAAATTTAAGAAAATGGTATATATATTCAGGTATAGTTGATTTTGAATGTTAAATTTAAGAAAATGGTATATTGAGATTATTGCCTTTAAGAGAGTTGCCCAGTCTTCTATGAGAACAAAAAAGAAAAAGACAGAGTCCTAATTACATAACCTAAAAACTCGAATGAAAACTCCGAGTAGGAATCATCAAAGAATAATGTAAGTAGAGAGTAATTCATCACTGAAGCAATAAATAAATAAATAAATAAATATATATATATATATATAATACGTGGGTAGCAGTGGAACTTCTGGCCACCACGAGGCATTCAACCGAAGATTTTTTTTTAATGATAAGTCGTCACAGAAGCTAGAACTAGTGATAGCTAGTACATTATAAAATCATTAATTATAGAAATCAAAGCGAGGAGTTCTCGTTGAAGCAAAACGAGAATTCGAATAATCTTAATATAGGCTTCCACGTTGGTTTCGTTAGATAGTCGTGGGGGTGGACACGGAGGACCGTTGTCCTGAAAGAACAAGACTAATAAGTTGAAGGACTATAACCAGTCAGCACATGCACCAAAGACAACCATACTGACGAAAGAAAACAATCCGTAACTCGCTATTGTATCCAAACCGAAAGGAATGAATTATATAGAGTAATTACTGGAATACATAATTACTAATCACCAATAGTAGAAAGAGATATACACTCATGAAATCGTGTCAAAACCTTCGATTGTAAGGTTAGCCCTCAAAACTGTAATAAAACCCATGTCTCTTCAGAGTTCAAATTAATACAAAAAGGGATATGGTTACCGGGAAACAAACCGTCGACAGAAAAACCCGCATGCAACTATTAACTACATAATTCAAAAGAGCAAAGACTTTCCTAAGGAAAGGAAGGCCCTCATACCGGCATGGATTGCAGCAAGGTATTCTCGATTTTCCGATAGACTCACACTCACAACCAACTTCGAGTGGGCTAAGGCCCTCCTGCATCAGCATACTGTCATAAGTTAAAAGAATAACGTGGTGGATGGAATAGATTATATGTCGCTATTAAATAACCAATAACCATTTAACATTAACCAATAACCATTTAACATTACTTGATAGGAGGTGGGTATGGCAGCAGTCATGAGTTTTGGGGAAGACCAGTGCTGTAATGTGGCCAAGACATAAGGAAAATGTTAATTTTAGTTATGTTCTATGCTTAGAGCAACTTATTTCAATTTTCACAGTTAGTTTAATATTTTTTTAGTTTATCAATCACATGAGCATTAAAGTAAATTGTAGATAGAACATAAACATAAATCAAAAAGACAAGTCAAGACAAAAGGACACAAGATGTGGCGCTAGCCATGGAAAAACCCCAATGTGGGGATACCCTTGATCAATTCTTCTTATATTTTTTTAAATAGTTCACGAGAGAGAGATAGTATGATCAATAGTCCCTAGAATGATTGTTATCTTCATCGAAAGATGTGTCTCTCTCATTCACACACTCCTTTTCATAATGGCCAAGCTTATTGCAACCAAGGCATCTGCCTTTTCTTCCACCCTTAGATCCAGACTTCCCAGTGAAGTGATCTTTAGGTAGGCCATGAGAAAAAATTTCTACGCTATTTTGATAATATTCTCTACTTCGACTTCACCCTCATTTAATTTGAAGAGGGATGAGGAATCCATTGATCTTTTTTTTTTGCCTTTCCCAACTGTCTTTGGTGATTTCTCTTTCACTCTTGCTTGGGCATTGTCTTCACCTTAGCTCCAATACCATGTTAATTTTAGGTATGTTCTATGCTTAGAGAAATTTATTTCAATTTTCACAGTTAGGTTAATATCTTTTCTAGATTAGCAATCACGTCAGCATTAAAGTAAATTGCAGATAGAACATAAACATAAATCGCAAAAGACAAATCAAGACAAGAGGACACAAGATCTGGTGCTAGACAGGGAAAAACGCCAATGTGGGGAAACCCTTGATCAATTCTTCTTATATGTTCTTCAATAGTTCAACATAGAGAGAGAGAGAGAGAGATAGTACATTTACAACAGAAGTCAACACTTTGACTTATCTAGATAAGAGCATAGATCATCTCTAAGAAGATGATACATGAGATCAGTTGAAGACATGCTGCTTCAACACATT
Organism: Pinus tabuliformis; assembly: GCA_031772625.1. Taxonomy (NCBI): domain Eukaryota; kingdom Viridiplantae; phylum Streptophyta; class Pinopsida; order Pinales; family Pinaceae; genus Pinus; species Pinus tabuliformis. The sequence goes on from CM062808.1 coordinate 521,825,529, forward strand.
CTCTAAGGTGACTCCTTCACCTATCGTTGTGCTGCACTTCATCATCATGTTGCATCTCACCATGCTGCACTATGCTGCACCCATCATCACTATGTTGCATCTCGTCATGCTTCATTAATCATGACTGTACCCATCACTGTACTGCATTATGTGCCATTGCTACAACATGTTGCCATACTGACCTATGTGTTGGTTGCATCTTGCTTGCTTGTTGTCCCTAGCTTTCATGTTGTCCCTAAAATGCTTGTTGTCCTTCGCATGCTTGTTGTTGCATGCTAGTTCGGCAGTTCTCGACACTTCTGGCGTCTGCCCTCTGTGTCAACTTTCGTGGCTCTTCCAGTAGTTCCGGCTATTCCCGGTAGTTTCGGCTATTCCTAGTAGTTTCGACAGTTCTGCCAATTCCACCTATTCTTGGGAGTTCCAACTTTTTCCTTTTGCATTAGCCTTCCTAGTTGTTCCAAAAGTTTTGGCTGTTCCTGATAGTTACAGCTATCCCCGGGAGTTCTAACAGTTCCAACAATTCTCGCTATTCCGAGCAATTCTAGCAGTTCTCAATAGTTCTGACAATTTCGGCTATTCCCAGTACTTCTCACAGTTATAGCTTTTCCGAGTAGTTCCGACAGTTCCAGTAGTTTCGGCAGTTCTAATAGTTCTCAGAAGTTCTAGCAGTTCCGACTTTTCCAAGTAGTTTTGGCTTTTCCCGGAAGTTCCTAGTAGTTCCGAAAAATTCGTCTATTCCCAGCAGTTCCGGAAATTTCAACTTTTCTCGATAGTTCTGGTAGTTCCCGACAGTTCCGTCAGTTCTGACCTCTGCCCTCTAGATTAGGACAGCATTATTGTTGTGGGGGAAAGTATCCAACTCGGAATGACCCTAACCCACTCTAAGGGTGACAGTTCCTTAGCAACAGCTAAAAGCAAAGCTATCTAAAGTTTCTTCTTTATGACATGCAAGAGATAAAAGGGACAGATCCACTTACCGATGTCTTGCGCAAATGGTCGATCCAATCTCCTTTGTTTGCCGCTTTCTCCCAGCTCCAAGTCTTTTCACGGGCCTAGCTACACAAGATCCTGCAAATAAGACAAGAAAAGGAAACTACAAGAAGCATGCATTCATAATCGATTCAAGGATTAGCATAAATCAAAGACGCAAGTAAGACAATACACTGTTGAAACACATGCGAATAGAAGAACCTCAAATGTTTTATTAATATATGGAAGTAAGGTTCAGGCCGTGATACAACCATGAGAGGTCCAATCCAGCATCACCTTCCCGACGGAGAGAAATCTCTTCTTCACCTCCCTCAAGCAATCACCCAATACTCTCAGCTGTGAACCAACAGCAATTCTTTGCACTAAATTCCGGCCTCCAGATCCCATGGGATGAGATCCTTATATAGAGTTTTGGAGTGAAGGTAAGTCATCTTGATGTGTGACTTGTTGTCCTCTTCAACTCCAGTTGTTCTTCAGTCCTTGAGTCCACTCGGAGTTTCTACCTTTCATTTGAAGTTTTAGAAGCTCTTAACTCATCATTAGGCGAATCTTGTGAGCCAAGTGGCATTTTAGAAGCTTCCTCGGCACTGGCACATTGAGAAAAGATTCCTCCATATGTCAAAGTACGCCCAACGCAGGTAGGCTTTGTTCCACTTGCTATGCAACGCAGGTAGCCTTTGTTGTACCTGCTATGCAGCACAGATGCTTAGTGGAGCAGCTGCTTTGATCCAAAATTGACCTGTTTCTGAGTGTTTTTTCAGTGGAGAACTGATTTGCAATGCTGTGGTTTGTTGACCTTGTTCCTCCAAGGGTAAGAACAACATGTTTAGGGACTTTGGATCCCTCAGATTATTGACATTTCATGCTCCATGCTGTAAGGCACAAAAATGTCTATAACAGTTGCCCCCTAAAGTATGAGGTCGTTCATCAGGTGAAATGCTTTATTAGGAGGATCCGAAGTTCATTCAATCGTCGGGAGGTGACCTGTAACAAAATACAATACAATACATTATCTTTTCATACTTTCTTTTCATGATCTAGCTGATGCGGGCATTTCCCATGCTCAGCTTTATAAATACATTCGTTGTACATAAACAGACGATCGTCTGATAATAGACTGATAATTCTCTGCTTTTAATTATCATCCTTTTAGTAGGATGATCATCTGCTGCACATGTCTATGTCTTTATCTCCTGAATATATATCGCAGCCCGGATGGATGAAACTAGATCCGGGGTCTTCAAACTTCCGATCTTCACACTAATTACAAGTCGATCCATGTGAGAATTTCTCGGAGTCGAACATGGAAAGACATCGCTTGATTACCAGTCAATAATGTAAACTGTTAACAAGCGCGAGAGGAATCACCGATAATGATGATGACCCTCAAGGTACTGCAGCACAATTCACGTGGCGCGAATATAGGATCTGACGTCGAACACCACGCAAAGTCTCCTGGTCGAAGGTCATTAATGTATACCTATCGCGGGGAGTGAGAAACTTGCCATTGAGGCATGCAAGCTTCAAAGTACTGAGGGGGTGTTCCTAGATCAACTTCTTGGATAGTGAGCTGATGTCGACAAGAAGCGATCCGTCAAAGGAGGGCCTTAATGAATCCCACATCAGTGACACGGAACGGAGCTAGTGATGATGGTGAAAACGATCTGTGAAATATGATTCAGGGTGGCGGTCATGGAAGGATGAAAGATGATGTATGGTAGTGGATGGGACCCGGTTGACACTTTCTGAATGACATCTCTTGAACATATAACGACACTGGTGTGATGGATCGGTAGCATTACCCCATGTATGGATGGTATGGCGAGACCATGGTGAAGGGACCGGTGAATGATAATAACCCAACCCGATATTTACGGAGGCAAAAGTGTCATGTTCAAGAGCGACTTGCTACCATTAAGCTTTGAGGTTCTCCTAATTTTTCCCCAGTCATTTCTGACCAGTACCTCTTTATTTTTGTCAAGCTTGAGGAGGATAACATATGCTTGTTCTATAACCTGCCCTTCGGGCAAGCCCATCGCTATGTTTTAACGAGCCTAGCGATAGGGAAACTCGTTCTCGTCTTAAAGACAAGTTTGTCGCTATTTAATGTTTTTAACGAGTCTAGCGACAAAGACAACTCGGTCCTTTTCATTTTTAGAGAGTCTAAAAAGGTACATAAAGTTAACTCCAAAGGCCCTTTTTCGTCATCTAATCCCTTAAGTCCGAAAAAGTATAAAACAATACAGAAGGGATGAATGTTCGATAGCTTTATCGAGCCGAACTAGACAAGCGCTCGATCTTTTTGTGCAATAATCCCTCAGGTCCAAAAAGATTAAAATCTAGAGGAGGGATAGCTCTTCCGGTCCCTTTAACGAGCTGGAAGGCCAAAACTCGGGAAACTTTTCATATTTTACGAGTCAGTTGAAAAGAGCTTAAAGAAGACTCGTCTTTTGAGGAACGAGTGATAAACAAGGATAGCTGCAGATTCCAGGTACAGGTTGGAATTTTCCAATCTTGGCAGTGTCACAAGGATGGCTAAGTGAAATCACTCTTCGCAGCTGTTCCTCAAAATGGGTAAACAATCATATGGAGTGAACGATCGGCCAAATGAAATGGAGGTGGCGGGTGCACAAACACGACCAAGGCTTTTATGGCTAATCAGGTTACATACTTAATGGTTATTTACCAATATGGGTTCATTTTTTAACGAGCTTGAATGCGCCAAAACACTGCTCAATCTTATGTTTATTTTTTAACGAGCATGAACTATGTGCTAAAACTGCTCGGTTCTTGCGTTTATTTTTTAACGAGCATGAACTTTGCCAAAACTGCTCGTTTTTACTAGTCATAAAGTAGGAAGGTCTCATGGAAGATCTCTATTTTTTAAAGAGCTTCATCTCCCTACGCTTTGCTCCATATCCTCTCTTTGTGCAAGCTGGGTCCTGACTTATCTACGGGTTAGCGGGGTTAGTCCTACCTAAAACTAAAAGTCGCCTATGCTTGCCTTCCAAGAGGTTTGCATGCCCCCAGGTGTAAGTCTAATTTCAAGGTTGCCCCTACTTTTCCGTTAAAAACCTTTGTTTCCAACGGGTGAGGCTTACCTCTTTCTGGTTACCCAAAGAATGGTTTTATTTGCCGCCGCAAATGAAACTCTTTCTTCGACGATGTCTATCATTAGGTTACACAAAGATGGTTACAATTTGTTGCAGCAATAGAATCTCTTTCTATGGAGGCTGCCCCTACTTATCCTTTAAAACATTTGTTTTAATGGGTGAGGCTTGCCTTTTACCCAAAGATGGTTACTACTTGCTGCCACAAACGGATCCCCTTCTTTGGCAGAGCCTACTTATTTAGACAAAGGTGAGTGACCATTTGTATCAAACACATAACTTTGACAAAAGAATCCTATTCCAGAACAACCCTACTCCCAACTACCCCTTCTGAGATTCCCAGTCTCTCTTTGTCTTCATGTCCTTCTTCTTCCTTTCGAAGAGGATGGCTCAGAGGAAGATTCACAAAGATGAAGGGGGGGACAGGGTACGGACTAGTCATATTCTCCCGCGGAAATTCTACTTTACACCCAAGGTTTTTTCTGCCTCCAGAGCAGACCAGGATGCATGCCCCCTGGGTTCCGGCCTTCCTTTCCCGAATTACTCGCCCTCATCAGGAAGAAGAACCGGAGGTAGAGACCTTTCTTGATCGAAAAGACCATTGAGGATAGGTATGTGACTACTTGCGATGCGTGATCCCGGAAGTGAAAGTTGGTCTACGAGCTTGACCATTCTTCCTTCGTATGGAAAACACATTATTCGAAAGAGTGAGGAGACTATTGCTTCCATGCAATATATGTAGTCTCGTCCAAGGAGTAGGTTATAATCCAAGGGTCCTTGGACGACCATCAAATTCATCTTGACAGCCTTCCCTTTCAATGTAATAGGCACATTAGGTAGAATCCCTAATGGTCGACTGGTTCCTTTGTCAAAACCCGAGAGATTCCTTCTCTCGGGCAAAAGCGTCGGGCAACCCAGTGCTTTCCAAGCAATAGAGGACAGGATACTCACAGATGCCCCTTCATCAATGATAGTTCCAGCCATCACCATTTTGTATATTTGGACTATAATTCTAAATGGTATACTGGCCGGTAACCGGGGTCTGCCTAGTTGGTTCCAATCAAAGGACACAACCAGGTTGCTTGGTGGTGGGACCGAATATACGGCCGAGTATGACCCTGACGACGCTCCTTCCTGCGATAAAGGAGTGGGCACATTGCCCTGATGTTCATCAAAATCGGTGTTGATGAAAAGAATCTGGACGGTGTCATCCTTACTCTCTTCGGTAGGGGTGTCAACTGAAGATGAATCCTCAGCGACTGTGGTATTTGAAGATGAAACTTCTGAAGGGAGAACCAGGTCAACTGCCGTTTCGACCTTTGGACTTTTGTCCGGTCCGGATTCAGTAGGTTCACTTTCAGTGACTGACACTTCAGCTGGCCCTATGAGCGGGGCAGCTGTATTTTCAACCAACGAAGGACTTGGCGTGAGTTTTCGGTATCCAGGAGGAAGTAGCAACGGTGCAACCGGTTGATCTTCCAAAACTCTCTTTGCTTCGTCTAAAAAGGGACAACAGCGGAGGGTGTGATTTCCTTCACACAGTTCGCAGGGGAATCTCATTCCCCTTCGTTGTCTAGAACCTTCACTTTCGCTGGTCGACGGTAAGCATTCAACCTGGTTGTCAGAGGTTGACGCTTCCGAACTGTGCAAACGAGGGGACCAGTCCCTTAGTATCCGGGGAATACTGGGACAATCACGGTGGAAGTGGCCTCCTCTACATATGACACATGGCGACTTGGGCCCGGTCCGTGCTGTGTGTGGATTTCCGTTAGATGTCTTTTGCTTGCCCCCAGCCGCCTTTGGTTCCTTCCGCTTCTTTTCTTTCTTCTTCTTTTCCTTCTTCTTTTCTATGGGAGCTCTGCCTTCGGCGACTCGTCCCTTCGAAGAGGAATGATTAGAGGAAGATCCATAAGAAGTGGAAGGCTGGAGGGTAGCTCTAGACTGGTCTAACTGTTGACTCGACTGTTCAGGAACCGTGGTGTTCTGAACTACAGCGGTTGAGAATAGCCAAACTGGCAGGCCAATTGTCAGTCCTGGAAGCGACAATGTGGCCATGTGGGGCGCACCAACTTCTCCCCAAGAGGAGAAAGGGCTAGGGGTCCCATCATGCGGAATCCCTTGGTTGGTGTGTTCCATGTTCTCAACCTTAAGATCAACGTAGGAATCAAGGGTAATTATGTTCCGTTTAAGATGAATTTTATATGACGACGCTTTAGACACAACTTGCTTTTTCACTTTTTAAGAGTCGAGAAAAAGCTAAAGATGACTCTAGTCTCCTTCGATGTATTAACGAGCCCGAAGTGACAAATGCTCGGATGGACTTTTTCAGTTATAGAGTTTGAAAAAGGCCAAAAGAAACTACTCTGGAGTGCTAGGCAGAGGGTGTGCCAAACCTTTCGCGAAACCACAGAATACGTTTTACGGTACGAGTGGTTGATCTTCGTGAATGCTGTGTTCACTGCATCGCGATCAGTAGGGCGGCCGACACGGTTTCCTATGGATAAAGGCTTTGTTCCTATAGGGGTCCCCCAATATACGCGACGGTACGCGGGGGCTCAAGTCCGTATTAGTGCTATCGTCTCTCAGGAGGAATCACCCACCTTCGTAGAGATCGACAGTCACTATGTTTAACGACGCCGGTTCACGTCTCTACCTAGACCTCTACTGTGTTTCGTTATGTTTCAAAGTGTTGTTAGATAAATTCAGTTCTTTTTAGGTTGATCATGCTTAGCAGTTTGCCTTTATGGATCACCACGTGATGTATGATACAACTCCTAAATGCAGTCTAAGAATGATAAGGAATCTTTTTCAATTCTTTCAACTTATGAAAATCTTAACTAATGAAGGAAAAGAAAGACATCATCTTTTCAAACAGATCATAGAGCACACACTGATGCACTTTTCCTAAATCGACATGCAAACTGTCAAAATGCACATGCACAATGCAAGTATTTCTTTTCTTCTCTCTTAATGTTGGTGTATGACAAAAAGAAAGCTGTTGTACGATTTCGAATTCAATTTCAAGCGAAAGCAAACAAGTATTTGTCCAATAATCAAAAGAACACCTTAAGATTTACTCGTTTCAACACAAGAAATACTGAAATTCGAACCATATAACGAAAGCAAATGCTCAAGCAGCTATGAACAACAATAAACTAGCTCTTAGAATCACAACGACACTTTCTCATAGGTCTAGATCCAAGAGGTCATAGCAAGACTAGTTCACTTTCGCTACGGGAAACTATGAATGAGAGCAAGAAATACAATAAGAACAATCATGGTTTCTTCATACAATTGAGGCGGAATGAGGGCAAAGAAAGGTAGTTTCAGCTGGGTATACAGGTTGAGAGCAGGCTGCAAAAACAATACTGAAAACTGGGCAACAGACAGTGGGGAATCCCAGTTGCACAAGGCAAAACTAGATCATCGCAGGTACTGCACTGTCAATCTGACATGCAGCGCAGGTAGCCCCTTCGGGACCTGCGTTTCAGCGCAGGTAGCCTTTGCTACAGCTGCACTGATGAGACAACTCTCGTCTCACTCGGATTCCGGGTCACAGTTTGCTCAAAAATCAACAGTTTTTGGCCAAATCAGAAGCTATCAGTCAAGTATACACTAGAGGATGATTAAGGAAGATGAACACTATCACAAAGAGCAAAAAAGAGTCCTTGTGGATCAACTCTTCAAATCATGAACATGCCCAGCACTGGGCTTAGAGTAGTTGCCCTCTACTTTGCATTTGAAGGACTCGAATGCAGTTCGATTCGGTACTCCCTTTTTGTTCAAGAGATGAATAGCAAGAATACACAAGCTACCAACAAGACACGCTCCCTAGCGGAGTCGCCAGTCTGTTGTGGGGGAAAGTATCCAACTCGGAATGACCCTAACCCACTCTAAGGGTGATAGTTCCTTAGCAACAGCTGAAAGCAAAGCTATCTAAAGTTTCTTCTGTATGACATGCAAGAGATAAAAGGGAGAGATCCACTTACCGATGTCTTGTGCAAATGGTCGATCCAATCTCCTTTGTTTGCCGCTTGCTCCCAGCTCCAAGTCTTTTCACGGGCCCAGCTACACGAGATCCTGCAAATAAGACAAGAAAAGGAAACTACAAGAAGCATGCATTCATAATCGAGTCAAGGATTAGCATAAATCAAAGACGCAAGTAAAACAATACACTGTTGAAACACATGCGAATAGAAGAACCTCAAATGCTTTATTAATATATGGAAGTAAGGTTCAGGCGGTGATACAACCATGAGAGGTCCAATCCAGCATCACCTTCCCGACGGAGAGAAATCTCTTCTTCACCTCCCTCAAGCAATCACCCAATACTCTTAGCTGTGAACCAACAACAATTCTTTGCACTAAATTCCGGCCTCCAGATCCCATGGGATGAGATCCTTATATAGAGTTTTGGAGTGAAGGTAAGTCATCTTGATGTGTGACTTGTTGTCCTCTTCAACTCCAGTTGTTCTTCAGTCCTTGAGTCCACTCGGAGTTTCTACCTTTCATTTGAAGTTTTAGAAGCTCTTAACTCATCATTAGGCGAATCTTGTGAGCCAAGTGTCATTTTAGAAGCTTCCTGGGCACTGGCACATTGAGAAAAGATTCCTCCACATGTCAAAGTACGCCCAACGCAGGTAGGCTTTGTTCCACTTGCTATGCAACGTAGGTAGCCTTTGTTGTACCTGCTATGCAGCGCAGATGCTTAGTGGAGCAGCTGCTTTGATCCAAAATTGACCTGTTTCTAAGTGTTTTTTCAGTGGAGAACTAATTTGCAGTGCTGTGGTTTGTTGACCTTGTTCCTCTAAGGTTAAGAACAACATGTTTAGGGACTTTGGATCCCTCAGATTATTGACATTTCATGCTCCATGCTGTAAGGCACAAAAATGTCTATAACAATTATCCCTTCGGATCTCTCCTCCTACTAAAATCTAAAGACAAGTAGAGAGGAAGAGATCCCAAGTGTGTTGAAATGACTTGAAGGCCACCTCTATTTATACTAAAATGTTGAGCACAAGTGGGGTTTATTTGGTTGTTGGCCGACCTTGACAAATTGTCTTCCAACACAAATAAATTCATAACTCCATGAATACTTATCGGAATCCTACACCTTTTGATGATAGGGATCCAAGAAAAATGTCAACTACCATAAATAAGATGACCCACATGGAGTTTGGCCCTAGTTGCCAATTTTAATAGAAAAACATTAGTAAGAACCCCTAGCAATGAACTGCAATGATTTACCTATCAAAGAAAAAACTTGCATGACAAATTTACCTGTATATCTTAGTAACATTGAAGCAACACTCTGCAACTCATAGCCAAACTAATTGGGTGTAGAGGAATTTTGAATAAACCCTCCAAGGTGCGCCATGGGTATAGGAAATATTTCTTAAGGAAGGATGCCGCCAACCCGACCAAGGTTTCATAGAACACAACTTCAAGACTTAGCCCAAGACAAATGACCAAAGAACAGAGACGGAGCAACGGGTCGTTTGCATAATTCCTTGGGTTTTGGTGGACCGTCATATCCTATACCTTGATGAGACAATATCACTAGCTGCAGATGGCACCTGATGGAGAAAGGGCCAGGCAACTCGTGGCCATCCCATTACATGTCAGCCAGATCAGGTTGAAAGAAAACATTAATTCACATACGATGTAAACAAGGAATGCTGATCGAGAATTTAAATGCCATGTACATAAATGTCAATTGATTATATGATAGGTGTAATGAAAATCCATTTAAGACTTAAGTACCTCACTCATACTTCCGCAATAATGGCATTACTCTTATTTAATTGTTTAAAAGTAATATGGTTTAGATCCAATAATATCTGTCACCATCAGAATTACCGTAAATTTTTTATTTTGTATATTTATTTATGATCAGTGTTAATTAGTGAGTAGGTGTTACATTCTCCCCCTTAATTATTTCACTGGAAAAAAGTTTGTCATTACATCAAAATGTAGTTACATCATGCATATCCCTATGTTTTCCCTATGAGTTTCAAAAAATTGTTTTCCCAAGGGTTTTGTAAATATGTCTGCAAATTGGTCTTCTGATATACAAAACACCATATATATTTCATTATTGCTTACTAATTCTCAAATGAAATGATACCTCGTATCAATATGTTTACTCTTCTTATGGAAAACATGATTTGTTGATAATGCAATATAAGATTTGTTGTCACATAAAATATGAGTGAGTTCTTTCTCTTCATGCAACAACTCTTTCAAGATTCTTCTCATCCACACAGTTTCACATGCTATTTTTGTGGCTGCGACATACTCTACTTCACCTAATGATAGAGTCACAATTGATTGCTTCACTGATGCCCATGAAACTACACCTGAACCAAAACTCAACGCATACCAAGATGTGTTCTTCCTGTCATCAATATTGCGTGCAAAATCACTATCTGTATATTGAGTTAGTTTAAAATATGAACGAGATGCATAGAATATACCATAATTTCTTGTTCCAGCAACATATCTTAAAATCCTTTTTCCCACTAGAAAATTGGTACTCTTTGGAGACTCCATGAATCTCGAAATTAAACTTACACCAAACATTATATTAGGACTTGTTGTAGTCAAATACATAAGAGTTCCAACCAATTGTTTAAACAAGGTTGGATCAATATGTGAAACATGGTCATCCTTACTAATTTTTGTATCAATTGCAATTAGGGTTACAACTAGATTACAGTTTTCCATCCTGAACCTTCTCAATATATCCTTTGCATACTTAGATTGACAAATGAAAATACTATCTTCGCATTGAATTACTTCAATACCAAGAAAATATTTCATTAGGCCTAAATGAGTGATATCAAATTTCGTTTACATGCTTGTCATAAAATCATCTTTTGAGAGATCTCCATTGAAAATCAAATCATCAACATACATGCATACAATCAAAATTTTGCCACCCTCATTTACTTTTGTATACAAAGTTGGCTAACTTGGACTCTCATGAATCCATTGTTATTTAGATATTCATCAATTCTACTATACCATAATCGGGGTGCTTGTTTCAATGAATATAATGCTTTCCTTAATTTGTCAACTTTATCTTCTCCACCATCAATTTCGTATCCATGAGGTTGTTTCACATAAACCTCTTTTTCCATAAAACCATTTAAAAATGCATACTTAACATCCATCTCATATATTTTCCATTTATTCTGTGAAACAATAGCTAATGCTATTCTCGTTGTGTCAAGTCTAGCTACAAGTGCAAAAGTTTCACTATAATCAATTCCAGGTTGTTGATTGAAAGCGTGAGCTACAAGTCTTGCTTTATGCTTTTCAATTTCACCTTCAACATTCACTTTAGTTTTGTAAATCCATTTAACACCTAGAGTACTTTTACCTTCAGGAAAATTTCTAGGTTCCCAAGTATTATTTCCTTCTATAGCATCAATTTCTTCATCCATGGATTTTATCCAAACTTTTTCTTTCATATCTTCATCAAAATTTACTCGATCATTTGCAAGTAATGAGAAATTTGAAACTTGATCTATTTCATCATTCTACTCATACAATTCCTTTAAACTTCTAGTCTTATCACCTTTAATTATATTCTTCAATGTAGTTATTGTAGGATTAGAATCATAACTTACCGTTGATCCCGTTGTTTGTTGTCCACCATAACCTGATGGTTCGCCATGTTCATGATTTCTCAGTGTTGTAAATTGTAATGGACTGACTCTTAGTGATTGGCTTGTTGAGGTGCTTGCACCAGGTGTATATGGAATTGGTTGTATACCTTGTGTTTCTTTCTCATCTTGATTATCATCTCAATGAGATAATACAGTTGTCTTTGCAACAAATTTATCTATGCTTCCATCCCAAGCTTATTCTTCCTTGAACTCAACATCTCTACTCGTAATATATTTCTTGTTGGTGGGATTATAAGCTCTATATGCTTTAGACTCCTCACTCTATCAAATAAAGATACATTTCTCACTTCTATCATCTAACTTATTTCTCAATTCTTTAGGAACATGTGCATAAGCAATGCAACAAAAAATTCTTAAATGGGATATATGACAACTCTTACCATTCCATGCTTCTTTGGGAACTTGATCCTTCACGCTCTTAGTCACACTTGTGTTAAGAATATAAACCACAGAAGATATCGCTTCTCCCAAATATTGATTTTGTAGATTCTTTTCCTTCAACATGCCTCAAGCCATATTCATAATAGTTCATTTCTTCTTTTCAGCTATTCCATTTTGTTGTGGAGTATAACGTGCAGTAAACTACCTCTTGATTCCATTCGATTGACGAAACTCAATGAAATATATTATCATATATTCACCACCTCTATTTGATCTCAAAATTTTAATATGATTTCTACTTTCCTTTTCAACCATAGCTTTAAATATTTTAAGTACAAAAAATGCTTCATATTTCTGTTTGAGAAGATAAACACATGTTTTTCGACTATAGTCATCAATAAAAGTCAAAACATAAACATTACGAGCCAAAGAAGGTGTTTGCATTGGTACAAATAAATCTATGTGAACAATCTCCATTCGAGCTCTCATCGTGTATGGAACTCTACATACAAGTTGTTGTCTATGAGGTTTTGCAAGTATACAACTTTGACACGAACTCGTTAGTTGTTGAATACTAGGTAACCCTTTCACCATTTGTTTCTTCTACAACAATTCTAGACCACCAAAATATAAATGCCCATATCTTAAATGCCATAACCATGATTCATCAAAATTCTTAGCTTTGTAAGAATTCAAGTAGGGTGACAATTCATTTCTCATTATAAGATGAAACATCCTATTCTTTATCATTTCTACTCTTGCTATCAACTGCTTTCTTGGGTATTTGTTAATGATAGTACATACATTATTCTTGAATAACACTCTATACCTTTTCTCTATCATTTGTCCAATGCTCATCAGATAGCATTTCAAGCTAGGTACATCATAGACATCATCAATTGTTATTATATCACCATCTCTAGTATAAATAACAATCATTCATTTTCCTTTAACACATACCTTAATATCTTTACCCAACTTGACTTCACATTGAATACTTTTGTCTATATTGGAAAACAAATCTTTTTTTCGAGTCATGTGATTGTTGCAGCCTCTATCTAAAAACCAAGTATCATTCGAACATTACCAAGTCATGTTACAAGTCATAAACATTGGCTTATCACTGTATTCAAATTCTTCTGAGATGTGTGCAGATTTCTTATCAACATCTTCTTGTCTCCTCAAACACTTAGAAGAAAAATGGCCATATCTTTTACAATAATAACATTGAACTTTAGACATATCATACCTTTGATTTCCTCGATGCTAGGTTCTATTGTAACTCCCCCTTAAATTAGAAGGATGGTGTTGAGATTTATCTTCATGATCATAATTATCTCGCTCACGTCTTTGATCGACTACTCTGCAACCTCGTCCTCTATTACTCAACCTTCCTCTCCCTCTTCCTCTATGAAATTGAAGCTAAGTTTTGAAGGCATTCTCCAACGTGCTATCAACATATCTTGATATCCTCGATTCATGTGCAATAAATGAACGAGTCAACTCTTCAATTTTCATTTGGCTTGTGTCCTTGAACTCTTTTATGGATACACCAATAGCCTCAAATTTCTTTGGCAAACTTCGAAGGACTTTCTCAATCACCTTCTTATTTCAGAGGTCTTCTTCGTATTGTCGCAATTGATTAACAACACTCATGACTTGAGTCATAAAAGCATCCATAGCTTTAGTGTCTTTCATTTTGAAGGAATTCTCCAACATGCTATCAACATATATTGATATGTTGGATTCATGTGCAATCAAAGGAGTCAACTCTTTAATTTGCATTTGACTTGTGTCCTTGAACTCTTTTATGGATACACCAATCACTTCAAATTTCTTTGGCAAACTTCGAAGGAATTTCTGGATAACCCTCTTGTTTGAGAGGTCTTCTCCATATTGTCACAATTGATTAACAACACGTCACAATTGATTAACAACACTCATGACTTGAGTCATAAAAGCATCCATAGCTTCAATGTCTTTCATTTTCAGATTCTCAGAATCTCTTCTCAAATTCTGGACATTCTTTACTTTGGCTACACCCTAATAACATGATTCAAGAGTGTCCCATGTCTTCTTTGATGATTTTGCATTTGATACTTTTGAAAGTATCACATCATCTAAGACTTTTTGAATAAGGCCAAGAACTTAAATGTGCTTCTTTCTTTTCTCTCTTAAAAAAGTTTGTTTATCATTTGTAAGAGCCATCTATAATGGGTCATTAGCAGGCTTGCAATAGCCATTAGTAACAAATTTCCAAAAATCATGAGAACTCAGCAATGTTCTCATTCCAATAAAACAAGAATCATAACTCTACCAAGTTAAAATAAGAAGCCACAAAGTACTTTAATTTTTCCAAATAATTGAAAAAGTCTTCCTTCGAAATAAACTAAAACAAAGTCTTCATACTCAGCCAAATACTTTTCAACAGATCCATGAATAAAATAGTGCCAACGGAAATAGAGAAATTCTGCTTTTCTTCTGCATACACTCCACTCCCTAACATCCACAGAAGAAAAAAAAAATTGTAGCAATATGTTTTTAACGCCAAATTACACAACTCTCCTTTAAATGGCAATGTTAAAACATACCAATAGCATACAATACTAAAGTAAGTTTTGCAGGGTAAAGAGCTCTTCCTTCACGGCTTTCACATTCCAATACGGTTTCATTGTAGCAATTTGGGGCATTAAACAACTCTAAAGCCTAACTTCACGACTGTCTTCTCTGCACGCTGGCTTTGGATTATGATGCCCTGTCCACTATCACACGTGAAGACTGAGGACCATCAGCTGTAACTGCAAAAACCCTTGGCAACTATCTGCTGCGACTTATTATCACACAGTGTGGCTAGTAAGACTGATTATAGTCCGATCTACTTACGACAATGGTGGCGGAACTACTTCCCTTTCCGTCATACACCAAAACAAAACAAATCTTAACTTGTGTACTTCAAACAATCCCTCTACAGTAACTCGTGGACTTCAACGATAGCCTCACACAAGTTACACAGTTACACAATGCACAGTTTACTTCAGTGGATCAAGCAATAGAGACACACAAATATTTCTCTCTCCCTCTGCAACAACCTCACACGACATTCCCACAACACTAGTTCACATCTACTCAAAATGGTTATGGTTTATGAGTTCATTTGGCTCTGATACCAAATGAAAGAAACAAAAATACACAGAAAATCAGGAAAAAACAGAGAACAATAGCTACAGCTGTTTGATTACATAACCAAAAACCTAGAGTGGATTGATGTTAGTAGGCTCAGCATCTATATTTATACAAAAATTCATCTAGGTTACAGCAATTAAAATATTAGTTTAGGAGGAGGTGTTGCTCTTTCGTTTATGCAGGCTGTGGCGGGGGGGTGATGACTGTTAAATGTTTGATCAGGTAAGGCGGTGGTGACCTCTGGAAGCTTGAAAAGCCAAGGCCGTGACTATGGAAGACACGTGAGCTTTAAATAATTACACATATATCACTGTATCAGCTTTGCTCATCTTCTGGCCTTAGGAGTAAACAGGAGTTTGTCATGCAAAATTTATGTGATAGTCCATAGATCACAATTAATTCTCAGATATATGTCATTCACAATTAATTCTCAGATATATGTCATTGAACTTACAGATACACTAATTTAATTTTCTGTTTTGTTTGCGTTTGCCTAGATCATTGTTTTTTTTCTTTGTGGGGAAGTTACCAATGTTTTGTCTTATAATATTTTGGGTTCGTTTATATATTATATTTAGTTTCTAGTTTTAAGCTAGATTGAATAAGTTTTTGGTTTGGTTTTGTTTTGAGAAGATTAAAAATTTGTAATTTTTTTTACACTAGAAAGTAAGCATTTATATTAACATCAAACAGGTTACAAGGTCCTATCATTTTACATATTTGAAACTTCAATTAATAGCTCTACTACTGAGTTCATACAGGTTAAACAAAAAGCCTTTGAATTCTCCTATAGTTTAGATTTACCATAAAACTATATTGATGCCCTCTCAGGACCTTCCACTATTACATATTTGTATTATGTAAAACAAGAATAACAGTTAAACTGCCTCCATTTGATGACCCATTATCAGAGTTCAGTCCTCAAGTTGCCTCTGCTCCCTCTTGCATTACTGGTTCTTAAATAAGAGCTTGGTTTGTGGCCTCCTCCCTTATGTTTACGGAAGTTAAGTCCCCCTGCTCCTTTGTTATTTGTGGCTTCCAATTTTCTCAGATAACTATCCATTTTGTACAATTTGTATTGTAACCTAATTATATTTCTGTGTAGCAAATCCATATTTTAGTTGAGAAATTGCATTTGAATCTAATTTTCCATACCCATCATTTCTCCTTAGCTACTGAGAAAAGATATAATGTGCTCCATAGTCACATAAATGTAACCTAGCTCACGGGTAATCTCATCGTTTTCCCTGTGGGTAGAGAGTTGTAATTCTCCCTCCACGCTATCTCCAACGCCTCCGGCAATGTTGACACCTTATATAAACGTCCTCCCCTCAGTCAAGCAAGGTGGAAACTAATGAATTTTATTATGATGTCATGCTTTATTCGTTGCACTGGCCAGAAAGCCCCTCTTAGATTTATTACGACAGCTCTCAGCTAGCGCCATTAAGGCTCTGCTGCTGGAGCATGCTCCACTCACCTAGCCCATGCAGAAGTTATATTATAGATCCCACTTGCAGTTTCTAAATTTGACTCAAATCCACAAGCTGTCCCAAGCTTCAAGCACCAATATAAACCTCTGTTTGGTGTTTCAGGGACCGAACCCTGGCATTAAAGCAATGCAGCCAGCCTTCAACGTATTAATTCTGAATGTAGAGAATGATATCTTACATGAGACCCATCCGGTCTTCCAATTAATAAGTTGTCCACTAACTGCCAGCTAATTCCCCTTATTCTGATTGATGCACAATAGTTTAATGTCAACATTCTTTATTAGCCAACTCCATTACAAGGCAACACATCTACCACGGAATTCATATGCCCCTCATCTACAAAGGAATTCATATGCCTCTTACACATGATGAAACTCTACTTAGCAGAAATTCTCATTTTGCATTTTTATCTTTTGTAAAATTGGAAGTTGAACGGTGATGGCTATGGCTTTCTCTTTGAGTTTAACCATTTATTGGATAACTAATGATGAAATCCTCAAATACCTTCACTTGCAAGATTTTCTTAAAAACGGCCCCAGCTACAATGCCAAATATTAACCTTAATTATTTGTAACATTCCCCATATCCAAAATATATTGAAACTCTATTTTAAATCAAATCTATAAATAATCTCTCACTCTCCTACGTCCCTTATAAATTTTGATTTTTTCTGAAATAAAATAAATTACATAATTTTTATTCACGGTTAAATGAGAATCAAAAGTTAATTTTAACTTCAAATAAAAAAAGATTAGAATTATTGCAGAATCAACTTTCTGACCATTATAAACCTTTCTTAGTTTTTGACAGTGTTGATAGCATATGAATCGTCCATTGAACAGGCAGAGTCATCCACCAGTGATATCTGATGAGTAAAACATTGTTTGTGTGATCAGGATCAGCCTTCAAGTCCTGAGAATGATTCAGGGTTCAAAGTTTGTCAAGATATTATGACGACGGATATAAGTGGAGGAAGTACGGGAAAAGGTCGGTTAAAGGCAGCAGTTATATTCGCCACTATTTCAAACTGTCAGATGAAAAAGAGAATAGTATGCTTTCTTAGTGGGGAAGTCACCAAAATTGAATACGAAGGAGATGTTCATGAACGTTAGTGGTACCCTTGAAAGTCTCCACAGACGGAAAATGGATGAACGTTTTGATGCACTATCATCTATACAAGGAAAACGCTGCAATCAACTCTTGTCACTCACTTTTTAAAAAAAATCTAGAGAGTTGTGAACTGTGTGGGCCTCTAGCAGCGTGTCATATCCATAAAATACCTCCAAAACAAGGATTTCATCAGTTGGCTCTGATCTAGTGCACTGGATCCTCTTCAAATTTCTTATTCTTGGCGTAGTCTTCTCTCGACTAAACATTGGTACTTTGGAAACCTTCGATGGGGCGTTGGCTCAAGCTCCATCCCAGAGATCAGACTGAATTCGCTTGTTGGCATGATAGGTCCTCACCTCTTATCCCCTGCTCTCATTACTTTTTTGCATAATAGAGGTTTTCATATGCAAATACTTCTCTTTCCTCTCCTTTTTTCACTCACTGGAAATATGCAGTTGCGATTGGGTTGCTTGATCCCCTAATCCCTGAATGGAAGACTTACATCATCTATTTGAAACTATCTAGGATTGTTCTCTTACCTGTAGAAGAGATTCTAATTTGATTCGGTGGATCTCAACAGGGCAAAGTTATAGTCAAAGAGGCAAACCAACTTATTTCCTTGCCTCCTAGAATGAATCTGCTCTACTCTTCGCTGGCTCTGCCTTGGAAATGGAACTTCCCCTTGAAACTGAAATGCTTTTCATGGCTGGTGGTTCACAATTGAATTCTAGAGAGTTGTGAACTGTGTGGGCCTCTAGCAGCGTGTCATATCCATAAAATACCTCCAAAACAAGGATTTCATCAGTTGGCTCTGATCTAGTGCACTGGATCCTCTTCAAATTTCTTATTCTTGGCGTAGTCTTCTCTCGACTAAACATTGGTACTTTGGAAACCTTCGATGGGACCTCTACAACTAGTTGTGAAGGCTATAGATAAAAGAAACAATCGGTAGCCATAGTAGATCCCCTCGTAGCTAGGATTAATCTAACATCATTGAGTTCCAACAATTCAATATAGACCTAAATTGAGTTGTCAACTTATGCGTGTGAGTTTACTCCATAGGGCCATTTATTCGTTTCCATGGTTGAGGATGTGTTCAAGTCAGGATTGGGGAAGACTATTGAAGGAGATCTCATTGTGGATTAAAGATTTAATGGTGGAAAAAAACATTCTATGGCTTACCTATGGCTTCTTAAAACCCTGATACTAGGGGAAGGGTATAAGGGAAGGGAGCCTACTTGTATGTTAGCTATGAAAATTTTGAAGAGATAGACGTGGATGAATTTCAAAAGGGTAGATATCTGAGGGAAAAAATGAGGGTGAATATAGTCAAAGAATGGTAGTAGAAAGATCTGTAGGAGATCCATAGGCTGAAATGGGAGCTACACCAAGCACGAGTGGTGTTAAGCAGTCTCGAAGCATGAGAATAAGAAGGAAGTTATCTGAATTTGTGGAGCAATGGCAATGGAGATAGAGTGAATCCTCGTCCAATGATACCACCACAATGTCAGAAGTTGATAGAAGCGGTAGAGATTTCCCTCCACCTACACAAATAGAGACACCAAATGGATCAACCCCTATAGGCCAAAATGATGGCCCAAATGATTACGTGCACTTCACTATGAGAATGCTTTTTTGAGATTGATGTGTCTCCCTATAATAGTGAATAATTGACCAACAGTTCAAGTAGAACTTCCCCCGACCTTCCCCTGGTACTCTATCACAACCTTGTTCAATTTTTATCTAAGCTAATTAAAGTTATAAAGATCCACATAGAAATAATACCTACAACGTTTCTACCTCTCGTGGTAGAAATAATAGTTGTAGTTTAGGTCTCCAAAGATCATCACAACCTGGTTCCTAAGGGTTCATACTTGTATCACCAATTCAACTATGTGTGGTTGGTAACATGGTAGGATATTTTACATGATAGGTAACATGGTAGGATATTTTACATGATAGGTAACATGGTCAGTCTATGGAGATGGAATGAGGATGTCGAACAACATTGATACATGTGTGAGGATATCTAGAGGAGCCACCAAACTATAGATTCCATGAAGCTTATTAAATTTGATATCACTCTCCAAGAATGAACACTAAGATGGTTCATCTAGTGGTCCACATTCTAGAAGAATCCGATAATAGATGATGTCCAGCAGGTATTTGTTCAGGACTTTAAACTTCCATAGACTAACCAACAAGGGTTATATAAACTAAGATAAATCAAGAAGTGGGAAGGAGAAACCTCCTAGGAGATGATCCCAAGGCTTAAGAAATCTATGGGTAATCTAAGTTACCCCATTGATCCTAGTTATCAACATGACTAGTTCATCAAAGCGTTGTTACCACTCACCCTCGCATCACTAACTCACCAAAATATTGGTACTATGTAAGACACGTTGGAGCAAGAAACCATAATCAAGGCCATGGAACGATACCCACATTAACATCGAGGAGGAATGGTTTCCCACGACCCCACTCTCATAAGATTGCAACATCAAATCATTGATATGACAGAGAAGCTCGCATGCAACCAGCGTGGCCTATGTGACCGCTCATGTGGTGTACCAACTGCCATATTGAGCGGCATCATGCCACTAATTTGCAAAGGCTTTGGGGCATGAGCACTCCCTCCATATAGTAGGACCTTCCACATCCTTTCCCACCACTAGAGTTACATAGATTGGTACACAAGGTTTATATTGAGGGTATACAAAATTCCACAACTTTCCTGATAAGAACAATACACTCCAAATGAATACTGAGAAATTTCTAGAACATATGGAAATCTCCCATGCCTTTGTATAATGTTATAGAAGTATTCAAATGCCCAAAAAAACTTCTTATGTGAGTCATGCAGCTCACCACTTTACCACACTAATTATTGTAGAGCACTAGATGCCCTAGCTCACCAATTGGATCGATTTTCCTACATGATCCATGAATATCCTTGAGGACAAGGAGGTGGAAGAACAAGGGGGAAAGAATAGGAGGAAAAGGTTTGATCTATTTATGTAATTATGATCAGGAGGGTCATGTTACAAGATATTGACCACTACCCAAAAGACCCCGGTGCTCTAAGTGCAGAGTTAACATACATGAAATATACGATTTCCTAGAGCTAATCATGAGATCAAAGGAGCACAACAGTAACAAGGGATTAAATTTGGTTAATGCAGAACTGCGGGAACCTGAACTAGCTACACTCTCAAATATTTACATATTCACCTAGGAGGGGAAGAAGAATGGAACTGACTTTGAAGCCACTAAACAACTAAAGATTATAAATCCTTCCTCATTCAAGAACTTTTATGATTCGAGTGAGCAGAAGTAGTACTACAAATACACCATAGATTTGTTTGACCAATTGATTCCAAGTGATTGGCCACAAGAATAAGAACCAGAATATTTGAAGGCAAGAAGCTTGAAATTTCCGCAAACCCACTTCCAACCTATAGAAAAATGGTTCAAGTTGCTTTTATAAATCGTGAACAATGTGAAACTGTTGGGGTAGTTTTGGAAAAATATTAAATTTTTTTTCAAGGATGAGGATCTCTTGGAAGGGCTCATTTCTGTGAATTTTCCCAAAAGGTATTCTAGATGGGTGCGAATAAATAAGAAGAGGACATGAAGGTAATTTTTAGCTAATTCCCATATTGTGAGATTCTAGATCAAGGATAGGATGTTAGACTTGGAATCTGATGTGAATAATTTACCAAGAAAGACCTGGGAAGCATTCTTTATCATACAGTTATGCATGGAAAATCAATATTGTATCCTCATAATTAGATGCTTGGAATATGTAGAAGTCGACATAGCAATTGTAAATACATATGTATATTTCAAGGTAATAGATATTATGGGAGATAAAGATCCATATTCGTCATTGTTGGATATCGATTGAACCTTTGAAAACTATTCAACGATTGACCTAAAGAGAGAAGCCATAACCTTTGAAGCAGATGGATTCTAGGTGATTCAACTCTTGGACCCCTATCAAGGCCCTAGGTTCATTGAGCTAGTGGATAATAGAGAAGAACATGAGTTACTAGATGAGTTATACCAACTAATAGCAGGAAAAAGGTGAAGAAAATTCAACCACTAAGATAATTAAAATTATTGAGAAGAAAATATATGATAACCAGCAACAAGAATAGACATACATAATCCACAAATATTTATCCTCATAAAACCTCAAATATGGGGAAAAACTCACCCTAATGAAATCTCATTAGCCTTGGATAAAACCCTGGCCAAGCGAGCCTTCACAACTCACATACTTGGCCTACATTACAATGAAGTCTGTGAGCATTTAATAGGCTCCATTACATGTAATACCATTGGAAGAAAACCATAAGTATACAATAACATTTGCCCCAAAAACACCACTATTTCACTTAGTCAACCTTGACTCTAACCGCAAGTCAATTTTACCTAACATTACCCCCTTAAACTTGACTTGGGGTTCCTTGACTAAATGTAGCCAACCTTGCAAAGTGAGTCAACCTATCCATGCTCACTCTGGCCCTTACCCCCCTCAATTGTTTATATGTGGAGTATTTTTTAGCCTAACAACCCCCCTATCACTTAGGTCTAGCCTAAAGTTTCCCTATTATTACCTAGGGGTATGCATGCCTCACCAAGTCTTACAACACTACACCCATTTACATGCAATAAAATATTTTGACTCCATTATAGTAAAAAAAAATTTTAACCCTTGTTTTTTTCTTTATTTGACCATCCTATCAATTTTGATACACTCCAAGCATCATGCTCTCCTTAGCCTTGTACCACACACTTATGAACCTTCTCTAGGATCAAAGTAATGTCCATTGTGACTAACAAAAAACATGTGTATATCCATGACACATCCACTAATTGAGAAATTTGGAATCTCTTGTTGCAAAACCTTCGATGTTGCTCCATACTATCCTCTATGTTTTCTCCAATGCCATATGTTCATATCCATAGTCTTCTTAGCCATCAACAATGGCTCAGTCTCTTGCACCTTCATTTTTCTCACCCTACATGGTCTCAGGGGCCTTCTCAAGCTCTCCAATGTTGCTAGTATATATCTCACTGTGTTTCTCAGGAATATTCACTGCAATATTATCACACTACTTGCATTGATGGGTCATTCATCTTATTGTTTGTCCTTCATTTATGGCCTCTAGAGTTCACTTGATGACTATAGCTCAAATGGCCCATTCTCTACCTCGATGGTGGTCAGTGCCTTAACCACTCCGATATTTGATCACATGAGTCCTTGAGGCCGTATGCCTATAGACTCCTAAGCAAATTATCCTATATCTTTCCCACTCGCAGTCGAATCAATCCCCTGCGTCACCTTCCTCAACTCATGTCTATTTATTTAGACATGTCAACACCAACATATTGAACATTCTACAAGCCACTCATGGCTTGTAGTATCCCACAAAGGATCCCTAATGAATCAACTATTAAACCCTACAAATTGTGAGTGGCTCTAGTTGAATTCATTGTTCCCTTCTCTTTCATTGTATATTTTCCATGACAAGTCTAATTCTTGGACCTATTCTTCTATTGCGAATACTAGTCTTCATTCATCAGGCCCTATAATAACATCCATCTGAAACCAATATTTGGTTCTCATACTAGATGAAGAAAATTTAACTAGAGAGTAAAATAATTTACAAAGAGAATTAAATAGTTTACTCACAAGAACAATAAAAATAACTAGAAACATGAAAATATGAAAATATGCACACAATTTATTGTGGGAAAACCCCAACTCCAAGGAAAAACCAACCCTAATGAAATTTCATTAGCCATTGCCAAAACCCTACCCAATGAGGTCAAGTGAGCCTTAACTGCTCACATCCCTATCATACATTACAATGAATTCTTCTGAGACCTTCATAGGCTCCATTACATGAAATACTATAGCAGAAAACAATATGTACAAAATACCCCATTCCCCAAAACAACCACTATTTAACTTAGTCAACCTTGACTCTAACCCCAAGTCAATTTTAAATAACAAAAGGGAGTATTATATCAATCGTATGGTAGGAGGCTCGATTAGTTGGAGAAGTTTTTAAAGCTTTGAAGTAGGATTAGAAGATGTGTTGGATGAATAGAAGTATGTCAAGTATGAGATCAGTGCTAGGCAATGCACAATGATCCACCATATCAAGTAGGTTGTCACCAAGGTATGAGAATTCCCTATTTCTAATTGTATCGATTTCGTTATTTATTTTATCAATGATTTTAATTCGAACATTTTGGAAATACATAAATTTCCTTTGCTGGATGTCACCCTTCAAGGGACACCTGCAAGGTGGTGGCGCTCTCATCGCAACTATCTCAAAGAGTGGGAGGCTATTAAGTCGAAATTGATAGCCGTATTCGGGTATTTAGAAGAATTCAGGTTGAGTCTTACTAAGTATTAAGGGTATAATGATCCTCACCAACATTTACAAAACTCTAAATCCAAATGTGTCATGGAATAACTTTCAAAAAATTTGTGGGTGCATAGCTTTGTCCAGACTCTGGGAACATTTCCCTAGTCATGGTATGTTAAGGAGGAAATAAGAAGGAAGGCTGGTGAATGGGACTGTATGAAAGCTTACTTCATCAATAACTTCTCCTTCACTGAGGATAATGAGAGGATAGAATATTCTCTAAAATATTTCAAGAGGGTCTTGTTCTTGGCAGACAAGCTTACTGAGGGTTCCTTCAATCACATATATGAATCTGGATTCCATGAATTTGTGGCGTGTAGGAAGATATAACTTGAAACCAATGAATATGATTTAGAGGATTTAAGGCACTTGAAATTTAAGGAATATGAGGGGGATTAGAACATCAATGATGGGCCTATAACCATTGGTATGTAGCTACAACCTCTGAAGTTGTAGAAGCACAACATCAACACTAAAGAGAAGTCAAAATTAGATTATATGGGGGAATATTAGCGTGAAAAGACCACCTAGGAAATATTTGATCTCCTGAGGGAGTATTAAGACACGTTCCCTTCATCTGTTTTGGAGCTTAAATGAATTAAGGGGGAGTTGGGAAAAATGAAGATCGTATTGAAGCGAGATGTGACACTAGTAAAGCTTTGACCATATCAATTGAACTAGAGGGTCAAGGAGAAGGTGAAGAGAGAGATTGAAAAAATGTTGGCAACAGGGCTTATCTTCCCATTCCATGAGGGTGGGTGGATTAGTTCGATATTCATCGAAACCAAGAATAACTCTAAATAAATTCAAGTTTGTGTGGATTATAGGACTCTGAATAATGCATGTGTTCATAACCCCTTCCCTACTCCATTTAGCGATGAAGTCCTTGATAATATTGCAGTAATGGAGCATACTCTTTCAAATATGGCTTCTTTAGTTACCACTAAATCCATATTATCAAGGAGGATAAGAATAAAATGACATTCGTGACCAAATGGGGGTCCTATGCCTACCACGTAATGCCCTTTGGTCTAAAGAATTCATTGACCATGTTTTTGAGGATTGTAACCATTGTATTTTGGGACTACATTTACATATTTATGGAAGTGTACATGGATGATTAGACAATCTAACTTTTATTAAAGAAAAACTCCAACTTTCTCTGAGTGATGTTTAATCGCTACAAGTAGCTACAATCTCCTTGAATTTGAAGGAGTGAATTTGTGATGTCCCCTTTCGAACAATCTTTGGGCATATAGTTTGTAAATAAGGAGTGTGCATCGATCCTGCCAAGGTTGTGGTAATCCTAAATATGCCTCAACCAATAAGTGTTAAGAAACTGAGATCAACTCTTGGCCACAAAGGACATTACCACAAGTTCATCTACAACTATACCTTCATCATTGCACCACTAGAGAAGTTGCTGAAGAGATCTGAGAGGTTTTCCTGGTATAATGAATGTGATGGTGCCTTCAATGTATTTAAAGAGAATCTCTAAAGAATACCAACCCTAGTTTACCTAGATTAGAACAAGAAATTTAATTACCATATTGATGCATGAATAATTTTTCTGGGAGATGTTGTGGCTTAGCTCAAAGATAGTAACCTTGATCACCTAATCTACTTTGCGAGAATAAAACTTTCCACAAAGAAAAATAACCATTCGAGAACAAATTAGGAAGCTATCGCAATGTTGCACTTTCTACAGAAATTATCACACTACCTTGTGGGGGGTCCATTCTAGTTCGTTACTGACCACTCCACACTAAAGTACCTAGTGAATAAGCTTGTGCTCAAAGGAATAATTGTATATGGCTCCTCTTGTTCTAGGAGTTAACATTCAAAGTAATTGTGAAGCTAGGGAGGATGAAAGTGGGTCTTGGTCATATTTACTGGTGGGCCCAACATTTTATTCACCAAATTGATTTGATCCCTCAAAGGGTGTCGTAGTTAGTTTTAGGTAGAATCAGTCAGTTAATGTTGTAGTTGTGTCAATTATTTTAGTTGCATCAGTTACATCAGTTGCATCAAGTATCTCACTTGCATCATTCACTTCCGTTATTTTAGCTCTATCAATCACGAATAAAGTTACCTCAATTAATCTCGATAATTAGTTCAGTTCAACACTCTGTGATTGATTATGGATAGGGAATCACATGTTGCAATAGTCTTATCCATAGTAATTAGTAACAATTCCCTATGTCACTTAGAATTTGGGTTAAATATCTCCCGCAATATCCCTAACATGATTTGGTTACCAAATTTTTGGAATATTCCTTTATCTCATCATAATTAACCATCATGATCACTTTCATTTTTAGTTTTCATGTCATCGAGGTCAGATCTAGGTCACATGAATCGTTAATGCCATGATTTGAATCGATTATAAATAGTTTTCATATTAATTTGTTAACCAATCTAATAAAAAAATATAGTGTTAAGTCTTTCTATTTAGTTTGTATGGAAACGTTATGTTCTTGATTATCAAAGTGTAGGTGGTCGAATCACCAAGTCTGGGATTTGTGTCAAATTCCCTTGGTCACCAGCCTAAATTCTAACCACCTATGTCTATTATGTATAGTAGTTGAATTCCAGCTATTACCAAGGTATCTAAAACTACTATTTCCACCCCTCCATATAGCTTCGGATTTGTTCAGCTTGAGAATAATTATGGAAAATATGAGAAGGCCTCACTCATGGACAATGACATATTAAATTACCTCCATTTCCCCATTCAGAGGAATGAATTTTTTACAGATGCCATAACCAAACTAGATAGAAGCCATTCAACTAGAATCAATTAGGATTCAAGAGGAAATCAAAGGTCCAAACTACTGAACATGCGAATTTTATGAGTGTTTGACACTTAAGAGGGAAAAATGTAGTGTACTAGATTGATTATCATCTGAATGCATAAGGATTATATCTAGCTAAAAAAGGAATACCCCATACATACCAAGAACATTCAAAAATTAATCAGACTATTTTCTGCAACAACTATAAAGTCATCTACATTCCAAAATACTTCCAAGTGGGGAAGAAGACAATTGAAAACAATTACTACAACAAGTATGATACTCACCATAATGGAAAAGGAGACAATATTGAGCCAATTAATTTTCCCGCCATAAAATTCACCTGTTATATAATTGATGGAAAAATCATGTGCCATTACACAAAAGGAAAGTGCAATGTGGACACCATTTTAGTGGCGAAAGCTTGTAATAATGGGGAACAATTGAATTCGTGTAGCTATATGTTGAACGAAATTTATGAAGGCTACGAATATGTGTATAAAATTGAAAGATACTTCATCTATGGATACCTTGTTTTTTATTTAGCTATGATGAAGCGGTGCCCTTCGAAATGCAGAGAGCTAACTCCTATCATGAAGGATCACGCCTTATCACTCAAGTGCTTACCATGGAAGACTTTAGGGGACCCCGAAAACAAGTAAATCAATGAGGCCTCTTTCGTTGGATGGTATGAAAATATGCTAGTCGTCGCGAAAGGCATTCTGAGAATCCCAACATTGATTATAGATGACTACTCACATGAAATATGGTCTGGTGTACACCATGGAAGTACCCAAATTCACCCTAAAGTTGTCAATCCAAAGACATTACAGATGTGTGCTCAGCCTTACATTCTCTCAGAAGAGGGATTTCATAATGAAGTTCTATCCTAGCTCGAGGTTTTTGGTCAAGTTTGAGATAACAAGAAGATCTATTATTTAGAAGTGATGTTACCTAAGATGATTTGAGGTTAGATCCCATCTGCCTCCCAAAAGCGAGTAGTGGAGGATATGCTCAACCATGTCTTCAAGAGGTTGGAGATAACAATGATATTAGTTTGCAACATTCTGGAGGAACTCGAGTCATCAGTAAGTCCCTTGCTATTTTTCTCTAAATTTCTTCATGGTAATCCAATAACTTCTTTGTTGTTCAACCTAGTCATTGTCTCACTTCCCTCTATGGATCCCCACTCTAATACTGAACCAACCATCTAGGATAATTGGTTGATTTCTACCAAGACACCATCACTTCCTAGGAAACTGATTATAGTTACCCCTACCGAGGTTGTCAATCTCAACGACGAGGAACCACATTCCCTCACCAGCACATAAATCCTTGAGGAGAACCTATTTTCCACCTCCTTTGTGTCCCCAGCATCACACAACCCATCATCGCGCATAATCTTCCCCTCCGAAACTATTTCATACATTCCTTTGTCTCACAATCTTCTTGGGGTCGAGACTGAAAATGGAAGTAGACTCCATGATCCAATTGATCATTGGCACTATAAGAGATGAACTCATAGCTCACCCTAAAAACACAGATTCAGTTAATACATATATGTTATTTTTTGTACTGTCATCAAGTCGTGAACTAAAAATTGATCAACCTATCCACTATAATTTCCAGGGAACATAAGTCATAGACACCTTTCCTCTAACTTCACACCCAACTTTCCTTTCACCACCACATTCCATTCCATACTATACCAGTACCCACACCACTGAGACCCAACAGTAGAATATTTTTCCCCAAGGGAAATTCGGGAAATTGCTTCCCTGTGGATAATCGATGCAAACCTAATATCCTCAACATGCTACCATGACACCTGATGACCTCCAAATATGGTCATTGTCTCCATTGATTACTTTTATTCAACTGGATTCATTTCAAGGAAAAACATTGCATAACACTGTGATAGTTGAACATGAGAAACAACAACAACAACTTCTTTCTATTGCAGCTAGTGAGATCAAATTCTATAGGAAAAGTAAGAGCTACAACAACAAATTGGTTAAATCAAATCAAACTTCAAAGCTCTTTGGCCCACAATTGTTGAGATATTTTCAAATGCACCAAAAGGCTTTTCGACCTGTGCTCTTTTGGTTTGTTGTGATCATATCAAAACTGCATGCACGAATCTTGTCTCTCAAAACAAGGAGATTTAGAGAAATATCACTACCAACCAAAGGGTACTCCCTGATCCAGAAACCTAATATGTTAATGACACTGAGTATAAAATTGTTGATGTGGCTTATATGGGAGCCTCCATTCAACAGGATACCGGGGAAGCTAAGCAACTCTTTAGTCAATTTCATGACTCATTGGGGTTCCTTACAAAAAAATAAATCGATATACACTTTTTGCCAACACGGTAATCAACTCTTGAACCAAGGTTTGACCACACCATACCTTAGCCAATAAAACAACATTTTTACGCATTTTGATATTCTTGAAAAGTAGATCCAGCAAATTGAGGATGAATCGTGTGCGAGAAAAACTCTGCTCTATGACCTTAAGCCACCTACACAGGTCCACTTCTAGAAGCTACAACAACTCAATGCACAAGTAGAAACTAAGTGTAATTCTCCTAGCCAACCAACAACTGGAATCACTGTACACTTCATCGATAAACCTAGCACTATCATGAGTCCATGACAATCAACCCTTGCTATGTATACACATTTCAATACCACTTCCATCCAATACATCTTGGAGTTGGTTCCTTTGTTTTAAGGGGAGCCTGGTGCACATGAAGAAATAGGCTAAGTAGAAGCAACACCAACAAGAGACCCACAAAAACAAGATGCTTCAACAATTTCAACAAAGGATTGACTTGTGGACGAGTCAATTGATTATGGTTAGGGACTGTTGGATCCTTCGTTTTTGGAGAAAACATCTTGACATGTTTTGAAAAAATTTGACCAATGAGAAGTCACGAAAAAAGCAGCTGAGGAAAAAGAAGGAATCTGCTAAGATATGTTAGTTGTCGCAGGTAGGCCAAGGAAAAGTGGGAGACATGCAATCGCAATAGAGCTAATAAAACCGTTAATAAGAGAGGAGGCAATCATAGTAGAGCCACAAAATTAGCCAAGAAATAAAGGACAGGTAATCCAAGGAAGAAACAAACCATTCAAGGTAAACCCTCACAGTTGCCCACTAGGCACTGAGGCATGTCATAGCTCCATTTTAAAGGCTCATACTGATCACCTCAGTCCTGATATTCTGAAACCTGCTCAGGTAACCTCCACACAGACTGAAAAGGTAGCTTGTCAGATGACAAAGGAAGAGGATGCACAATTTTTGGATCCCTCCTTGGATGAGGACTATTCTAAGCAAGATGCAGGAGCAAATGATTTCTTTGTGTCCTCCACACATGAACACATTGGTACACCTTTTATATTAATTGTGCAGGCCACAGATGAAAAAGAGAAGTACATAGCCACCATTGTTATTCATCAGGTGTACAGAGGATCCCATGAAGAACATCCAAGGATGAGAGCATACAGAAAGGGGACAAAGTACAAATCATCTCTAGCTATTAAGCTCAAATGTCCTAAAATTTTTGAGGTAGATGATCAAATAAATCCAGTTTTACAGCTCTATGATGAACTGACCGAGAGGAGGAGAAACAATTTTGATGGCCTATCAGATGGCTAGTTTTTGAAGATTTATGTTGTTTAAAGTTCTCATGCCTTAATGATTGTAAGCATTTCCTTTACAGGTTTTAGTGTAGACATAATTTGACTCCATGCTCAATGGATACTAGGCAATGTTTTTAAGCTTGTTTTGTATGAAGGCATTGGTCTGCAGTTCTTGAGACCTCATAGGGAGGATCTCATCCCCAGAAGGCGTGAGTCTTAGCTCTGCTACATGCTTCAGCATTTGGAGGACCAAATACTATCTTCGCCATGTGATTATGCTAAAAGGGAGCTCACAGCAGTCTGTTTCCTTCTTCCCCTTCATTTTCCTTATACTCTCTTGACTCCCGCTATCCCTGTTTTCCTCCAAACTTCTTTATAAACCTATATCCCCTCGGGTCCCAGCGCATAAAGCTTAAACCCATATAACCTGCACTCACACTTCTATACGCCTCCATAAGCTTTCACCATAACCTGTCGTCTTCGGTTGATCACAACCATTAATCGCTCCACTCAAATCCAACAAAGTCTTGGTTAGCCCCTTTTCCTTAGTCCCCAGGCACTTAACCCATGAAACCGCGCCCATATAACCGTTCACCGCATTCGCAACTGTTGATTTTTTGTGCCCCGATCTGACGGTCCCACGCCACACATAACCCGCTCACTTGTTCCCAATTGTCCGATCGCTTACCATGAGATCCAACAACATCCGTACCTCTCTATCGCGCGAGCTTCCCACTCGTTAACTTGCGGGGACAACGGTTTTCCCCTCGTCGCATCTGCCATGTGTCACGCGTTCAATGGTATCGCGCGCTCGTTGTACGTTTACTGCCCATCCCTGTAAGTGGTGCGGGGAATACCGCCGGCCAGTGACACCGCCATTCCCGCATGTTGTCTCCCGCACTATTCTTCCACCCGGTAGCTGTCGGATGTGCTTGACCATGATCCAACGACCCACGTTTGTCCATCCACGTTGTCTCTTGATAGCTTCTACAAACCAATCTCTGTCATTCAATTTATTAATCTCACGGTTAGCCTCGTTCCTCCATTCAGTTCGTCCGCCCGCTAAGAAGTCCAAGCTCCTTAATTTCTCTATGCATCTGAAGAACGAGCTTAACCAGTCCCGGTACTGTTTGTATCAAATCTTCAACCACCTCATTCAACAAACGGAGTGGCCAAGAAGAAAAGGACTAGCCTCGAGCAGTTAAATTCATTTAATGGTTATGGAGTTTCATCCATATTTCACGCCACCTGCTCAGAGAAGGACCTCCGAATAGCAGAAAAGTTCGATTTGTTCATTAAAGCCACAGATCGTAGCAAAGACTCCATAAGATAGTTAAGGTGGTTGGTGGTCCATTATGACCCCTCCACGCATAGAGCAACAAATATCTTTGTAAACAAACTCTATATATACCCAGAACACAGATGTAATCAGGGTTGATGGTTTTAGTTTTGATGTAAGGTTCAACTTCTGGAGACTGTAACTACTATGATACTTGCAGTGTCTTGTCTTCATTTTTAGCTAATACAAGCTTCTTTTGCTATTAATTTCTCACTTTCCATTTCTGCTCTGTTCTAGGCTGTGCCTGTTGTGCATTTGTTCATGTGCTCTTGAATTTTAGCATTAGAGGGGCTGTCATCCCACCTCTGTGTTAGAATATAGTATGTATCATTGAATGTGTTATAAAGGTTTCTATTTACTTAGTGCCAGAGAGTTGTCATCCTGTCTATGCACTAGGAAATAGATTTGTAGAACTCTTTACTAGTTGCAGCCGACCATCACATGATCTTGTGCATCTGCTGGTGTGGTCATTATTGTCCATGTTCACTTAATCCTCAAACTGTGAGTAATTGGTGGTCTAAAGTCTTGTAGTCTAGGGGTGTTAACCCATGTCTAGGGTTAAGCATAGTAGAAGTGGTTATCTGGCTTGAATATGCATCATTCCTTCCATTCATCCATTTCCAACTTTTTGTTGAGTTTGTAATGTTCCCGAGCATCTATGAGATACAACCTAGGAGAGTTTCTTGGGGTGATAATAGGCTTCATAGCTATTTAAAGCATACTATTCTCATGTTTAATCCCACTAGCTTAGATGATGTATCTGTTCAAGCCACACATCTAGAAGCTAGAGTTAAAAATGTAAACCCAAAGGTTAGGGGATCATCTAAATATTGTGTAAGTAAGAGCAAGGAAAAGAAGAAAATGAAATGGAAGGAGAGGAAGGCAAACACTATAAAGAAGGATAAACTTTCATGCACCCATTGCGAGAAAGAAGGAAACGATGAGGCACACTACTGGTTTTTGCATCCAGAACTGAAACCTAAGAAGTTCGGTGGAAAGGAGAAGAAGAATGTTGCTGCTATTATAAAGGACTTGGGATAAGATTTAGGCGATGAAAAAACAGTTACAACGATAGGTATTAAAGGTAAAGATTCTAAAGCATCCACACGTAATTCTGCACAATTTGTTGATAATGACAATAATAAGGGAAAGAAATGAGCTCTTTCGTATTAGAGTAATTTCCAAGAATAATAAGATTGATACTTTATTTGATAGTGGATCACAAGTAAATTTGATTTTTGAAACAATTGTAAAGAAGTTAGGATTACAAACAAAACCTGATGAGAAGCCATATCCATTAGGTTGGGTGTGTGATAAAATAAAGCTACAAGTAACGAGACAATGTAAACTTAGGTTTGCTATTGAATCAACATTTTTAGATGAGGTTGAGTTAGACATAGTTCCATTGGATATATGTGGTATTGTTTTGGGAAGTCCATACTTGTATGATAGAAAAGATATTTTCTATAGAGCTGAGAATGAGTATCAAATCGCTAAATATGGAATAGAATATATTGTAAGAGCTCATAAACTCAAAGGTAATTATTCTCTCATAAACTCAGCACATATGAAAAGAATTTTGAATTCAAGTAAGAAATTTTTACTAATGGTTGTAAAGGAAAAGGACCCTAAAATATCCAATGCATTTGAAGGCCGTGATTCTAAACAGAAAGCTGATTTAGTTAAAGTTGTTTTAGAGTATGATGTTCTATTTCAAGAACCTAAAGGTTTGACACCCAAGTTGGAAATAGTACATGATATTTATATGGAGCAAGATGTTCCATTACCTAACATTGGAATGTACAGGTTATCAGCTTTAGAGAATGCAGAGATAAACAAGAAAGTATAGGAGTTTCTCGATAAAGGGTTTATACGACCAAGCACATCACCATGTGGATCTCCAATCGTGCTAGTGAGAAAGAAATATGGTTCGTGGAGAATGTGCATTGATTATAGAGCACTAAATAAAATAATGATCAAGAATCATTATCCTCTTCCTCTTATTGATGATTTATTAGATCAATTAAAAGAAGTACTTTACTTTTCTAAGTTAGATTTACGAAGTGGCTATCATCAGGTTAGAGTTGTAGAACAAGATTCATGGAAGACTACTTTCAAGATAAAG
This sequence comes from Pinus tabuliformis, assembly GCA_031772625.1. Classification (NCBI taxonomy): domain Eukaryota; kingdom Viridiplantae; phylum Streptophyta; class Pinopsida; order Pinales; family Pinaceae; genus Pinus; species Pinus tabuliformis. The sequence goes on from CM062808.1 coordinate 521,859,836, forward strand.
CAAGAACTGTATGAATGGTTGGTTATGCCTTTTGGCTTAACCAATGCTCCTGCTACATTTATGAGAGTCATGAATGATGTACTCAGACCATTTATTGATGATTTTTTAATTGTTTATTTAGATGACATTCTTGTTTTAAGTAAGACATGGGAAGACCACTTAAAGCATGTGAAGCTGACTTTATATGTTTTGAAAAGATAAAATCTCTATGTAAAACTGTCAAAATGTGAATTTGGTAGAACATATTGAAATTATTTGGGTTATATTGTAGGGGGTGGTGAATTGAAGATAGATCCCTCTAAGGTTGAACTCATTATGAACTAGCTTGGACCCAAATCTGCTACAAAGGTTAGGAGTTTCCCAGGGGCAACACAATATTGGAGAAAGTTTATTGATAACCTCTCATTGATTGCAGCTCCATTACATGATTTAACATGATTGAAATAGGTGTTTAAGTGGGGATGCAAACAACAGAAAGCGTTCAACACCATAAAAGATAAAATCAGTACAACACCAGTACTGGCACTGCCAGATCTTCAACATCCATCTGAGATTGAGATAGATGCGAGTGACTATGCCATGGGAGGAGTGTTGATGCAACACGGAAAATCCGTATGCTATCATTTTGAGACATTTTCTTCTATAGTAGTTAATTATCCAACATATGATAAAGAATTGTATGCATTATTACAAAGTGTGAAAACGTGGAAACATGACATCATCGGTAAAGAAACAATCATACATACAAATCATCAACCACTCCAATATTTTCACTTACAAACTAAATTGTATCGATTAAGACATTATAGGTGGATGGGTTTTCTACAACAATTTCATCTTGTCATAGGATATAAGAAGGGCATACACAATAAGGTTGTAGACATGTTATCAAGAGAAATCATAAATGCATCTACTATACTTAAGCATAACTCAGTAATGCATGAAAGTTACATTGAACAATATGCTCAAGATGTAGATTTTAAATATGTATGTGCAACTTTAAGTCATGGCAAGCAAGTAGAAAAATTGGATTATTATGTAAAGCACCAACTCTTATATCATTTGGAAAGTTATGCATTCCGCAAACTGAAAGAGTTAACATAATCTGAGAAGCACATACTTCTCTCATATCAGGTCATTTTGGTGTAAGTAAAATAATTGCACAATTGCAAAGGTTATGTTATTGGCTAATAATGCATGAGATAGTTTCTAGATATATCAAACGGTGTACTATGTGTGCTACAAGCAAGCCAAATAATAGGAAATTAGGCTTGTACACTCCACATCCAATTCCTTCTCGTCCTTGGGAAAGTGTTTCCATGGATTTTGTTGGGGGATTGCCAAAATCTAGGAAAGGTCATGATTATTTGTATGTTGTTGTGGATAGGTTCAATAAAATGTGTATTTTGATACCATGTAACAAGCAGGTTACAGCTGAACAAATAGTAAATTTGTTCTTTTAGAATGTATGGGTTCATCTTGGGTTACCCACTTCTATTGTATTTGATCAAGATTCTCGATTTTTTGGAAAGTTTTGGTCAAGTTTATGGGAGTTGATGGACAGTAGGTTGAAGAAGAGCATAGAATTTCATCCACAAACAAATGGTCAGATAGAAGTGGTCAATATGACAATGATCCAATTGCTCAAACGCTATTGCAACAAGCATCCCAAGCTTTGGGATGAGCATTTGTGTTATGTGCAGCATGCTTACAACCATGCCAAGCACTCTTCTACTCAGAGATCTCCTTCTGAGACTTGTTTTGGGTTTATACCAAAGTATCCCTTGGATTTTGTCTTTGGTAAAGACATAATAGTTCATGGACAAAGTGATGCGGACAAAACAACCAAGTTCATTGAACAATTCCAAGAAATTCACCACGTAGTACAAGAACAACTGGAAAGAAGTCAAGCCAAGCACAAGGCAAGACATGACAAGCATCAAGCTGAACATAGTTTTCAAGGTAGTGATGAAGTGTGGCTGTATATCAGCAAAGATAGAATGTAGGGTGAAGGTAAGAAGCTAAAACCAACAAGGTATGGACCTTTCAAGTTACTTGATAAAATTGGTGAAAATGCTTTTCGCCTTGATTTTCCATCTTATATGTAGATCTATTCAGTCATTAATGAAGAAAACTTGAGATTGTATGAACCTTCATTGACTGAGGATCCCGAAGAGAAAATTCCGTTGCCTTCTATTGACGATTTGTTGCCTGGATATCTCAATGAGTTACAGGAGGACATAATTCTGGATAGGAAGGTAAGAACTACGTGTCAAGGGGATGTTGAGTACCTGAGAGTAGGACTCAAAGGTTCAAATCCAAGCAAGGCACGATGGATAGAAGTTGGACAAGTGAGGGAACTGTATCCTCACTTGATCGATGCCTAAAACCAACTTTTGATTGTGCAAAAGCTTTTGAGTAGGAAGGTGTGATCCAAAATGGATCTTAAACCGTCTAAAAATGTAAGTCTTTATATATATTAAACTATCAGAAAATAGAGATCATAGAGGAAAACACTAATGGTAGAAAACAGAGTGAAGCAGAGAGTAAAGTATCATTGCACAGGAGTCGTGGGATCAGACAGATCAACGACCAAGATTAAATCAGGATATGGCATCGAGAGAGGCCAGAGGAGTATATTGGAGGTGGCCCTATGGGAAATGCGACTGAAATCGATGACTTAACGTGGACCATTGATCGAGCACGCAAATCAAGGGTGGAGATTACAGATATTGCATCGTAGATTCATAAAGGGAGGACTTAACACAGGCAGAAGGATTTAAGTGTACCCGAAGGAGTTATGAATTAAACAACGAAGGATTTGAGTTCTGTGGTAAACAGTAATTCGGGCAAGCTACAGGCGCTAAGTGGTATTGGAATGGATTCACCTGATTCCTTACACTAGCTGACATGTAGCATGGTGCAGGAGAGAAAACCACTCATTTCGGGTGGGCCACCCACAACAACCGTCAGCCATTCGATTAGCGATCACAGATTACATTGTGAAGAAGGCACGAGTTGGTTGGATGATCGAGTTGGATGAAAACCGTCGGATTATAGGCAGATCAACAGTGTGGAATACAAAGGGATTATGAACCATAGCCAATGTGACTTGTGATTGCGATCAAGGCGAACCCGAGAGGATTACAGGGCAGACTTTATATCGTTTGAAGTTCGGAATTGGTGTTTCGGTTGGATTTTCCACTGTTTCAGTGTATTTTTGTGTAAATGGAAAAGTTTGTTCTCAGGAATTTTCACCCGTGTGCACTCCTTCCATTTGTAAACAAGTGGCCTCAATGCCTTAATCATTTTTGCAATGATTGTTTAAATGCTTAGCAGAGAGATGAAGGGACAACACCGGGAACTAGAGAGCCCAAGAAGGGGATTGAACCGACATCGCCAATAGGATTAAAAGCCATTCAATGGAAGCTCTAAGAGAGAAGGTTAGAGACAAAGGGGAGACAAAGAATAAGAGAAAAAACACAGCTACGAATAATTGATTAGAGGCACTAAGAGGGAGAGTCTGTGCACTGAGGATTTCGAGTGAAATCCCTGTGTAATATCACTGTTTGATGTGTTTTGGCTCTGAATGAGCTCACACCTGTAAAATATGTTCTTGAAGACATAATATAGAGGTCGACACTAAAAGCTGGACCAAGAGTGTTGGAAATAATACTGAGAGGGGGGGTGAATCAGTATTATCAGATTAATCAAACTTTTCAAATGCTCAAAACATATACGCTACTTCAGTTAAGTGAACCAGCGTGTACACGCTACTGTGACGAAGTAAAACAACGTATAAGCAGAAAACTCACAATTTAGTTGGCTTATTCTTCAATTAAGTGCATCAGGACATTATTCATCATATTAACAGTAAACATGTGCAGTATAACAGAACAGATAAAAAGCCACACACATGAACACCAAGATATAAGGTGGAAACCCAATGTGGGTGAAAACCACCTACTGCAAGTTGTCTCTATCTTTCTTAATATGAAACTTCAGTTTACAATCTTTTGTACTGGTGCAGCCTTATACCAGTACGCAGGCTACAACCTGCAGAAGGCTTCAACCTTCTCTCGTTCTCCAAACTTCCTTGGAAGGGAGCTCCAACCCCCTTTTGCTTTTGTACTAGCCAAGATACTAGTACGTAGGTGCTGACCTACAATCTTCCTTCTTCCAGGTATCACTTTTCATACATTTTCAGACTTGGATATTCCTGAAGCACAACATTACAATCTGAAGACCACAATTCATTCAATTTTCACAACAGATCATTGAAGCATAAAACAACCAACTTTGAATCACTGAACCACTGAACCCTGTCAATCACCAGTTACCAGAACACAGAGCAGACTACAGAACTCTGTAATAACAGTCAGATCCCACTGTAAACCCAAATCAAGCTTCAAAAGATATACGCTACTTTAATGAGCAGAAACCGCGTATACACGCGCTTTTACCGAAGCCAACCTGCGTACAGATCTAAAAATAAACTTTCTCAACTTGCAGCTGTACCAGATATTAGTTAGACTCAGAACGTAACATTGCGACAATATGCAGATCTAGAAATACGCATAATCAACCATAACATGATAGTGCATTTCAAACCATTTGATCCTGATCTCTCCTTAGATCTAGTTCTCCATCAACCGATGAGATCTCTCCTTAGCTCAGATCAACCAACTCAGAACCTGCATATCAGATCTCTTTCTCTCTTAGATATTCATGCCTTGTCGAAAGATGATTTTTGTCTAATGATCTTCTTCTCCTTATATAGCCTTAGGCCTTTCTCAATACCAAGAGCCAAAACCATAGTAACACAATACTATCAACTTTAAAACTAGGGATCGACACGACCGTCGAGACATAATGGTCCGAAATCATAGGCACAACTTCCAAGGTCTAACCACCATGAACCAAAGGAACCTTTCCACATACACGCGCTTTTTCTGAATCGAACTTGCGTGTACACGCGACTTGGGCTTAACGAAACAGCGTGTATGAGCTTTCTTGCCATGCTGTACTGAGATCTGTCTTCTGATTAAGTTGCCATCACCTGTACTAACCTTTGAGCACCTGTACCATCCACTGAGTGAGTTGCCATCAAGGACAACACTTGAACCATAATGCCAACAATCTCCCCCTTTGGACTTGATGGCAACCACCACACCAAGTCACTCTCCCCCTTTGACATCAAGGGCAAAGGGAGGACCAAGATATTCTCTTCCTTGGTAATCCTTCTGCTGTCCATACTGCTGTCCATACTCCCCCTGAGTACATGCTGAAATCTCAAGTGTGCTCCCCCTTTGTGAATGCCAAAGAGTACCAAACTATCCATCCTGCTCACTAAGTGCTGTTCATGCTCCCCTTGACTGTAGGCAAGATCTGCAAAAGATGTTCTTCAAGAAGAACATGACTCTATATAAAAGACCTTCCTATAACCAAAGACTCATACATACATCCATTTCTCAACTAAGTGAGGATATAAAAAAAAATGACTCATCCACCCAACCAAGTGGGGATACATCAATATTGACTCATCCACCTAACCATGATAATACATGAACATTTCATCATTCATCCCAGGCATAGTGGGGAAACCAACAAAGGTCGTTACATGATCTTGACACCATAAAAGAGACAAGAGAGATACATGACATAGAGACAACAGATCTAGACCAAGACTTAGGAAAGACACCAGCAGCATCTGATAAACATCTTGTTAGATCAGCAACGAGAATTTCTTTCAGAGCTCCTTCTTAAACCAATCAACCAAAACATCTGAATGCCAACAATGCTTTATGAGACTTTTGAGCTGCTCCCCCTGAGCCTGTGCCTGTTGCACTCCCTGAAACTGTGCCTGAATACTTCTGACATTCCTATTGCTGTTCAGAACTTCAGAGTTTTCCTTTGCTGTTCAGAACTTCATATACGCGTTTTATCCTGTATAAAGCAGCGTATGTACGCGTATATTCTTTCTGCAACAAGCGTCCAGCATACACGCGACTTACTCAACATAAATCCGCGTGTATACGCTCATATCCCTTCCGTAACCTGCGTATACAAACTTTTCTGTAGAACAAACAAATTTCAACAACAGGATGAAGCATCAACTACTCCCAGCTTTTGTCTGAGATATTCAAAAGTTTCCCTGGGCAGTGGTTTTGTGAGAATATCAGCAACTTGCTCCTTAGAAGGAACATACTCCAATTTGACCTTCTGCTCAAGCACTTGTTCCCGAAGAAAATGGTACTTGATTGGTATGTGCTTGGTCTTTGAGTGCATGACTGGATTCTTTGAAATGCTGATTGCACTTGTATTATCACATAAGATAGAGACAGGTGGAGTGCAAGTGATTTGAAAGTCCTGCAAGGTCTGCATCATCCAAAGAAGTTGTGTGCAACAAGATGCTGCAGCCACATATTCTGCTTCAGCTGTAGATAAGGCAATCGAACTTTGCTTCTTGCTGAACCAAGACACTAATCTGGAACCCATGAAGAAAGCACCTCCACTTGTGCTTTTCCTATCATCCACACTTCCAGCCCAATCTGCATCTGTGTAAGCATGAAGAGTGAGATCTGTATTTCTAGGATACCATAAGCCATAGTTTTGGGTCCCTTGAAGATATTTGAAGATTCTTTTGACTGCCTGAAGATGGGTTTCCTTTGGGTTGGCTTGAAATCTTCCAACCATCCCTACTGCATGAGTAATATCTGGTCGAGTACCTGCCAAATAAAGCAAACTCCCAATCATGGATCTATAAGTGGGTTGGTGAACTGCTGCTGATTCATCATTTGCACTGAGGCTGCATCCTGTAACCATGGGTGTACATACTGGTTTTGACTCTTCCATGCCATACTTCTTCAAGATCTGCTTGAGGTATTTGGTTTGAGACAAGAAGATACCTCCTTCATTTTGTTGGATTTGCAATCCAAGAAAATATGTCAATTCTCCAAGAAGTGACATTTCGAACTCTTTCTGCATAACCAAGGCAAAGTTTTGACTCATAGTTTCTTCATTGCTGCCAAAAATAATATCATCTACATAAACAACAAGAATTAGCAATTTGTTATTTTCAACTTTTATATAGAGATTGCTATCTGCTGATCCTTTTGAAAAGCCTTGTTGGTGAAGATATTTGTCCAACCGATAGTACCAAGCCCTTGGGGCTTGTTTGAGCCCATAGAGAGCCTTTTTCAATCTGCATACAAGGTTTGGATCATTCCCAAGAATGAACCCATCTGGCTGCTCAATATATACTTCTTCTTCTAAGTCTCCATTCAGGAAGGCTGATTTCACGTCCATTTGAAATACCTTGAAGTTTTGAAAGCTTGAGAGAGCAAGGAACATTCGGATGGCCTCTAGTCTTGCCACAGGAGCAAAGGTCTCTTCAAAATCTATTCCTTCTTGCTGTGCATACCCTTTACAAACAAGTCTGGCTTTGTTTCTAATTACTTCTCCATTTTCATTTAACTTATTCTTGAAGACCCATTTTGTTCCTATTACATTCTTATCTTTTGGTCTAGGAACCAATTCCCAAGTGTTGTTCCTTTCGATTTGCTCAAGTTCTTCATCCATTGCTTTGACCCAACATTCATCTTTGCATGCTTCTTTCACATTTTGTGGTTCAATGGAGGAGAGTAGAGCCAAGTAGCTTGAAGCTTCTGCAAGTGTCCTTCTTGTTTGTACTCCTGCTTCTTTCTGCCCCACAATCTGAGTTTCTGGATGATTCTTTTGGACATATCTGGATGGAGTCTTCTCTTCTATTCTTGTCTGCTCCTCTGGTTCTTCTTGAGATTCTTCTTCTTCTTGAGGTTCTTCTTCTTCATCATTTCGTCTTTGAGAGTAACCTTCATCTTCTTCATGATGAACTTGCCTAGGAATATATCCCTTCTCATCAACCACTATATCAATACTGTCAACAATTCTGCCAAGTCTTTTATTGTAGCACTTGTATGCTTTGCTATGTGGAGAATAACCAAGAAGAATGCCCTCATCTGCTCTAGGTTCAAGTTTGCCAAGTTGCTCATCAGTGTTCTTAATATAACATTTGCTCCCAAAGATTTTGAAATGCTTCACGGAAGGAGTTTTACCACTCCAAAGCTCATGAGGTGTTTGAGTGCTGTTTACTCGGACATTTGTTTTGTTAAGAATGATAACAGCAGCATGTGCGGCTTCTCCCCAGAAGGTTGCAGGAGTACCTGATTCATCGAGCATAGCACGAGCCATTTGTTGGATAGTTCTGTTCATTCTTTCCACAACCCCATTTTGCTGAGGAGTTCTAGTTGTAGAGAATTCTCTTCTTATCCCATGTTCATCGCAGAAATCAAAAAATTCATTTGATGTGAACTCCCCACCTCTGTCAGATCTGAGGCACTTGATTTTGTGTCCTGATTCATTTTCGGCCAATGCTTTGAAGGATTTGAATTTTTCGAATGCTTCATCTTTGTGCTTCATAAGCCCTAACCAAACAAACCTTGAGAAATCATCAATGAATAATATCAGATATTCTTCTCCTCGAGGTGACCTTTTCCTAAATGGACCACATACATCTGTATGGACTAGCTCAAGAGGCAAGCTAGCTGACCCTTCCTTCTCTGGAAAGTTAGTTCTGGTCTGCTTTCCAAACTGACAAGATTTGCATATGGTGTTGTCTGGAATTTTGATATCTGGAAGATCGCGAACTGCCTGATATTTGCATGCTTTCCTTATTTGTGAGAAGCTTAGATGTCCCAACCTTCGATGCCATAACCAGTGCTCTTCATCCTTGCTAAGATAGCATTGTTGTTGTTCTTCTTCAAATATGTACAGATTATTTGGAGTTCTTTTGCCTTTGAGAACTGTTTTACCTGTATCAAGATCACGAACAAGACATCCATTCGATCTGAAAATAACCTCTGTTTTTTGATCACACATTTGGCTGACACTTAGAAGATTATGTTTCAATCCATCAACATACAAAACATTTCCAGCCTTGACCTTTTCTTTTAAAGGAGCAATACCTTTTCCTTTTATAGTAGCAGGAGTATCATTTCCAAAAGAGACTTTCTTTCCCTTTTCTAAAGTAGAATAAGATTCAAGTTTTTCTTTATCACCTGTCATATGTTTCGAACATCCACTGTCAATGTACCATAGATTTTCCTGTCCTTCTGCATAAAATGCTATCCCACATCTTTCTGTTTGAGGTTCCTTTATTCTCCATGTTTTGGTGCTTGTGGCTTGTTCCTTTTTCTCTTGAAACCTGCTCCTGCATTCAGAGTCTTTATGACCAAAATTATTGCAAATAGAACATTCAACTTCATTTTCAAGCACCGAAAAGTTGTTATAGGTCCCTTTTGTAATCCCTGTCATACTTCTTTGTTTTTGAGCTTCCCTAGTCATGATTGTTTTATATGCAACACATTGAGCTGCTCTGTGACCAAAGTTGTGGCAAGAAAAGCATTGTCCATTGAAGAAGCTTCTGCGGTTATTGAATCTACCAGCCAACTGATTGTAATTTCTATTTTCATCTGTTCTTGAGCCAAACTGAGAAGATTTTACCTGTGGTTGGTTGTAGCTTTTGTTCATCCTTAAGGAGGATTGTCCCTGATAGTTTCTGTTTGTAACTCGTCCCTGCTTTACCTGATTATCTTCATTGTTCTTCCGCTCATTTCCTCTTGCTGCATCAAGATAATTTTTTGAGGTGGATGCTTGAGAGGTTTCTCCATTATAGCCCAAACCTGTTTTGTTTAGAGGAGACCGCTGCACACTAATAATCTCATCCAAGGTTTCAGATCCTTTGACAAATTTAAGATTAATAGTTTTTGTTTTCTCAATTTCTTTTCTGAGACCAACAATTTCACCTTCTAGTTTTTCAAGATGTTTTTCCTTTTCATCAATTTGAAATTGCAAAGTATCAATAATCACATTCCTTTCTTCTATGCTTCTCTTGAGTCTAGTGATTTCATTATAGAGATTATCCACATCTATAGCATCCTCATAATCATCATCTTCAAATGCCATTAACAGCTTATATTTATTACCTTGTTCATCTTCATCACTGTTTGATAAGCCATCACTATCTTCATGGGTGTAGTAGCTTTTCCTATTTGCACTTTGTTTCTTGTTCCATCTAGCAGGTTCTTTTCCTTTATCCTTATAAGGACATTTTGCAGCATAATGACCTACTTTCCCACAAGCAAAACATTTGAAAGGTAGCTTACCTCTGAACCTTCCAGAACCCCTTTGAAGATTTCTGACAAAATTTGATTCTTCTTCCTCTTCTTCTGGAACATGGCTTGCTTCATAGTAATCTTCTTTTCCTGATGCCTTAAAAGCAGCTTCCCTTCTGTCAGATGGACCTCCCTTTCTCATTTCATAAGCGGTTAGAATTCCATGTAGCTGAGACATAGTGAGAACACGGAGATTTTCCTTTTCTTCTATTGCAGATACTTTAGATTCAAACTTGGGGGATAAAGATCTTAGAACCTTTTGAACTACTATAGTTTCTCTTATTTCTTCACCCAAGTTTTTCATACAATTAACAATCTCATCTACCCGGAGAAAATAATTAGCCACACTTTCATCATTATACATCCTGAGAGTCTCATATTGAATCCTGAGTGTTTGAAGTTTAGCTTCCTTTACCTGTTCATCTCCTTCATAGCTAGTGATCATTTTGTCCCATATTTCTTTTGCTGATTTGAAGTGCATGACCTTCATGAATTCTGTTTGAGATATACTTCCTAATAGGGTAGCGACTGCTTTTGCATTTGTTTCATATGCCTTTTTTTCATCTGGATCTGTAGGAGTAGCTGAAGGAAAAACATAGCCTTTTTCTACAATGTCCCAAACTTCTGTACCAAGAGATTGAAGATATGCAGTAACTCTTACCTTCCAATAATTGAAATTTGTTCCATCAAAAACCGGTGGCCTGATTGATGCTTCTTTCTCGTAGTTGCTCATGATGAATGATCTTCCTTCAAGCGATCAAGCTTCTCTGAAGGACCTGCTCTGATACCAATTGTTGGAAATAATACTGAGAGGGGGGGTGAATCAGTATTATCAGATTAATCAAACTTTTCAAATGCTCAAAACATATACGCTACTTCAGTTAAGTGAACCAGCGTGTACACGCTACTGTGACGAAGTAAAACAGCGTATAAGCAGAAAACTCACAATTTAGTTGGCTTATTCTTCAATTAAGTGCATCAGGACATTATTCATCATATTAACAGTAAACATGTGCAGTATAACAGAACAGATAAAAAGCCACACACATGAACACCAAGATATAAGGTGGAAACCCAATGTGGGTGAAAACCACCTGCTGCAAGTTGTCTCTATCTTTCTTAATATGAAACTTCAGTTTACAATCTTTTGTACTGGTGCAGCCTTATACCAGTACGCAGGCTACAACCTGCAGAAGGCTTCAACCTTCTCTCGTTCTCCAAACTTCCTTGGAAGGGAGCTCCAACCCCCTTTTGCTTTTGTACTAGCCAAGATACTAGTACGTAGGTGCTGACCTACAATCTTCCTTCTTCCAGGTATCACTTTTCATACATTTTCAGACTTGGATATTCCTGAAGCACAACATTACAATCTGAAGACCACAATTCATTCAATTTTCACAACAGATCATTGAAGCATAAAACAACCAACTTTGAATCACTGAACCACTGAACCCTGTCAATCACCAGTTACCAGAACACAGAGCAGACTACAGAACTCTGTAATAACAGTCAGATCCCACTGTAAACCCAAATCAAGCTTCAAAAGATATACGCTACTTTAATGAGCAGAAACCGCGTATACACGCGCTTTTACCGAAGCCAACCTGCGTACAGATCTAAAAATAAACTTTCTCAACTTGCAGCTGTACCAGATATTAGTTAGACTCAGAACGTAACATTGCGACAATATGCAGATCTAGAAATACGCATAATCAACCATAACATGATAGTGCATTTCAAACCATTTGATCCCGATCTCTCCTTAGATCTAGTTCTCCATCAACCGATGAGATCTCTCCTTAGCTCAGATCAACCAACTCAGAACCTGCATATCAGATCTCTTTCTCTCTTAGATATTCATGCCTTGTCGAAAGATGATTTTTGTCTAATGATCTTCTTCTCCTTATATAGCCTTAGGCCTTTCTCAATACCAAGAGCCAAAACCATAGTAACACAATACTATCAACTTTAAAACTAGGGATCGACACGACCGTCGAGACATAATGGTCCGAAATCATAGGCACAACTTCCAAGGTCTAACCACCATGAACCAAAGGAACCTTTCCACATACACGCGCTTTTTCTGAATCGAACTTGCGTGTACACGCGACTTGGGCTTAACGAAACAGCGTGTATGAGCTTTCTTGCCATGCTGTACTGAGATCTGTCTTCTGATTAAGTTGCCATCACCTGTACTAACCTTTGAGCACCTGTACCATCCACTGAGTGAGTTGCCATCAAGGACAACACTTGAACCATAATGCCAACAAAGAGACGTAGCCAGGAATTCTGGTGAACTCCTTGATTATTTGTTGTGTTGATGTGTTGATTTTTTGAATTGTTATGTTTTCCAATTGTTAAATGTCTATATTATTCGTAATCTTTTCGACCCATTGCACTAAATAATATAGGCATTCCTGCACATGAGTCCGTAATACCTATTCTTCTTGATTTAGTATCCATTTCGGATCAGTAGTCTACCGAGAGGACAACCTTAAGATCTGCATAGTTCTAGAGGAGTGTAAGGTCACTAAGATCTAGTTTGGTTAACAGAGGGTTCTTCAGTCAAGATATTTTCAGGAAAATTGGGTAAGGGTGAAAGCAAGTGGACTCATGCATACATGAAAATGTGATCACACACTTAGTATGACTCAACGAAACGACACCTTAGACCAACAAGACAACATGTGCTTAGTGAGACTGACTCGACGGTTCAGATTGAAAAGTGAAATAGTTGAAATATGTCTTCGAACAATCATGATGAAACTTGCGTGATAGTGTGTAAAAATTTTTGTGTGAGTGCGATCGATGTCAAAAGAGTGAAAACAACTCTTACACACAAAGACAAACCTTAAAAAATTCTAGAACAAACTGACAAGCATGACATAACAATCAACATGCCAAAGAAGATAGTTGGTCAAACAAGGAAAAATGAAGCAAGACACATAGAGGAAACACATGAAATGATTGTGTTCTTGCAAACATGCATGATATTGAAGACAAAATGATATGACAATGACAAGGATTCCTTCAAGCTTCACTAAGAAATGTACTTCAAAATATATTCTTTACTTATCATACTTACCCTGAAGATGATCATGCATCCGACGGAGTTTGCATGAGGTCTTGATCATAACATCGTTTCTTGTTCCTTCTCCTCAACTTCTTGAGAGCGATCTAGCATCTCATATTTTCCTATAACCATTGAAAGATAGATCTATGCAGTTTCAACACTTAATGATTGTTAAATATATGATCTGCACAATTTTCCAGAGCAAGGTTAGCTACCTGCTCTACACAATTTCTTAGTGGAAGACATATTGGATAGCTATGACAACACCATGCAGTTTTGAGATACAAGACACTGTTGCGAGATGGGTCCTAGGAGGACACCTCTGCGAAGTTTTTGAATGCAGGGTAGTTAGACTTCTCTACGCATTTATGGAGAGTAGTGTTGATTGCCTAACTTCTCTACACATTTATGGAGAGAAGTGATGGTTTCCTGACTGCTCTATGCATTTCTAGAGAGCAGTGTTGGCTCGGAAACTGAGGGACAATACTATGTAGTTTCTAAAGACAGTGGGTTTCGACTGAGGGAATGACACTAGAGGAAACCACTATGAAATTTTGGATGCCAAGGAACGTTGGGGTCTCTACACACTATGTAGTTCTAGGAGGCAAGGAAAAACCGTGAGGGTTAAAGAAGCAAAGTGCACATTTCTGGAAAGTTTCATGATGTTAGGGTTCTTGGGAAATTGGCTTAGTGTGAGATTAGCAACTGAATGTAAACAATGATAGGGCTTGACTATGATCACACACAAACACTTAGTCATACAAGGTAGACCATCCAAAATTTATAAAACGTACTCTTCTTGATGCAACAACCTTTGCAACAAGAGTACATGAAGTGAGTGTGAAACATGTCTTTGTAATGAAAAAAACTCATATGCACAAGATTTCCCTTGAAGAAAAACATCATTCCCTTTCCATGACAAACAACAATCCCTATGGCCAAAGATGACACATGTTGCATAAATATGAGAACATGGACAACTCTTAAGATCAAAGGAGGGGAGCTTGAGATCATCGACTTACCAAAAAGTGACCAAGGAATGATCGATCACAAGATCCAAGGTAGGCTCCAAAATATGGATGTGAGCCAAAATTTTAGAGGGTGGTTGTTGTTGCTACAATAACAACCTAGGCCAAACTCAGACCTTAGTGAAGGTCTTCCTATCTAGAGTAAGGTTTTCCATCCTCGATGGCATGTACATTCCAGCTAATGCAAAGAAGTTGGAACCACCATCAAATATTCAATCTCACTCCTCCATATTTGCAAAGACAATAAAGAAACCCTTTTGACCCAAAATGCAACTCAATCTCCCCTCTTTGTTTCCAATCGTATTTGATCGATTCACATATTTTTTTTTATGTGGGCTAGAGGGCGATAAACTTGCATATAATTGCATATCATCACACACGATCTCTAAAGGCCCGTGTTTCGGGATCAATGATTAATTTTGTTAGGATTGCCAATATTTTAGGCTTACATGACCTAGTGGTCCCTTTTGACTTTTTTTGTTCCTGCTCGTGTACCTAATTCCCTGCAGTACTTCTGTCACGAGATCCTTTTCTACCATTCTTGCTCAAGTTAATGACTGTAGTCGCTCCTTCGTTGTTTCCTAACACACCTTCCGTTGTAAACCTGAAACCTTCCTTGAAACCCTCCCCTTTGTCTATTACCACATTGTGATAGGAGGGGGCCCCTCTACGTGCCCCACAAAATACCATCTTACAGAAAATTTTAAGCTCAAAAAATTATCTTGATGTTTAAAAACATTGGCGAATCTCACTAGTTCCTAATAGGGAAATTATAAAATGTTTATTGATGTATTTATAAAATGATTCAAATTTATAATGATTTTCTAAATACTCTATAAATTGTTGGTGATTTTTAAGGTACAACTATTTTATATTGTATAATTTGGGTAAATCATTGTTACAAAAAGTGGAAATTGTCCAATTATTTTATATGAAAAAGCATGAAAAATTAGCCTAGGTGGGAATATTAGCCCCAAAATTTTTTCATGTTGACCATCTCCATGACTACTATGCCCTTGTTCTCCATTTTCTATGAACAATTCTACCAATATATTTTTATAAATGAATTTGTTTAACAATTATTTCCTTCATATTTACGTTAATAGAATATCAAGTAGCTTTATACCCAAATTTTTTATTAAGTTTATGCTTTGTTATATTTGTTTCTTTAGAATGTTTCGTACATCATTTTTTCAATGCTATAATTTTTAAAGTTTATAATTCAATTTATAAAATCAACCACATATTTTTGTAAATCAAGGTTATAGCTATAAAACTTCAATGCAAGTTACAGTTGTGAAACTTCAATATTTTTGATGCACTAGAGGTTTTTAGTGTGTTAATCTATTTCCACCATCAAACACATGATTCAAACATTGCTATTAGCAATATTTCTTGAAATTTTTTGCCTTCCTTTTAAAAATCTGTCTAAGATTTTGATTAAAACTAACTACAAATATACTAGTCAAAAAAATTATTTCATACTAAGCTCATTATTATATATATATATATATATATATATATATATATATATTATTTTCATTTATTTTATATGTTTCAGTTTTAGTTTTACTTATAAAATAAATAAGTTTTTTTTACTAATAGTAATTTTTTATTATTTAAAATATTTTTTTGAATGAAGAAATAGATTTAGCACCTTGAAAAACTCTTGAACCATAAAATTATACATATGAAACAACTTAAACTCTATTTTAAAATTGGCATTTGGTTAAAATTAACTTAAAAAAAATATATCCAAAAAAAACTATTTCATCTATATATTAAAATAAGTATAAACCAATTTAAATTAAATAATTATTTTATAATATAAATTATTAATTAGTATTAATTTTTTTATTAATTAAATATATAAATCAATTAAAAATCTCAAAAACTCTCTAGTTTAATGTGTATACTAATAACATCTCAATTTTATTATTTTTAATTATTTTTATCTAAATTTTCAACTAACTCAATAATAAATATAACAAAAAATTCAAATACATAAAATATATTTAATAAATATTAATTTACAAATATAAATATTATTTTAAAAACTACCGCGTGATATAAAATTAACCATTACGTCCCTCCACTCACCAGTTCAGCCTATTTCTTTTCCATGATGCCATAAATGTATTATTATAAACACAGTGTAAAGCCTATTTATCTTCCATGATGTGAATACATTTTTTTAATTATAACCCCTATTTATTTTCCATGATGTGATAAATATTTTATTATAACTACAATGTAAAGCCTATTTATTATCCATGATGTAAATACATTTATTTATTTATTATAACCCCAATCCAAATATAGTTACAAGCATTTTTTTATTATAACCCCAACTGCATTTACATTTATTTATTATAACCCCATCCAAATATAGTTACAAGCATTTTTTTATTATAATCCCAACTGCAAATATAGTTACAAGCAGTATCGAATTTTAACCAACGACCAAACCTTCATGATGTGATCAATATTTTATTATAACCGCAATGTAAAGCCTATTTATTTTCCATTAGGTAAATACATTTTTTTTTATTATAACCCCAATGCAAATATAAATCCTATTTATTTTCCATGATGTAAATACAATTTTTTTATTATAACCCCAATGCAAATATTGTTACAAGCATATTTTTATTATAACCCCAATGCAAATATAGTTAGAAGGAGGTATCGAATTTTAACCAACGACCCAACCTTCTAGATTTTGCACGAGCTCGGTACATCGCCTCCACTCATTCATCCAAGAACCTCCCCAACCGTCAAGATAATCATTAATTATTATCTTGAAACGAAAAATTAAAATAAATATTTTTTTATTATTTATTGTTATTTAAAAAGGAAATAGTTTATAATCAGATTTTCGAAAGTTTTTTAGGCGGGCAAGAATTTATTGGAATCCCAAGTTATGATAGCCATTTTTTCACAATGAAAACTTCACAAGGTTTTAGAGGGTGCTGAATCCAAATATGCAGTGAAAAAACCATTTTAACTGCAACAAATCAAGATTTAACCTCAATCTCAGTCACCTGAATCTCCAAAAAATCACATTTGAAAAAGAAAAAATGAAAATAAATCAGTCTCCCTAACAATAGTGAGTTATTTATCGTTGCAGCTAGAATTATGTGACTGAATCTCCAAAAAATCACATTTAAAAAGGAGAGGATGAAAATAAATCAGTCTCGCTAACAATAGTGAGTTATTTATCGTTGCAGGTAGAATTATTTTTGATTTCTGCTTTGCGATTTCTGTTATCTCCATTTTTTTTTGTGGTTGGCCATTTCTGTTATCTCCATTGCCTGGGTTGAAAACCTAATTCCCCCGTAAAAACGAACAATGCCTAAGTATGAATATAATACTGCAGGGAGACCAGAATGGACCTCACCTGGTATTATTCCAGATTGTTTCAGTCACCATGGGGGAGATGTCCGGAACCCTTCTCATTATAGTTCTGCTTCAATCTCAAACTTTTCAGTGGGTATAGGAAACGACGACCATATTTCTCAGACACCGGAATGGATCCCACCTGCCATTACTCCAGGTTGTTCCAATTATCAGGAGGAACACGTGCGGAACCCTTTTCATTATAATCCCGCTTCAAACTCCATCTTTTCAATGGGTATAAAGAACAACTACCATAATAATAACAGTGTACATCCTTCACGTATTTTGGACACGGTGAACCGCTCTATGACTGGCCCTGGCAACATCTCTCAGGAACCAACCAGTATGACAAATGGTGGTTTCGGAGACAGGTTTTCTGAGATCATAGATCCAAATGGTGGTTCCGGAAGCAAGTTTGATGAGAGCATAGATGAGAGCAGTGGGTCGTCTATTTCCCAACTTAATGCCGCCCGGTATGAAAACACGCAGTGGCCGCGTTTGCCAACGCCACATTCAAATCGGTTGGTAATACCATCTGTTATTAATCCTGCCACGTTGCTGGACTCTTCGTCTGACTCTGATGAGAAGGTCAGTTCCTTTGACGAGTTTTTTTTAGGGTTTGAAAATGAAGGGCTGTTCATATTTTATATGGTCTTTAAATTATTATTAAAAAAATTCTACTGTCCGATGATCAATGTGTTCTTCCCAGATTAAGTTCATTGGAGTGGAATCTGTAGATTGAACAGCTAGCTGCAAAATTAGATCTCTGCACAGATATTAGATACGTGGGTTTTTGTTGTTGTTGTTTTTATTTATTTATTTAAGCGTAGACTAGTTGGTTTATTTGTGTGGGATTAGTTTTCATCGGATCTCTGATTCAAATATTTCCCGAATGAAAAAAGTTGAAGATGAAAATTACTTTTAAATATCTAGAAAATCTTCGGAAACTAAATTGACTCCGGATAATAACTCATTCCAATTATTACTATTATAACCTCTATAGGTCTATCTATACTCCGGATAATAACTCATTCCAATTATTACTATTATAACCCATAAATTTGCTTTCGAGTCCCTCGACCTATAAATTTGTTTTTAACTCCCTCGTCCAAATCAATTCATTCAACGCTAGCCATCAATTCATTAAATGGTTGTTTGGGTCTCCTCTTCCAAATCAATTCATTCTACGCTGGTGTTGAACTTTCTTTGTCAACAAAGAGTCGTAGTTAAATGGTTGTTTGGGAATGCAATTGCTTTTCAAATGAAGTCAACGTCTTGAAGTAAGACATATGTCTATGAAGAGTGAATCTGGATCAGGTTTGTCTGTTTGAGGTTTAGGTTTGAGGTTTATATAGCGACAGAAACAAAAATACAGAGAAAATGAGGGAAAAACAAAGAACAGCACCTACAGATGCTCGACTACACAAAAATCGAGAGTGGATTGATGTTATTCGGCTCAGCATATATATTTATAAAAAAATTCATGTCAGTCACAACAATTAAAATATTAGTTTTGGAGGGGGTGTTTTCTTTTCGTTTCTGCACGCCGTGAAGGGCTGATGTCTATTAAATGTTTGATGAGGTAAGGCGGTGGTGACCTCCGGAAGCTGGAAGAGCCAAGGAGTGACGGTGGAATCCATCTGTTTTTGAAATAATTACATTTACATTTTCTGTGATATTTTCCGAACTTTAAGTCATTTTAAAAAAGTATTTTATTGTTTTACTTTTTACAGTTGAGAAAAGGATAAATAAGTTCATGTTCTTAGTTTTAAATAAATAAGTTCATGTTATAACAATATTAATATATATTTATGGAAGATCTAAATAATTATTGGACATCATTAACTTTTTTCTACTTAGTAGTTATCAGTTATCAGTTAAAAAATAGTGATTTTTAGCTGCTTTTCTCTTTAAAAAAAGAGAGGAGGAAAGAGGGGTTTTTTTGAGGAGAGAAAGAGAGAAAGGAGATTCCTTGGAGGGAAGAGAGTTAGTGGGAACAATCTTTGAGAAGAGACTTTCGTGGAGGAAGCTATCATCTTTTTGCACGCTGGACCTGGAGCCAGGCGGAAGCAATAAAGCTGCTGGTCTCTTAAAGAAAACTAATTAGTTAGAAAAGAGGCCAAGTCCTCAGGCTGAAGCAATAAACCTGATGTCTTAAAGAAAACTAATCAGTGGGAAAAGAGGAGCTTGGGGGGAGAATATTTGGAAGTGATAGTGAGATTTTCATGGGAAGAGTGGAGAGGTTCATCTAGTACTGAACTAGACCTCCTATGGCAGATAAGGGTGAAAATTGATCATGGGAAAAGGATTTTCATTGGAAAGGTGGAGAGGTTCAAGTTGATCAGTGGGAAAAGAGGAGCTTGGGGGAGAATATTTGGACTTCATTGCCACATTTTCATTGAATGGGTAGAGAGGTTCATCTAGTACCGAATTGGAGTGATTGGAAGATTTTCATTGGAAGGGTGGAGAGGTTCAAGCTGATCAGTGGGAAAAGAGTTGCTTGGGGGAGAATATTTGGACTTCATTGCCACATTTTCATTGAATGGGTAGAGAGGTTCATCTAGTACCGAATTAGAGTGATTGGGAGATTTTCATTAGAAGGGTGGAGAGGTTCATCTACTACAGAATTAGACTTCCTATGGAAGATAAGTGTGAAAACTGATCAGTGGGAAAAGAGGAGCTTGGGGGGAGAGGATTAGTGAGAAAAGAGGAACTTGGGGGGGAATATTTGGAAGTGATTGCTAGATTCTCATTGGAATGGGAGAGGTTCATCTAGTACCGAATTAGACTTCCCATGTAGATGCATGTCTGTGATTATAGCTACTAATTAAAGGAATGTAGACACTTAAGTAGGAAAATGAGCCTCCTAACATTATCTAAATAGGAAATAAGTTATATGATGCTAGTGATTGCATGTGTCTCTAATAATATCTGTAGCATGAAATAAATAGAAAGAGAAAATAACCTTAAGTTACAAACTGTCACTATGATGTGAGTATTAACTGATAAGTTATTATGGTTACTCAGAGGGTAGGAATGTTTAGAGGTTATTACCCGACCAACATGGGTAGACAATATAATGTATCCCTAACATAATAACTATGTTGAACAATCAAGAATCTATGCATGAGTATAATTGTATGACCATAGGAAATAGCCTTTGGTATTTGACAAAGTAAGAGTAAAATATCTATATGTATACATACAGGTTGTATGAATTACTTCAGTTAACCTACCATTTCCAAACAAATGTAGGATACATTCAGGTATAGTTAATTTTGAATGTTAAATTTAAGAAAATCGTATGTCCATATTATTGCCATTAAGAGAGTTTCCGAGTCTTCTATGAGAACAAAAAAGAAAAAGACAGAGTCCTAATTACATAACCTAAAAAATCCAATGAAAACTGCGAGTAGGAATCATCAAAGAATAATGTAAGCACAAAGTAATTCTTCACTAAAGAGATATATATATATATATATATATATATATATATATATATATATATATATATATATATATATATGTGTGACGTGGGTAGCAGTGGAACTTCTGGCCACCACGAGGCATTCAACCGAAGATTTTTTTTTAATATAAGTCGTCACAGAAGCTAGAACTTATAGTGACAGCTAGTACATTATAAAATCATTAATTACAGAAATCAAAACGAGGAGTTCTGGTTGAAGCAAAATGAGAATCTGAATAATCTTAAGGTAGGCTTCCAAGTTGGCTCCGTAGGATAGTTGTGGGGTGGAAACCGAGGAATGTTGTCCTGAAAGAACAAGACTGTTAAGTTGAAGGACTATAACCAGTCAGCACATGCACCAAATACAACCATACTGATGAAAGAAAACAATCCGTAACTCACTATTGTATCCAAACCGAAAGGAATGAATTATATAGAGTAATTGCTGGAATACATAATTACTAATCACCAATAGTAGAAACAGATATGCAATCATGAAATCGTGTCAAAACCTTCGATTGTAAGGTTGGCCCTCAAAACTGTAATAAAACCCATGTCTCTTCAGAGTTCAAATTAATACAAATAGGGATATGGTTACCGGGAAACAAACCGTCGACAGAAAAACCCGCATGCAACTATTAACTACATAATTCAAAAGAGCAAAGACTTGCCTAAGGAAAGCAAGGCCCTCATACCAGCATGGATTGCAGCAAGGTATTCTCGATTTTCCGATAGACTCACACTCACAACCAACTTCGAGTGGGCTAAGGCCCTCCTGCATCAGCATACTGTCATAAGTTAAAAGAATATCGTGGTGGATGGAATAGATTATATGTCGCTATTAAATAACCAATAACCATTTAACATTAACCAATAACCATTTAACATTACTTGATAGGAGGTGGGTATGGCAGCAGTCATGAGTTCTGGGGAAGACCATTGCTGTAATGTGTGCAAGAGATTTTATGTTCTATGCTTAGAGCAATTTATTTCAATTTTCACACTTAGCTTAATATTTTTTTTTGTTTATCAATCACATCAGCATTAAAGTAAATTGCAGATAGAACATAAACATAAATCACAAAAGACAAGTCAAGACAAAAGGACACAAGATGTCGCACTAGCCAAGGAAAAACCCCAATGTGGGGATACCCTTGATCAATTCTTCTTATATTTTTTTCAATAGTTCAGTAGAGAGAGATAGTATGTTTACAATAGAAGTCAACACTTTGACTTATCTCGATAACAACATAGATCATCTCTAAGAAGATGATACATGAGATCAATTGACGACATGCTACTTCAACTCATTCTCCAAGGTGACTCCTTCACCTATCGTTGTGTTGCATTTCGTCATCATGCTGCATCTCACCATGTTGCACCACGCTGCACCCATCATCACTATGTTGCATC
Organism: Pinus tabuliformis; assembly: GCA_031772625.1. Taxonomy (NCBI): domain Eukaryota; kingdom Viridiplantae; phylum Streptophyta; class Pinopsida; order Pinales; family Pinaceae; genus Pinus; species Pinus tabuliformis. The sequence continues at coordinate 521,882,429 of CM062808.1, forward strand.
TCATCATGGTTCATTAATCATAAGTGTACCCATCACTGTACTGCCTTATGTGCCATTGCTGCACCATGTTGCCATACTGACCTATGCGCTCGCTGCATCTTGCTTTCTTGTTGTCCCTAGCTTGGTTGTTGTCCCTAGCATGCTTGTTGTCTTTTACATGCTTGCTATTGCATGCTAGTTTGGAAGTTCCCGGTAGTTCCGGCTTCTGCCCTCTATGTCAATGTTCCCGACTGTTCCGAGAGTTCGAGCTGTTCATGGAAATTCTGGCTATTCCCAATAGTTCCGATAGTTCTTGAAATTTCGGCTATTCCTGACAGTTCTGACTTCTACCCTCTGCGTTAACTTTCTTGGCTATTCAGCAATTCCGACTTCTATCCTTTGCGTCAACTTTCTCAGCTGTTCCCGGCAGTTCCGGCTATTCTTGACAGTTCCTACAATTCTGGCTATTCTCGACAGTTTCAACAATTTCAGTTATTCCCAACAGTTCCAGCAGTTCCAGCTTTTCACAGTAGTTTCGATAGTTCTCAGCAGTTTCGGCAGTTCTAGCAATTCTCGACACTTTCAATAGTTCCAACAGTTCCCGACAGTTCTCATAGTTTTGGATTTTCCTAGTAGTTCAAGTAGTTTCAGCTTTTCCTCGAAGTTCCCTGCAGTTCCAATAATTCTGGCTATTCCGAGCAGTTCTAGCAGTTCCGTCTTTTCTCGGCAGTTTCGGTAGTCCCCGATATTTCTGCCAGTTCCGGCTTCTGCCCTCTAGATTAGGGTAGCATTATCCCTTAGGATCTCTCCTCCTACTAAAACCCAAAGACAAGTAGAGAGGAAGAGATCCCAAGTGTGTTGAAATGACTTGAAGGCTACCTCGATTTATACTAAAACTTTGAGCACAAGTGGGGTTTATTTGGTTGCTGGCCGACCTTAACAAATTGTCTTATAACACAGATAAGTTCATAACTCCATGAATACTTATCGGAATCAGATGATCTTCAATCCTACACCTCTCGATGAGACGGATCCCTGCCATAAATAAGATGACCCACATGGAGTTTGGCCCTAGTTTCCAATTTTAACACTCCCTCTCAACTAGGGAGAACTCCATCCGCTGATCCATATGTTCGACTATATTATCTCTACCATCAGTCCCCTGCACTGGTCTACTTTGGTGAGCTCTGCTGAACCATGAAGAAGAAGAATTGATCAAGAATGTCTCATACCATTCTCTACTGACTCGAAGTCGTTTTCATTTGAAGAGAGTGTGTCACATCGCTCTTACTTGCCCGAAGTTAGTTTTATTGATCCCAGATCAATATCACAAGAGAGTGTCTCAAACTACTCATACTAATACCAGATCAATGGAGGTCATCCTACCATAGGGAGTATGGTAGATACATTGATGCGTCCATCAACAGTACTACTATGGTCCCTAACCCCATTTCCCTTCTCATTGATCATATGAGAGGTACTTCCAATGAGTCCCACACTGCGTGGGTAGGATGCCTCGATAGGAAAACTAATAATCCTATCCACAAGAGAATAAATCATTGTGCCCCACAGTCGCCATGGGAGAACTAATCATCCCAGCCCACACGAGAACTAATCATCCTCTTCCATAGTTGCCACGAGAAAACGAATCATTTCAGCCCACACGAGAACTAATCATCATGTTCCATAGTTGCCACAGGAGAATTAATCATCATGGCCCATAGGAGAACTAATCATCCTATTCCACAATTTCGATGGGAGAACTAATCATCTCAGCCAACACAAGAACTAATCATCTTGTTCCACAGTTGCCATGGGGTATCACAGGGTAAGATTGACCCTGTCATCTTGTACATAGCGCACTGCCAGGGGAGGGTGAGTCGCCCTGTGGTCGTATGTTGCTCCAGTAAGTACCCCAAAGCCCCTAGAGCTCCCAGAGTTCAATGCATGCAACATGTAGGACCCTTATAAGAAGGTCTCTCAATGACTCCAATTCATTTAGGAAAGTCATAGATTTGACATTTCCCCAGGGATTTGACAAAATGTCTGCGACCTGTACATCAGTATCAATGCGATGAGCCTCCTCACTCATCGACTTACCATATCCTAGATAAGGCAGTATCTGATGTCTGTTTGCTGGAGCAATCATTGAATACGGGATTCCTCAATAATCAAATCCCCCCTCTCATTGTCACAAAGAATCATAGTGGTATTCACCATGTGTACAAACAGCTCACTTAAGAGCTTCTGCAACCATGCAGATTCACACGAGATCATACTCATAGCTATCTATTCGGTCTCAACAGTGCTTATAGTAATTGACTTCTACTTCCTGCTCATCCATGCTATCGAAGCAGAATACAAAGAGAACCAGCACTGGGAAGTGCTAAAGTGATCCTCCACACTGCTTACCTAGTCAGCATTCGAATAATCATGCAGCTTCATATTTCCAACATTGTATCTCAATCCATGACAGATTTTTCCTTGAAGATATCTCATAAGATTCTTGGCACCAATCGAGTGAGGCTCAACCAAATGTGAGCTCACCTTGCTAACTACAAAACATATATCCAGACGGAAGTTCACCAAGAGAATCAACGCAAATGAGTTTATGAAACTCAGAGGCATTTCCCAAATCTGGTCCGACATCACTACCATATAACTTTTGAAAGTTAAGATCCTCGAGGTAGTCACAAGCTTGCAGTTTATCATTCCACATCCAGAATCCTATTTCCTCTTCCTTCGGAAAATGAGAGGGTCTGCACCTATGAGAAATAGGTCGTCCTCATAAGGTGCTGGTATGAGAGGTCTATCATCCACAACCTTCAAACAATGGTTTGGATTGGCTTCACTCTCAGTGAATATCAGCTTCATTTGAGAGCTATCAATCCTCTCATACTACTGCCGGGGAGTTTTGCTTCAATCCATAGACGGATTTCCTCTACCTAAATACGTGATATTCCTCATCATCAATCTCAAACCCCTCGGGTTGTTCCAAACCTGTGGAGCTACTACATGAGGGGAATGGTCCCCTTGCAATATTTTCTTTCGATACATCTTAGACATGTACTTTCATTCTCTTTTTGAATTCAGGCATCCCTGTAACCATTTGACTCACAGACCTCCGATGCTATGTGTCAATGCACATGGTCCCAAGTGGACTTCCTGCAACTTGATACAACCTCTAACTCAAAAACATTTTTGAAAATTCTATTTTCAAACATGTAACTGTCCATCAATGTGTGCCACGTGGTAACCTTTGACTTCCTTTACTAAAATGGACACCAGGTTCTTCTCGCAATTAGATAGTTAAAAGAAATTATTTAAATGAATCGAGTTACCCTCATTCAATTGAGGGGTAACATTCCCTACACTCTTTCTGGGATAGGTGGCATTGACTCCAAGTATAATCCCACAATTGTTTCCATCTCTACCAAATTAGAGAGTGCACCCTTCTATCCGATGAAGTGCCTTGAAGCACTACCATCAATAAACCATATTACCAAAGAATCTAAAGGAGAGGGCCAATACAAGATAACACTTCTTTATCTTATCAAAAACAACATTTGATTCCTCATACCTAGGGTTCCTTGCTTTCTTTGAAGAGTCGGTCATTTTCTTAATGGCCTGCATTACCTGTCATTCCTTTGATCATTGAAGATGTCCCTAGAATGATTGTTATCTTCATCAAAAGATGTGTCTCTCTCATTCAGACACTCCATTTCATAATGGCCAAACTTATTGCAACCAAGGCATCTGCCTTTTCTTCCACCCTTAGATCCAGACTTCCCACTGAAGTGATCTTTAGGTAGGCCATCAGAAAATTTTGCTACGCTATTTTGATAATATTCTCTGCTTCGACTTCATCCTCAGTTAATTTGAAGAGGGATGAGGAATCCACTGATCCTTTTTTTTGCCTTTCCCAACTATCTTTGGTGATTTCTCTTTCACTCTTTCTTGGGCATTGTCTTCACCTTAGCTCCAATACCATGTTAATTTTAGGTATGGTCTATGCTTAGAGAAATTTATTTCAATTTTCACAGTTAGCTTAATATCTTTTCTAGATTAGCAATCACGTCAGCATTAAAGTAAACTGCAGATAGAACATAAACATAGATCGCAAAAGACAAATCAAGACAAGAGGACACAAGATCTGGTGCTAGACAGGGAAAAACCCCAATGTGGGGAAAACCTTGATCAATTCTTCTTATATGTTCTTCAATAGTTCAGCATAGAGAGAGAGAGAGAGAGAGAGAGAGAGAGAGAGAGAGAGAGAGTACATTTACAACAGAAGTCAACACTTTGAGTTATCTAGATAAGAGCATAGATCATCTCTAAGAAGATGATACATGAGATCAGTTGAAGACATGTTGCTTCAACTGATTCTCTAACGTGACTCCTTCACCTATCGTTGTGCTACATTTCATCATCATGTTGCATCTCACCATGTTGCACCATGCTGCACACACCATCACTATGTTGCATCTCGTCATGCTTCATTAATCATGACTGTACCCATCACTGTACTGCATTATGTGCCATTGCTACAGCATGTTGCCATACTGACCTATGTGTTGGTTGCATGTTGCTTGCTTGTTGTCTGTAGCTTGCATGTTGTCCCTAAAATGCTTGTTGTCCTTTGTATGCTTGTTGTTGCATGCTAGTTCGGCCATTCCCGACACTTCTGGCTTCTGCCCTCTGTGTCAACTTTTCCGGCTCTTCCAGTAGTTCCGGCTATTCCCGGTAGTTTCGGCTATTCCTAGCAGTTTCGACAGTTCTACCAATTCCAGCTATTCCTGGGAGTTCCAGCTTTTTCCCTTTGCATTAGCCTTCCTAGTTGTTCCAAAAGTTTCGGCTGTTCCCGACAGTTACAGCTATCCCCGGGAGTTCTAACAGTTCCAACAATTCTGGCTATTCCCAGCAGTTTTAGCAGTTCTCAACAGTTCTGACAATTTCGGCTATTCCCAGTACTTCTCACAGCTATAGCTTTTCCTAGTAGTTCCGACAGTTCCCAGTAGTTTCGGCAGTTCTAATAGTTCTCGGAAGTTCTAGCAGTTCTGGCTTTTCCGAGTAGTTTTGGCTTTTCCCGGAAGTTCCTAGCAGTTCCGAAAATTTCGGCTATTCCCAGGAGTTCTGGAAATTTCAACTTTTCTTGATAGTTCTAGTAGTTCCCCACAGTTCCGCTAGTTCTGGCCTCTGCCCTCTAGATTAGGGCAGCATTATCCCTTCGGATCTCTCCTTTTACTAAAATCCAAAGACAAGTAGAGAGGAAGAGATCCTAAGTGTGTTGAAATGACTTGAAGGCCACCTCTATTTATACTAAAATGTTGAGCACAAGTGCAGCTTATTTGGTTGTTGGCCGACCTTGACAAATTGTCTTCTAACACAAATAAATTTATAACTCCATGAATACTTATCGGAATCAGATGATCTTTAGATCAATCCTACACCTTTCGATGATAGGGATCCAAGAAAAATGTCAACTACCATAAATAAGATGACCCACATGGAGTTTGTCCCTAATTGCCAATTTTAATAGAAAAACATTAGTAAGAACCCCTAGCAATGAACTGCAATGATTTACCTATCAAAGCAAAAACTTGCATGAAAAATTTACCTGTATATCTGAGTAGCATTGAAGCAACACTCTACAACTCATAGCCAAACTAATTGGGTGTAGAGGAATTTTGAATAAACCCTCCAAGGTGCGCCATGGGTATAGGAAATATTTCTTGAGGAACGATGCCGCCAACCCGACCAAGGTTTCACAGAACACAACTTCAAGACTTAGCCCAAGACAAATGACCAAAGAACAAAGACGAAGCAACGAGTCATTTGCATAATTCCTTGGGTTTTGGTGGACCGTCATATCCTATACCTCGATGAGACAATATCACTAGCTGCAGATGGCACCTGATGGAGAAAGGGTCAGGAAACTCGTGGCCATCCCATTACATGCCAGCTAGATCAGGTTGAAAGAAAACATTAATTCACATACGATGTAAACAAGGAATGCTGATCGAGAATTTAAATGCCATGTACATAAATTTCAATTGATTATATGATAGGTGTAATGAAAATCCATTTAAAGACCTCACTCATACTTCCACAATAATGGCATTACTCTTATTTAATTGTTTAAAAGTAATATGGTTTAGATCCAATAATATCTGTCACCATCAGAATTACCGTAAATTTTTTATTTTTTATTTTGTATATTTATTTATGATCAGTGTTAATTAGTGAGTAGGTGTTACACTCTCCCCCTTAATTATTTCACCGAAAAAAGTTTGTCATTACATCAAAATGTAGTTACATCATGCATACCCCTATGTTTTCCCTATGAGTTTCAAAAAATTGTTTTCCCAAGGGTTTTGTAAATATGTCTGCAAATTGGTCTTTTGATATACAAAACACCATACATATTTCATTATTGCTTACTAATTCTCGAATGAAATGATACCTCGTATCAATATGTTTACTCTTCTTATGGAAAACATGATTTGTTGATAATGCAATATAAGATTTGTTGTCACATAAAATATGAGTGAGTTCTTTCTCTTCATGCAACAACTCTTTCAAGATTCTTCTCATCCACACAGTTTCACATGCTATTGTTGTGGCTGCAACATACTCTACTTCACCTAATGATAGAGTCACAATGGGTTGCTTCACTGATGCCCATGAAACTACACCTGAACCAAAACTCAACACATACCAAGATGTGCTCTTCCTGTCATCAATATTGCATGCAAAATCACTATCTGTATATTGAGTTAGTTTAAAATATGAACGAGATGCATAGAATATACCATAATTTCTTGTTCCAGCAACATACCTTAAAATCCTTTTTCCCACTAGCAAATTGGTACTCTTCGGAGACTCCATGAATCTCGAAATTAAACTTACACCAAACATTATATTAGGACTTGTTGTAGTCAAATACATAAGAGTTCCAACCAATTGTTTAAACAAGGTTGGATCAATATGTGAAACATGATCATCCTTACTGATTTTTGTATCAATTGCAATTAGGGTTACAACTAGATTACAGTTTTCCATCTTGAACCTTCTCAATATATACTTTGCATACTTAGATTTACAAATGAAAATACTATCTTCGCATTGAATTACTTCAACACCAAGAAAATATTTCATTAGGCCTAAATGAGTGATATCAAATTTCTTTTACATGCTTGTCATAAAATCATCTTTTGAGAGATCTCCATTGAAAATTAAATCATCAACATACATGCATACAATCAAAATTTTGCCACCCTCATTTACTTTTGTATACAAAGTTGGCTAACTTGGACTCTCATGAATCCATTTTTATTTAGATATTCATCAATTCTACTATACCATACTCGGGGTGCTAGTTTCAATGCATTTAATGCTTTCTTTAATTTGTCAACTTTATCTTCTCCACCATCAATTTCGTATCCATGAGGTTGTTTCACATAAACCTCTTTTTCCATAAAACCATTTAAAAATGCATACTTAACATCCATCTCATATATTTTCCATTTATTGTGTGCAGCAATAGCTAATACTATTCTCGTTGTGTCAAGTCTAGCTACAAGTGCAAAAGTTTCACTATAATCAATTCCAAGTTGTTGATTGAAAGCGTGAGCTACAAGTCTTGCTTTATGCTTTTCAATTTCACCTTCAACATTTACTTTAGTTTTGTAAATCCATTTAACACCTATAGTATTTTTTTCTTGGGGAAAATTTCTAGGTTCCCAAGTATTATTTCTTTCTATAGCATCAATTTCTTCATCCATGGATTTTATCCAAACTTTTTCTTTCATATCTTCATCAAAATTTACTCGATCATTTGCAAGTAATGAGAAATTTGAAACTTGATCTATTTCATCATTCTACTCATACAATTCCTTTAAACTTCTAGTCTTATCACCTTTAATTATATTCTTCAATGTAGTTATTGTAGGATTAGAATCATAACTTACCGTTGATCATGTTGTTTGTTGTCCACCATAACTTGATGGTTCGCCATGTTCATGATTTCTCGGTGTTCTAAACTGTAATGGACTGACTCTTAGTGATTATCTTGTTGAGGTGCTTGCACCAGGTGTATATGGAATTGGTTGTATACCTTGTGTTTCTTTCTCATCTTCATTATCATCTCAATGAGATAATACAGTTGTCTTTGCAACAAATTTATCTATACTTCCATCCCAAGATTATTCTTCCTTGAACTCAACATCTCTACTCGTAATATATTTCTTGTTGGTGGGATTATAAGCTCTATATGCTTTAGACTCCTCACTCTATCAAATAAAGATACATTTCTCACTTCTATCATCTAACTTATTTCTCAATTCTTTAGGAACATGTGCATAAGCAATGCAACAAAAAACTCTTAAATGGGATATATGACAACTCTTACCATTCCATGCTTCTTTTGGAACTTGATCCTTCACTATCTTAGTCACACTTCTGTTAAGAATATAAACAACAGAAGATATCGCTTCTCCCAAATATTGATTTTGTAGATTCTTTTCCTTCAACATGCCTGAAGCCATATTCATAATAGTTCAGTTCTTCTTTTCAGCTATTCCATTTTGTTGTGGAGTATAACGTGCAGTAAACTACCTCTTGATTCCATTCGATTGACGAAACTCAATGAAATCTATTATCATATATTCACCACCTCTATTTGATCTCGAAATTTTAATATGATTTCTACTTTCCTTTTCAACCATAGCTTTAAATATTTTAAGTACAAAAAATTATTCATATTTCTGTTTGAGAAGATAAACACATGTTTTTCGACTATAGTCATCAATAAAAGTCAAAACATAAACATTACGAGCCAAAGAAGGTGTTTGCATTGGTTCAAATAAATCTATGTGAACAATCTCCATTCGAGCTCTCATCGTGTATGGAACTCTACATACAAGTTGTTGTCTATGATGTTTTGCAAGTATACAACTTTGACACGAACTCGTTAATTGTTGAATACTAGGTAACCCTTTCACCATTTGTTTCTTCTACAACAAGTCTAGACCACCAAAATATAAATGACCATATCTTAAATGCCATAACCATGATTCATCAAAATTCTTAGCTTTGTAAGAATTCAAGTAGGGTGACAATTCATTTCTCATTATAAGATGAAACATCATATTCTTTATCATTTCTACTCTTGCTATCAACTGCTTTCTTGGGTATTTGTTAATGATAGTACATACATTATTCTTGAATAACACTCTATACATTTTCTCTATCATTTGTCCAATGCTCATCAGATAGCATTTCAAGCTAGGTACATCATAGACATCATCAATTGTTATTATATCACCATCTCTAGTATAAATAACAATCATTCCTTTTCCTTTAACACATACCTTAATATCGTTACCCAACTTGACTTCACATTGAATACTTTTGTCTATATTGGAAAACAAATCTTTTTCCGAGTCATGTGATTGTTGCAGCCTCTATCTAAAAACCAAGTATCATTCGAACATTACCAAGTCATGTTACAAGTCATAAACATTCGCTTATCACTGTATTCAAATTCTTCTGAGATGTGTGCAGATTTCTTATCAACATCTTCTTGTCTATTCAAACACTTAGAAGAAAAATGGCCATATCTTTTACAATAATAACATTGAACTTTAGACATATCATACCTTTGATTTCCTCGATGCTAGGTTATATTGTAACTCCCCCTTAAATTAGAAGGATGGTGTTGAGATTTATCTTCATGATCATAATTATCTTGCTCACGTCTTTGATCAACTACTCTGCAACCTCATCCTCTATTACTCAACCTTCCTCTCCCTCTTCCTCTATGAAATTGAAGCTAAGTTTTGAAGGCATTCTCCAACGTGCTATCAACATATCTTGATATCTTCGATTAATGTGCAATAAATGAACGAGTCAACTCTTCAATTTTCATTTGGCTTGTGTCCTTGAACTCTTTTATGGATACACCAATAGCCTCAAATTTCTTTGGAAAACTTCGAAGGAATTTCTCGATCACCTTCTTATTTGAGAGGTATTCTTCATATTGTCGCAATTGATTAACAACACTCATGACTTGAGTCATAAAAGCATCCATAGCTTTAGTGTCTTTCATTTTGAAGGAATTCTCCAACATGCTATCAACATATATTGATATGTTGGATTCATGTGCAACCAAAGAAGGAGTCAACTCTTTAATTTGCATTTGACTTGTGTCCTTGAACTCTTTTATGGATACACCAATCGCTTCAAATTTCTTTGGAAAACTTCAAAGGACTTTCTGGATCACCCTCTTGTTTGAGAGGTCTTCTCCATATTGTCACAATTGACTAACAACACTCATGACTTGAGTCATAAAAGCATCCATAGCTTCACTGTCTTTCATTTTCAGATTCTCAGAATCTCTTCTCAAATTCTGGACATTCTTTACTTTGGCTACACCCTAATAACATGATTCAAGAGTGTCCCATGCCTTCTTTGATGATTTTGCATTTGATACTTTTGAAAGTATCACATCATCTAAGACTTTTTGAATAAGACCAAGAACTTAAATGTTCGTCTTTCTTTTCTCTCTTAAAAAAGTTTGTTTATCATTTGTAAGAGCCATCTATAATGGGTCATTAGCAGGCTTGCAATAGCCATTAGTAACAAATTTCCAAAAATCATCAGAACTCAGCAATGTTCTCATTCCAATAAAACAAGAATCATAACTTTTATAAGTTAAAATAAGAAGCCACAAAGTACTTTAATTTTTCCAAATAATTGAAAAGGTCTTCCTTCGAAATAAACTAAAACAAAAGTCTTCATACTCAGCCAAATACTTTTCAACAGATCCATGAATAAAATAGTGCCAAAGGAAATAGAGAAATTCTGCTTTTCTTCTGCATACACTCCACTCCCTAACATCGACATAAAGAAAAAAAAAATTGTAGCAATATTTTTTTAACACCAAATTACACAACTCTCCTTTAAATGGCAAAGTTAAAACATAACAATAGCATACAATACTAAAGTAAGTTTTGCAGGGTTAAAGAGCTCTTCCTTCACGGCTTTCACATTCCAATACGGTTTCATTATAGCAATTTGGGGCATCAAACAACTCTAAAGCCTAACTTCACGACTGTCTTCTCTGCACGCTGGCTTTGGATTATGATGCCCTGTCCACTATCACACGTGAAGACTGAGGACCATCAGCTGTAACTGCAAAAACCCTTGGCAACTATCTGCTGCGACTTATTATCACACAGTGTGGCTAGTAAGACTGATTATAGTCCGATCTACTTACGACAATGGTGGCGGAACTACTTCCCTTTCCCTCATACACCAAAAGAAAACAAATCTTAACTTGTGTACTTCAAACAATCCCTCTACAGTAACTCGTGGACTTCAACGATAGCCTCACACAAGTTACACAGTTACACAATGCACAGTTTACTTCAGTGGATCAAGCAATAGAGACACACAAATATTTCTCTCTCCCTCTGCAACAACCTCACACGACATTCCCACAACACTAGTTCACATCTACTCAAAATGGTTATGGTTTATGAGTTCATTTGGCTCTGATACCAAATGAAAGAAACAAAAATACACAGAAAATCAGGAAAAAACAGAGAACAATAGCTACAGCTGTTTGATTACACAACCAAAAACCTAGAGTGGATTGATCTTAGTAGGCTCAGCATCTATATTTATACAAAAATTCATCTAGGTTACAGCAATTAAAATATTAGTTTAGGAGGAGGTGTTGCTCTTTCGTTTATGCAGGCTGGGGGGTGATGACTGTTAAATGTTTGATGAGGTAAGGCGGTGGTGACCTCTGGAAGCTTGAAAAGCCAAGGCCGTGACTATGGAAGACACGTGAGCTTTAAATAATTACACATATATCACTGTATCAGCTTTGCTCATCTTCTAGCCTTAGGAGTAAACAGGAGTTTGTCATACAAAATTTATGTGATAGTCCATAGATCACAATTAATTCTCAGATATATGTCATTCACAATTAATTCTCAGATATATGTCATTGAACTTACAGATACACTAATTTAATTTTCTGTTTTGTTTGCGTTTGCCTAGATCAATGTTTTTTTTCTTTGTGGGGAAGTTAACAATGTTTTGTCTTATAATATTTTGGGTTAGTTTATACGTTTTGTCTTATAATATTTTGGGTTCGTTTATATATTATATTTAGTTTCTAGTTTTAAGGTAGATTGAATAAGTTTTTGGTTTGGTTTTGTTTTGAGAAGATTAAAAATTTGTAATTTTTTTGTACACTAGAAAGTAAGCATTTATATTAACATCAAACAGGTTACAACTGTTGGGAATAATGCTTAATTAGTTAGGTAATTTTCTATTTAGTGTTCTCTGCAAAAATAACGCAGCAAATTGTTAGTTACAGTAGTGCTGGAAATTAGCTCTCATGTGAGTAGATTTGTTTCAGAGCAGATTTTAGTAATAGTTGAGTAGATTTTAGTAATAGTTTTGCTATATAAGAATGTAGTTAATAGCTGAATTAATATATGAGATTTGCAACATTTTTTAGCTCACACAGTCACTGTGTTTCTTAATTGTTTTATTTTTTTTAATGTATTTTTCTTCATAGTATTGTTGGCTTCTCAATTGGCTTGAAATAATTCATTTCATATTGTACAAGTGGTACCAGAGCAGGTAAAATAATTTTGGGTTAAAGTTGTATTGTTGGAATTTCGCCAAAGTTAATCATGTCGAATTCTAACCAGATGCTAGTTCCAGAATTTGATGGCAACGATTATGATTATTGGTGCATTAAGATGCTAACCTTTTTGATTGGAAAAGATTTGTGCGAGATTGTTGAATCAGGATATGAGGAGCCAGGTGATTGGAATGCTCTTAGAGCTAATGAAAGAACAACAAGAAAGGAAGCAAGGAAGAAGAATGCTCAGGCTTTGTTTCACATTCAGATAGCTCTTGATAAGAGCTTATTTCCAAGAATGTCAGGAGCAAAAACCGCCAAAGCTGCCTGGGAGACTCTACAAGAAGCTTATCAAGGTAGTGATCAAGTTAAGGTTGTCAAGCTTCAGACATTGAGGCGAGAGTTCGAGAATTTGAAGATGCAAGAAGCTGAAAGTATCAGTGACTATTGTGTGACAGTGAAATATGTGGTCAATAAAATGGCTACACTTGGAGAAGCTGTAAGTAATGAAGTTTTAATTAAAAAAGTATTGAGATATTTAACACATAGATGGAATCATGTTGCAATAATCATGGAAGAAAGTAAGGATTTGACAAAACTACAGTTTGATGAATTGGTTGGATCTTTGATGTCTCATGAAGAAAGATTGAAGGAAAGATTTGAAGCTGTAGAGAAAGCTTTTTCCTCTAAATTACAAATTACAAAGAATGAAGATGCAAGTAGCAGCAGTACCAAAAGCCATCAAGGTCAATGTAAATGGCAAAGCCAAAATTATTCAAGAGGTAGAGTAAGAGGTGGCTCAAGTGGAAGAGGTAGTTTCAGAGGAAGAGGTGGAGGTAGATTTGATAAGAGAAATGTTAAATGTTACCATTGTAACAGGTATGGTCACTTTGAAAGAGAATGGAGATTGAAAGAAGGTAAAAATGCTAATTATGCTCAAGAAAATGATGAGTATCCTCGAGATCACTTATTTTTATCTTATGCCAAAGGTGAAAATACTACTAAAGATGTTTGGTATCTAGATTCTCGATGCTCTAACCATATGACAGGGAATGAGAAATTGTTTTCAGCAAAGGATGGAAGTTTCAAATCCAAGATCCAGCTTGGTGATGATAAGTCACTGGAGGTTGCTGCCAAAGGAACTATGGAGGTCCAAACAAAAGAAGGTACAAAGAGTATTCATGACATTTATTATACTCCACAATTGAAGCATAATTTGTTGAGCGTTAGGTAGCTCTGTGAGAAAAATTATAAAGTAGTCTTTGAAAATAAGACATGTACTATTTATGATAAGAATAAGCGAAATAGGGTGATCACTGTTGTGCCCATGACAAGAAAAAGATTGGCACCAAATGGGTCTATAAGACTAAATTTAATAGTGATGGGAGTGTTGAAAGACACAAAGCAAGATTAGTTGCAAAAGGATTCACGAAGTATGGAATTGATTAAGAAGAGACATTTGCACCAGTAGCAAGACACGAGACCATTAGAATGTTGATTTCATTAGCAGCTCATAAAAAGTGGAGCATACATCATATGGATGTGAAAAGTGCCTTCTTGAATGGGTACTTAGAAGAGGAAGTATATGTGGAGCAGCCACAAGGTTTTGAAGTGGAAGGAAAGGAGAATAATGTCTACAAGTTGAAGAAGGCTTTTTATGGCCTTAAGCAAGCACCAAGAGCATGGTGTGCAAGGATTGATGAATACTTTTAGGAAAATGGCTTGAAGAGAAGTAAGAATGATCCTACCCTTTACTACAAACAAGAAGGTATTGATATTTTCATCATAAGTTTGTATGTTGATGATCTATTTTATATGGGTAGTAGTTCTAATATGAGTGATAAATTCAAAGCTCCTATGATGAATGAATTTGAGATGAAAGATCTAGGCATCATGAAATATTTTCTAAGAATGGAGGTTTATCAAAGTAAGGATGAGATTTTCATTTGTCACACAAAGTATGCACAAGATATGCTAAATAAATTTGATATGCTTGATTGTCATCCATCCCCTACTCCAAGTTCTCATGGAGAGGTGTTATGTAGAGATGATGGTGCTGATTTAGTTGATGAGAAAACTTACAGAAGTATTGTGGGGAGCTTGATATTTCTAACCCACACAAGGCATGATATTTCATATTGAGTTTCACTTGTTTCAAGGTATATGAAAAATCCATCTCAAATACATATGAAGGCAGCAAAGAGGATTTTAAGGTATGTGAAAGACACTCTAAATTTTGGTATTCATTACTACTCTTCTGAAAAATTCAATCTTGTTGGATTTAGTGATTCAGATTGGGGAGGTAGTCTTGATGACCGTAAGTCCACATCTGGAAATTGTTTCTCTTTTGGTCCTGGTTTGATCACATGGAGCTCAAAAAAACAAAGCATTGTTGCCCTCTGATCCACGAAAGCGGAGTATGTTGCAGTTACCTCAGCAGGTACACAAGCCCTTTGGCTCAGAAAATTTTTGGAAGAAATTGGAGAAAAACAAGTTCAGCCTACAGTGATTTATTGTGATAATGTAAGTGCCATCAACTTAGCAAAGAATCGAGTTTATCACAGCAGGACAAAGCATTTTGACCTGAAATATCACTTCATTAGAGATTTGGTGCAGAAGAAGGATATTGAATTGAAGCATGACTCAGCATCAACTTGCACATATCTTCACCAAAGCAGCTGCAAAAGATCAATTTTTAGCACTACGAGATAAGATAGTAAATCCTCATTAATCATTAAGGGGGAGTGTTGGGAATAATGCTTAATTAGTTATGTAAATTTCTATTTAGTGTTCTCTACAAAAATAAGTTAGCAAATTGTTAGCTGCAGTAATGCTGGAAATTAGCTGTGATGTCAGTAGATTTGTTTCAGAGTAGATTTTAGTAATAGTTGAGTAGATTTTAGTAATAGTTTTGCTATATAAGAACGTAGTTAATAGCTGAATTAATATATGAGATTTGCAGCATTTTTTAGCTCACACAGTAACTGTGCTTCTTATTGTTTTATTTTTTTTTTTATGTATTTTTCTTCATAGTATTGTTGGCTTCTCAATTGGGTTGAAATAATTCATTTCATATTCTACAACAAGGTCCTATCGTTTTAGATATTTGAAACTTCAATTAATAGCTCTACTACTGAATTCATACAGTTTAAAAAAAAGCCTTTGAATTCTGCTATTTAGATTTACCATAAAACTATATTGATGCCCTGTGAGGACCTTCCACTATTACATATTTGTATTATGTAAAACAAGAATAACAGTTAAACTGCCTCCATTTGATGACCCATTATCAGAGTTCAGTCCTCAAGTTGCCTCTGCTCCCTCTTGGATTACTGGTTCTTAAATAAGAGCTTGGTTTCTGGCCTCCTCCCTTATGTTTACGGAAGTTAAGTCCCCCTACTCCTTTGTTGTTTGTGGCTTCCAATTTTCTCAGATAACTATCGATTTTGTACAATTTGTATTGTAACCTAATTATATTTCTGTGTACCAAATCCATGTTTTAGTTGAGAAATTGCATTTGAATCTAATTTTCCATACCCATCATTTCTCCTTAGCTACTGAGCAAAGATATAATGTGCTCCATAGTCACATAAATGTAACCTAGCTCACGGGTAATTCTCCCTCCACGCTATCTCCAACGCCTCCGGCAATGTTGACACCTTATATAAACGTCCTCCCCTCAGTCAAGCAAGGTGGAAAATAATGAATTTTATTATGATGTCATGCTTTATTCGTTGCACTGGCCAGAAAGCCCCTCTTAGATTTATCACGACAGCTCTCAGCTAGCGCCATTAAGGCTCTGCTGCTGGAGCATGCTCCACTCACCTAGCCCATGGAGAAGTTATATTATAGATCCCACTTGCAGTTTCTAAATTTGACTCAAATCCACAAGCTGTCCCAAGCTTCAAGCACCAATATAAACCTCTGTCTGGTGTTTCAGGGACCGAACCCTGGCATTAAAGCAATGCAGCCAGCCTTCAACGTATTAATTCTGAATGTAGAGAATGATATCTTACATGAGACCCATCCGGTCTTCCAATTACTAAGTTGTCCACTAACTGCCAGCTAATTCCCCTTATTCTGATTGATGCACAATAGTTTAATTTCTACTTTCACCTGAAAGGTTTAATCCTATGTCAACATTCTTTATTAGCCAACTCTATCATCTACCACGGAATTCATATGCCCCTCATCTACAAAGGAATTCATATGCCTCTTACACATGATGAAACTCTACTTAGCAGAAATTCTCATTTTGCATTTTTATCTATTGTAAACTTGGAAGTTGAACGGTGATGGCTATGGCTTTCTCTTTGAGTTTAACCATTTATTGGATAACTAATGATGAAATCCTCAAATACCTTCACCTGCAAGATTTTCTTAAAAACGGGCCCAGCTACAATGCCAAATATTAACCTTAATTATTTGTAACATTCCCCATATCCAAAATATATTGAAACTCTATTTTTAAATCAAATCTATAAATAATCTCTCGCTCTCCTACGTCCCTTATAAAGTTTGATTTTTTCTGAAATAAAATAAATTACATAATTTTTACTCACGGTTAAATGAGAATCATAAGTTAATTTTAACTTCAAATAAAAAAAGATTAGAATTATTGCAGAATCAACTTTCTTACAATTATAAACCTTTCTTAGTTTTTGACAATGTTGATAGCATATGAATCGTCCATTGAACAGGCAGAGTCATCCACCAGTGATATCTGATGAGTAAAACATTGTTTGTGTGATCAGGATCAGCCATATTATGACGACGGATATAAGTGGAGGAAGTACGGGAAAGGGTTGGTTAAAGGCAGCAGTTATATTCGCCACTATTTCAAATGTGCATATTCAGACTGTCAGATGAAAAAGAGAATAGTATGCTTTCTTAATGGGCAAGTCACCAAGATTGAATACGAAGGAGATGTTCATGAACATCCAAAGCCACAACAACCTCCCAAAATGGCAGTTGGTGGTACCCTTGAAAGTCTCCACAGACGGAAAATGGATGAACGTTTTGATGCAGTATCATGTATACAAGGAAAACCCTGCAATCAACTCAATTTGTCATCCAAATTTTACTGATGTCGAGTACTCAATGTCAAGGTGATTTTTTAATCTTTTTTAGATTCTTTTGATATTTGCATGCATTTATGCGCTATAAAATCGGTACAAAAAATTTATAAATTCATTTTAGGGAGTATAGATGATGGATACCGAGGGCGGAAATATGGAACCAAACGCATCAATAAAAATCCTAATCCAAGGTATGGATATGCTCTATATATTTATTTCAAATTAATAATGATAGATATTGAGTAATGAATCTTTGAAAATTATTACCCACTAATTTATTTCTTCTTGACTTACACTAATTATAATTTATTTCTTTCTGAAATACAGAAATTATTATAAATGTGCAACGGAAAACTGCTTCATCAGGAAATATGTAGAAAGGAGTGCACGTAATACAGCAGCTGTTATTATAGGGTATCGAGGAAAACATAACCATGAACCACCGAATTCGTAATGGTCCCTCAAGAGAACCATCACCTCATTTCAACTCAATTGCATGGACTTGTTATTAGGCTGAAATGGATGTTATCAGTTTAATGGCTGAAATTAGGGAAGATATTATGTTACTTTATTTTTAATTTTAATATGGAAATTAGGGATTATATTAGGTCAGTTTGTTTCTTATTTTAAGAAGTTAGAAATTTAGGTTTATATCTATGGACGTGTATTTTTAAGTATTTTATTCATTTTATATGTTGATTATATTTATGGGTGTTTATTTTAAGTAATTTATTTAGCTTGTTGGTTAATTATTAAATAATACAAAAATTATTATATATATATTTTTAAGGATATATTGAGTTTTTTTAAAACAAATTATTGATTATTGGGGTTTTCCAATTTTATATACTAAAGTTATTTATTGCCAATGTCATATCAATGTAAATAAGTGAGCACAAAACAACTCTTTTGAAGACAAATAACATTGTGGCTATTGTTTTGTGTAGCTGTACAAATATTTTTTTCCAAAATAAATCATAATAGTTTTTCTTTCCATGTATGTAAAGACATATACTTAGTTTTTGAGGAAATTTATCCTAACTAGTTGTTTTATCCATGCATAAAAGAAGATACAAATTTCCTACGGGTTTTTCAAGACAAAAGAAAATACAAATTTCTTAAGTCTAGGTCACACGGATTCATGGTTTATTTTCAAGAAATTACTCTACTTAACTTTCCTGGTCTAATTATTTCATGAACCCATGCAATCCAGATCATTCTTGTTAAATCGTCTTCATTTTTCAATAACTCATGCACATATTTTCCAAGATTAGTCTCATTAAATTATTTCCATTTTTCAATAATTCATGGAGCATTTTAGAGAAACAAAACTTTTAGATGGGTGGTACTTGTTTTTGCATGTTAACATATAGTAATCTTATAGTAGTTATTTTTCTTACCTGAAAACAATTACTTCTTTGCACAAAAGCTATTTTCTATCATGCAAATATTTACTTATTTCCTAAAATAAATCTAGCATAATATAATGCATATGCAATTTATTTTCTAAGAAATATAATATAATATATATTGATCTCACACATGGAAAGTATTTTAAGAAATTGACGCATATATAAGTTATCTTTTAATGCTTGGAATTCCTCAACCCAACAAGATTAATCACACACTATTCTATTTGAAATCAATAATTTTTGCCACACTACTATAGAAAATGCTATCTAGAGAGTAGATGAAGTAACTTGAGTTCCCTATAGTACTAAACTTCATTCAACAAATTTTGTACATATAATTGGACATTATTTCTCATTTCCTATAGGCTTACAATAAGTAGAATTAAGAAAATGCAATAGTTTTTCTAAATCTTAAAATCATTCCATAAATAGACGTTACTAAATTCTAAAATCACTCAATAAATCATTCATAAATCTATGCTTTTTTAGGTAGATTTGATTTTTCTTTGTGTATAAAATATCACCTATCCATAGCTTTCCTAAAACAATGACTCATTAATCCTAAAACTCAAATAATATACCAACTTAAAAAATACAATTTATTTATATAAAAAAATATAAATTCTTATAAAAAATAAAAACCCAATTTTTAAATTTTTATTTATTTATATACTTTTATAATAAATATTTAATAATTTGAAAGTTATAATGATCGAGCATCAATGGTCTTCCATGACTCCATCAAAACCTTTTTCAAGAATCGAGTTCCTCTCCTCACCCTTCCATTCTCATATTCATTTTAGTTTCATAAATATTAAAGTTACGTTTACAACAAATTCTTAAAGCAATTGTTTCTTGACATGCTTCCATTTATTTCATTATACATATTAAATTAAATAAGTAATATTTTTTAATATGTAATACATGAATTTTAAAAGATTTTTTACGGTACCTTACGCCAGGGATATTAAAATTTCCTTACCCCGTATATCCTTCCATCACAACTTCCGTAAACATTTAAAAGGAATATTTAAGTAGTCCGATAATTGTATATTGATTATGTCACCTTCCAATGTCTCCATGCATATTTAGTTCTTCAATAATGTATATTTTTACTAACACTTTACACTATCTCCATACTCATATACAATCCTTTATGAATGTCACTTTCTACTAAAATTCTAGCCATTATCAAAAAGGCGTTATTCGGTCCTCCTTTTTGGAGGACAAAGTTTTGACATGTTTTTGACCTAATATGAGTGATGGGAAGTCGTGGAGAAAGCATTTGAGAAAAGAGAAGGAATATGCTAAGTTTTGTTGGTTGCGTAAGGTCGATCAGGGAAAAGAGGGAGACATGCAGTCAAAGCCAAGTTGACTAAACCATTAACAAGAGAGGAAGAAGTCACACACAAGCCATAGAAGAAGCCAAAAAGGAAAGGGTAGGGCATTCGAGGAAGAATCCAATAGTTCAACCGAGTGGAGTTGATAAAACATGAAGAAAAACAAAAAACATATATATAGATATAAGGATTCTGTACCGAAGTGTTTTCAGTGAGTCTATTGGGCTTAGCACTGTTCTGTGTTTACCTAATTGTTTTGTATGTGGAGCCTGCGAGTGACCATTGCGAGATGTTATGGTGTAAGTTCCTAGAGGACCTCTACAACTAGTTGTGAAGGCTATAGATAAAAGGAACAATCAGAAGCCATAGTAGATCCCCTCGTAGCTAGGATTAATCTAACATCATTGAGTTCCAACAATTCAATATAGACCTAAACTGAGTTGTCAACTTATGCGTGTGAGTTTACTCCATAGGGCCATTTATTCGTTTCCATGGTTGAGGATGTGTTCAAGTCAGGATTGGGGAAGACTATTGAAGGAGATCTCATTGTGGATTAAAGATTTAATGGTGGAAAAAAACATTCTATGGCTTACCTATGGCTTCTTAAAACCCTGATACTAGGGGAAGGGTATAAGGGAAGGGAGCCTACTTGTATGTTAGCTATGAAAATTTTGAAGAGATAGACGTGGATGAATTTCAAAAGGGTAGATATCTCAGGGAAAAAATGAGGGTGAATATAGTCAAAGAATGGTAGTAGAAAGATCTGTAGGAGATCCATAGGCTGAAATGGGAGCTACACCGAGCACGAGTGGCGTTAAGCAGTCTCGAAGCATGAGAATGAGAAGGAAGTTAGCTGAATTTGTGGAGCAATGACAATGGAGATAGAGTGAATCCTCGTCCATTGATACCACCACAATGACAAAAGTTGATAGAAGCGGTAGAGATTTCCCTCCACCAACACAAATAGAGACACCAAATGGATCAACCCCTATAGGCCAAAATGATGGCCCAAATGATTACGTGCACTTCACTATGAGAATGCTTTTTTGAGATTGATGTGTCTCCCTATAATAGTGAATGATTGACCAACAGTTCAAGTAGAACTTCCCCCGACCTTCCCCTGGTACTCTATCACAACCTTGTTCAATTTTTATCTAAGCTAATTAAAGTTATAAAGATCCACATAGAACATAATACCTACAACGTTTCTACCTCTCGTGGTAGAAATAATAATTGTAGTTTAGGTCTCCAAAGATCATCACAACCGGGTTCCTAAGGGTTCATACTTGAATCACCAATTCAACTATGTGTGGTTGGTAACATGGTAGGATATTTTACATGATAGGTAACATGGTAGGATATTTTACATGATAGGTAACATGGTTAGTCTATGGAGAGGGAATGAGGATGTCGAACAACATTGGTACATGTGTGAGGATATCTAGAGGAGCCACCAAACTATATATTCCATGAAGCTGATTAAATTTGATATCACTCACCAAGAATGAACACTAAGATGGTTCATCTAGTGGTCCACATTCTAGAAGAATCCGATAATAGATGATGTCCAGCAGGTATTTGTTCAGGACTTTAAACTTCCATAGACTAACCAACAAGGGTTATATAAACTAAGATAAATCAAGAAGTGGGAAGGAGAAACCTCCTAGGAGATGATCCCAAGGCTTAAGAAATCTATGGGTAATCTAAGTTACCCCATTGATCCTAGTTATCAACATGACTAGTTCATCAAAGCGTTGTTACCACTCACCCTCGCATCACTAACTCACCAAAATATTGGTACTATGTAAGACACGTTGGAGCAAGAAACCATAATCAAGGCCATGGAACGATACCCACATTAACATCGAGGAGGAATGGTTTCCCACGACCCCACTCTCATAAGATTGCAACATCAAATCACTGATATGACAGAGAAGCTCGCATGCAACCAGCGTGGCCTATGTGACCGCTCATGTGGTGTACCAACTGCCATATTGAGCGGCATCATGCCACTAATTTGCAAAGGCTTTGGGGCATGAGCACTCCCTCCATATAGTAGGACCTTCCACATCCTTTCCCACCACTAGAGTTACATAGATTGGTACACAAGGTTTATATTGAGGGTATACAAAATTCCACAACTTTCCTGATAAGAACAATACACTCCAAATGAATACTGAGAAATTTCTAGAACATATGGACATCTCCCATGCCTTTGTATAATGTTATAGAAGTATTCAAATGCCCAAAAAAACTTCTTATGTGAGTCATGCAGCTCACCACTTTACCACACTAGTTATTGTAGAGCACTAGATGCCCTAGCTCACCAATTGGATCGATTTTCCTACATGATCCATGAATATCCTTGAGGACAAGGAGGTGGAAGAAAAAGGGGGAAAGAATAGGAGGAAAAGGTTTGATCTATTTCTGTAATTATGATCAGGAGGGTCATGTTACAAGATATTGACCACTACCCAAAAGACCCCGGTGCTCTAAGTGCAGAGTTAACATACATGCAATATAGGATTTCCTAGAGCTAATCATGAGATCAAAGGAGCACAACAGTAACAAGGGATTAAATTTGGTTAATGCAGAACTGCGGGAACCTGAACTAGCTACACTCTGAAATATTTACATATTCACCTAGGAGGGGAAGAAGAATGGAACTGACTTTGAAGCCACTAAACAACTAAAGATTATCAATCCTTCCTCATTGAAGAACTTTTATGATTCGAGTGAGCAGAAGTAGTACTACAAATACACCATAGATTTGTTTGACCAATTGATTCCAAGTGATTGGCCGCAAGAATAAGAACCAGAATATTTGAAGGCAAGAAGCTTGAAATTTCCTCAAACCCACTTCCAACCTATAGAAAAATGGTTCAAGTTGCTTTTATAAATCGTGGACAATGTGAAACTGTTGGGGTAGTTTTGGAAAAATATTAATTTTTTTTTCAAGGATGAGGATCTCTTGGAAGGGCTCATTTCTGTGAATTTTCCCGAAAGGTATTCTAGATGGGTGCGAATAAATAAGAAGAGGACATGAAGGTAATTTTTAGCTAATTCCCATATTGTGAGATTCTAGATCAAGGATAGGATGTTAGACTTGGAATCTGATGTGAATAATTTACCAAGAAAGACCTGGGAAGCATTCTTTATCATACAGTTATGCATGGAAAATCAATATTGTATCCTCATAAATAGATGCTTGGAATATGTAGAAGTCGACATAGCAATTGTAAATACATATGTATATTTCAAGGTAATAGATATTATGGGAGATAAAGATCCATATTCGACATTGTTGGATATCGATTGAACCTTTGAAAACTATTCAACGATTGACCTAAAGAGAGAAGCCATAACCTTTGAAGCAGATGGATTCTAGGTGATTCAACTCTTGGACCCCTATCAAGGCCCTAGGTTCATTGAGCTAGTGGATAATAGAGAAGAACATGAGTTACTAGATGAGTTATACCAACTAATAGCAAGAAAAAGGTGAAGAAAATTCAACCACTAAGATAATTAAAATTATTGAGAAGAAAATATATGATAACCAGCAACAAGAATAAACACTTAATACATAATCCACAAATATTTATCCTCATAAAACCTCAAATATGGGGAAAAACTCACCCTAATGAAATCTCATTAGCCTTGGATAAAACCCTGGCCAAGCGAGCCTTCACAACTCACATACTTGGCCTACGTTACAATGAAGTCTGTGAGCATTTAATAGGCTCCATTACATGTAATACCATTGGAAGAAAACCATAAGTATACAATAAATTTTTCCCCAAAAACACCACTATTTCACTTAGTCAACCTTGACTCTAACCGCAAGTCAATTTTACCTAACATTACCCCCTTAAACTTGACTTGGGGTTCCTTGACTAAATGTAGCCAACCTTGCAAAGTGAGTCAACCTATCCATGCTCACTCTGGCCCTTACCCCCCTCAATTTTTTATATGTGGAGTATTTGTTAGCCTAAAAACCCCCCTATCACTTAGGTCTAACCTAAAGTTTCCCTATTATTACCTAGGGGTATGCATGCCTCACCAGGTCTTACAACACTACACCCATTTACATGCAATAAAATATTTTGACTCCATTATAATAAAAAAAAAATTAACCCTTGTTGTTTTCTTTATTTGACCATCCTATCAATTTTGATACACTCCAAGCATCATGCTCTCCTTAGCCTTGTACCACACACTTATGACCCTTCTCTAGGATCAAAGTAATGTCCATTGTGACTAACAAAAAACATGTGTATATCCATGACACATCCACTAATTGAGAAATTTGGAATCTCTTGTTGCAAAACCTTCGATGTTGCTCCATACTATCCTCTATGTTTTCTCCAATGCCATATGTTCATATCCATAGTCTTCTTAGCCATCAACAATGGCTCAGTCTCTTGCACCTTCATTTTTCTCACCCTACATGGTCTCAGGGGCCTTCTCAAGCTCTCCAATGTTGCTAGTATATATCTCACTGTGTTTCTCAGGAATATTCACTGCAATATTATCACACTACTTGCATTGATGGGTCATTCATCTTATTGTTTGTCCTTCATTTATGGCCTCTAGAGTTCACTTGATGACTATAGCTCAAATGGCCCATTCTCTACCTCGATGGTGGCCAGTGCCTTAACCACTCTCATATTTGATCACATGAGTCCCTAAGGCCATATGCCTATAGACTCCTAAGAAAATTATCCTATAGCTTTCCCACTCGCAGTTGAATCAATCCCCTGCGTCACCTTCCTCAACTCATGTCTATTTATTTAGACATGTCAACACCAACATATTGAACATTCTACAAGCCACTCATGGCTTGTAGTATCCCACAAAGGATCCCTAATGAATCAACTATTAAACCGTACAAATTGTGAGTGGCTCTAGTTGAATTCATTGTTCCCTTCTCTTTCATTGTATATTTTCCATGACAAGTCTAATTCTTGGACCTATTCTTCTATTGCGAATACTAGTCTTCATTCATCAGGCCCTATAATAACATCCATCTGAAACCAATATTTGGTTCTCATACTAGATGAAGAAAATTTAACTAGAGAGTAAAATAATTTACAAAGAGAATTAAATAGTTTACTCACAAGAACAATAAAAATAACTAGAAACATGAAAATATGAAAATATGCACACAATTTATTGTGGGAAAACCCCAACTCCAAGGAAAAACCAACCCTAATGAAATTTCATTAGCCATTGCCAAAACCCTACCCAACGAGGTCAAGTGAGCCTTAACTGCTCACATCCATATCATACATTACAATGAATTCTTCTGAGCCCTTCATAGTCTCCATTACATGAAATACCATAGCAGAAAACAATACGTACAAAATACCCCATTCCCCAAAACAACCACTATTTAACTTAGTCAACCTTGACTCTTACCCCAAGTCAATTTTAAATAATAAAAGGGAGTATTATATCAATCGTATGGTAGGAGGTTCGATTAGTTGGAGAAGTTTTTAAAGCTTTGAAGTAGGATTAGAAGATGTTTTGGATGAATAGAAGTATGTCAGGTATGAGATCAATGCTAGGCGATGCACAACGATCCACCATATAAAGTAGGTTGTCACCAAGGTATGAGAATTCCCTATTTCTAATTGTATCGATTTCGTTATTTATTTTATCAATGATTTTAATTCGTACATTTTGGAAATACATAAATTTCCTTTGCTGGATGTCACCCTTCAAGGGACACCTGCAAGGTGGTGGCGCTCTCATCGCAACTATCTCAAAGAGTGGGAGGCTATTAAGTCGAAATTGATAGCCGTATTCGGGTATTTAGAAGAATGTAGGTTGAGTCTTACTAAGTATTAAGGGTATAATGATGCTCACCAACATTTACAAAACTCTAAATCCAAATGTGTCATGGAATAACTTTCAAAAAATTTGTGGGTGCAAAGCTTTGTCCACACTCTGGGAACATTTCCCTAGTCATTGTATGTTAAGGAGGAAATAAGAAGGAAGACTGGTGAATGGGACTGTATGAAAGCTTACTTCATCAATAACTTCTCCTTCACTGAGGATAATGAGAGGATAGAATCTTCTCTAAAATATTTCAAGAGGGTCTTGTTCTTGGCAGACAAGCTTTCTGAGGGTTCCTTCAATCACATATATGAATCTGGATTCCATGAATTTGTGGCTTGTAGGAAGATAGAACTTGAAACCAATGAATATGATTTAGAGGATTTAAGGCACTTGAAATTTAAGGAATATGAGGGGGAGTAGAACATCAATGATGGGCCTATAACCATTGGTATGTAGCTACAACCTCTGAAGTTGTAGAAGCACAACATCAACACTAAAGAGAAGTCAAAATTAGATTATATGGGGGACTATTAGCGTGAAAAGACCACCTAGGAAATATTTGATCTCCTGAGGGAGTATTAAGACACGTTCCCTTCATCTGTTTTGGAGCTTAAATGAATTAAGGGGGAGTTGGGAAAAATGAAGATCGTATTGAAGCAAGATGTGACACTAGTAAAGCTTTGACCATATCAATTGAAGTAGAGGGTCAAGGAGAAGGTGAAGAGAGAGATTGAAAAAATGTTGGCAACAGGGCTTATCTTCCCATTCCATGAGGGTGGGTGGGTTAGTTCGATATTCATCGAAACCAAGAATAACTCTAAATAAATTCAAGTTTGTGTGGATTATAGGACTCTGAATAATGCATGTGTTCATAACCCCTTCCCTACTCCATTTAGCGATGAATTCCTTGATAATATTGCAGTAATGGAGCATACTCTTTCAAATATGGCTTCTTTAGTTACCACCAAATCCATATTATCAAGGAGGATAAGAATAAAATGACATTTGTGACCAAATGGGGTCCTATGCCTACCACGTAATGCCCTTTGGTCTAAAGAATTCATTGACCATGTTTTTGAGGATTGTAATCATTGTATTTTGGGACTACATTTACATATTTATGGAAGTGTACATGGATGATTAGACAATCTAACTTTTATTAAAGAAAAACTCCAACTTTCTCTGAGTGATGTTTAATCGCTACAAGTAGCTACAATCTCCTTGAATTTGAAGGAGTGAATTTGTGATGTCCCCTTTCGAACAATCTTTGGGCATATAGTTTGTAAATAAGGAGTGTGCATCGATCCTGCCAAGGTTGTGGTAATCCTAAATATGCCTCAACCAATAAGTGTTAAGAAACTGAGATCAACTCTTGGCCACAAAGGACATTACCACAAGTTCATCTACAACTATACCTTCATCATTGCACCACTAGAGAAGTTTATGAAGAGATCTGAGAGGTTTTCCTAGTATAATGAATGTGATGTTGCCTTCAATGTATTTAAAGAGAATCTCTAAAGAATACCAACCCTAGTT
This sequence comes from Pinus tabuliformis, assembly GCA_031772625.1. Classification (NCBI taxonomy): domain Eukaryota; kingdom Viridiplantae; phylum Streptophyta; class Pinopsida; order Pinales; family Pinaceae; genus Pinus; species Pinus tabuliformis. The sequence continues at coordinate 521,910,279 of CM062808.1, forward strand.
TACCTAGATTAGAAGAAGAAATTTAATTACCATATTGATGCATCAATAATTTTTCTGGGAGATGTTTTGGCTTAGCTCAAAGATAGTAACCTTGATCACCTAATCTACTTTGCGAGAATAAAACTTTCCACGAAGAAAAATAACCATTCGAGAACAAATTAGGAAGTTATCGCAATGTTGTACTTTCTACAGAAATTATCACACTACCTTGTGGGGGGTCCATTCTAGTTCTTTACTGACCACTCCACACTAAAGTACCTAGTGAATAAGTTTGTGCTCAAAGGAATAATTGTATATGGCTCCTCTTGTTCTAGGAGTTCACATTCAAAGTAATTGTCAAGCTAGGGAGGATGAATGTGGGTCTTGGTCATATTTACTGGTGGGCCCAACATTTTATTCATCAAATTGATTTGATCTCTCAAAGGGTGTCGTAGTTAGTTTTAGGTAGAATCAGTCAGTTAATGTTGTAGTTGTGTCAATTATTTTAGTTGCATCAGTTACATCAGTTGCATCAAGTATCTCACTTGCATCATTCACTTCCGTTATTTTAGCTATATCAATCACGTATAAAGTTACCTCAATTAATCTCGATAATCAGTTCAGTTCAACACTCTGTAATTGATTATGGATAGGGAATCACATGTTGCAATAGTCTTATCCACAGTAATTAGTAACAATTCCCTATGTCACTTATAATTTGGGTTAAATATCTCCCGCAATATCCCTAACATGATTTGGTTACCAAATTTTTGGAATATTCCTTTATCTCATCATAATTAACCATCATGATCACTTTCATTTTTAGTTTTCATGTCATCGAGGTCAGATCTAGGTCACATGAGTCGTTAATGCCATGATTTGAATCGATTATAAATAGTTTTCATATTAATTTGTTAACCAATCTAACAAAAAAATATAGTGTTAAGTATTTATATTTAGTTTGTATGGAAACGTTATGTTCTTGATTATCAAAGTGTAGGTGGTGGAATCACCAAGTCTGGGATTTGTGTCAAATTCCCTTGGTCACCAACCTAAATTCTAACCACCTATGTCTATTATGTATAGTAGTTGAATTCCATCTATTACCAAGGTATCTAAAACTACTATTTCCAGCCCTCCATATAGCTTCGAATTTGTTGAGCTTGAGAATAATTATGGAAAATATGAGAAGGCCTCACTCATGGACAATGACATATTAAATTACCTCCATTTCCCCATGCTGAGGAACGAATTTTTACAGATGCCATAACCAAACTAGATAGAAGCCATTCAACTAGAATAGAGGAGGATTTAAGAGGAAATCAAAGGTCCAAACTACTGAACATGCGAATTTTATGAGTGTTTGACACTTAAGAGGGAAAAATGTAGTGTACCAAATTGATTATCATCTGAATGCATAAGGATTCTATCTAGCTAAAAAAGGAATACCCCATACATACCAAGAACATTCAAAAATTAATGAGACTATTTTCTGCAACAACTATAAAGTCATCTACATTCCAAAATACTTCCAAGTGGGGAAGAAGACAATTGAAAACAATTACTACAACAAGTATGATACTCACCATAATGGAAAAGGAGACAATATTGAGCCAATTAATTTTCCCGCCATAAAATTCACCTGTTATATAATTGATGGAAAAATCATGTGCCATTACACAAAAGGAAAGTGCAATGTGGACACCATTTCAGTGGCGAAAGCTTGTGATAATGGGGAACAATTGAATTCGTGTAGTTATATGTTGAACGAACTTTATGAAGGCTACGAATATGTGTATAAAATGGAAATATACTTCATCTATGGATACCTTGTGTTTTATTTAGCTATGATGAAGCGGTGCCCTTCGAAATGCAGAGAGCTAACTCCTATCATGAAGGATCACGCCTTATCACTCAAGTGCTTACCATGGAAGACTTTAGGGGACCCCGACAACAAGTAAATTAATGAGGCCTCTTTCGTTGGATGGTATGAAAATATGCTAGTCGTCGCGAAAGGCATTCTGAGAATCCCAACATTGATTATAGATGACTACTCACATGAAATATGGTCTGGTGTACACCATGGAAGTACCCAAATTCACCCTAAAGTTGTCAATCCAAAGACATTACAGATGTGTGCTCAGCCTTACATTCTCTCAGAAGAGGGATTTCATAATGAAGTTCTATCCTAGCTCGAGATTTTTGGTCAATTTTGAGATAACAAGAAGATCTATTATTTGGAAGTGATGTTACCTAAGATGATTTGAGGTTAGATCCCATCTGCCTCCCAAAAGCGAGTAGTGGAGGATATGCTCAACCATGTCTTCAAGAGGTTGGAGATAACAATGATATTAGTTTGCAACATTCTGGAGGAACTCGAGTCATCAGTAAGTCCCTTGCTATTTTTCTCTAAATTTCTTCATGGTAATCCAATAAGTTCTTTATTTTTCAACCTAGTCATTGTCTCACTTCCCTCTATGGATCCCCACTCTAATACTGAACCAACCATCTAGGATAATTGGTTGATTTCTACCAAGACACCATCACTTCCTAGGAAACTTATTATAGTTACCCCTACCGAGGTTGTCAATCTCACCGACGAGGAACCACATTCCCTCACCAGCACATAAATCCTTGAGGAGAACCTATTGTCCACCTCCTTTGTGTCCCCACCATCACACAACCCATCACCGCGCATAATCTCCCCCTCCGAAACTATTTCATACATTCCTTTGTCTCACAATCTTCGTGGGGTCGAGACTGAAAATGGAAGTAGACTCCATGATCCAATCGATCATTGGCACTATAAGAGATGAACTCATAGCTCACCCTAAAAACACAGATTCAGTTAATACATATATGTTATTTTTTGTACTGTCATCAAGTCGTGAACTAAAAATTGATCAACCTATCCACTATAATTTCCAGGGAACATAAGTCATAGACACCTTTCCTCTAACTTCACACCCAACTTTCCTTTCACCACCACATTCCATTCCATACTATACCAGTACCCACACCACTGAGACCCAACAGTAGAATATTTTTCCCCAAGGGAAATTCGGGAAATTGCTTCCGTGTGGATAATCGATGCAAACCTAATATCCTCAACATGCTACCATGACACCTGATGACCTCCAAATATGGTCATTTTCTCCATTGATTACTTTTATTCAACTGGATTCATGTCAAGGAAAACCATTGCATAACACTGTGATAGTTGAACATGAGAAACAACAACAACAACTTCTTTCTATTGCAGCTAGTGAGATCAAATTCTATAGGAAAAGTAAGAGCTACAACAACAAATTGGTTAAATCAAATCAAACTTCAAAGCTCTTTGGCCCACAATTGTTGAGATATTTTCAAATGCACCAAAAGGCTTTTCGACCTATGCTCTTTCGGTTTGTTGTGATCATATAAAAACTGCATGCACGAATCTTGTCTCTCAAAACAAGGAGATTTAGAGAAATATCACTACCAACCAAAGGGTACTCCCTGATCCAGAAACCTAATATGTTAATGACATTGAGTATAAAATTGTTGATGTGGCTTATATGGGAGCCTCCATTCAACAGGATACCGGGGAAGCTAAGCAACTCTTTAGTCAATTTCATGACTCATTGGGGTTCCTTACAAAAAAATAAATCGATATACACTTTTTGCCAACACGGTAATCAACTCTTGAACCAAGGTTTGACCACACCATACCTTAGCCAATAAAACAACATTTTTACGCATTTTGATATTCTTGAAAAGTAGATCCAGCAAATTGAGGATGAATCACGTGCGAGAAAAACTTTGCTCTATGACCTTAAGCCACCTACACAGGTCCACTTCTAGCAGCTACAACAACTCAACGCACAAGTAGAAACTAAGTGTAATTCTCCTAGCCAAACAACAACTGGAATCACTGTACACTTCATCGATAAACCTAGCACTCTCATGAGTCCATGACAGTCAACCCTTGCTATGTATACACATTTCAATACCACTTCCATCCAATACATCTTGGAGTTGGTTCCTTTGTTTGAAGGGGAGCCTGGTGCACATGAACAAACAGGCTAAGTAGAAGCAACACCAACAAGAGACCCACAAAAACAAGATGCTTCAACAATTTCAACAAAGGATTGACTTGTGGACGAGTCAATTGATTATGGTTAGGGACTGTTGGATCCTTCGTTTTTGGAGAAAACATCTTGACATGTTTTGAAAAAAATTGACCAATGAGAAGTCACAAAAAAAGTAGCTGAGGAAAAATAAGGAATCTGCTAAGATATGTTAGTTGTCGAAGGTAGGCCAAGGAAAAGTGGGAGACATGCAATCAAAATAGAGCTAATAAAACCGTTAATAAGAGAGGAGGCAATCGTAGTAGAGCCACAAAATTAGCCAAGAAAGAAAGGACAGGTAATCCAAGGAAGAAACAAACCATTGAAGGTAATCCCTCACAGTTGCCCACTAGGCACTGAGGCATGTCATAGCTCCATTTTCAAGGCTCATACTGATCACCTCAGTCTTGATATTCTGAAACCTGCTCAGGTAACCTCCACACAGACTGAAAAGGTAGCTTGTCAGATGACAAAGGAAGAGAATGCACAATTTTTGGATCCCTCCTTGGATGAGGACTATTCTAAGCAAGATGCAGGAGCAGATGATTTCTTTGTGTCCTCCACACATGAACACATTGGTACACATTTTATATTAATTGTGCAGTCCACAGATGACAAAGAGAAGTACATAGCCACCATTGTTATTCATCAGGTGTACAGAGGATCCCATGAAGAACATCCAAGGATGAGAGCATACTGAAAGGGGACAAAGTACAAATCATCTCTAGCTATTAAGCTCAAATGTCCTAAACTTTTTGAGGTAGATGATCAAATAAATCCAGTTTTATAGCTCTATGATGAACTGACCGAGAGGAGGAGAAACAATTTTGATGGCCTATCAGATGGCTAGTTTTTGAAGATTTATGTTGTTTAAAGTTCTCATGCCTTAATGATTGTAAGCATTTCCTTTACAGGTTTTAGTGTAGACATAATTTGACTCCATGCTCAATGGATACTAGGCAATGTTTTTAAGCTTGTTTTGTATGAAGGCATTGGTCTGCAGTTCTTGAGACCTCATAGGGAGGATCTCATCCCCAGAAGGAGTGAGTCTTAGCTCTGCTACATGCTTCAGCATTTGGAGGACCAAATACTATCTTGGCCATGTGATTATGCTAAAAGGGAGCTCACAACAGTCTGTTTCCTTCTTCCCCTTCATTTTCCTTATACTCTCTTGACTCCCGCTATCCCTGTTTTCCTCCAAAATTCTTTATAAACCTATATCCCCTCGGGTCCCCGGGCATAAAGCTTAAACCCATATAACCTACACTCACACTTCTATACGCCTCCATAAGCTTTCACCATAACTCGTCGACTTCGGTTGATGACAACCATTGATCGCTCCACTCGAATCCAACAAAGTCTTGGTTAGCCCCTTTTCCTTAGTCCCCAGGCACTTAACCCATGAAACCGCACCCATATAACCATTCGCCGCATTCGCAACTGTTGATTTTTTGTGCCCCGATCTGACGGTCCCACGCCGCACATAACCCGCTCACTTGTTCCCAATTGTCCGATCGCTTACCATGAGATCCAACAACATTCGTACCTCTCGATCGCGCGAGCTCCCCACTCGTTAACTTGCGGGGACAACGGTTTTCCCCTCGTCGCATCTGCCATGTGTCACGCGTTCAATGGTATCGCGCGCTCGTTTTACGTTTACTGCCCATCACCGTAAACGGTGCGGGGAATACCGCCGGCCACTGACACCGCCATTCCCGCATGTTGTCTCCCGCACTATTCTTCCACCCGGTAGCTGTCGGATCTGCTTGACCATGATCCAATGACCCACGTTTGTCCATCCACGTTGTCTCTTGATAGCTTCTGCAAACCAATCTCTGTCATTCAATTTCTTAATCTCACGGTTAACCTCGTTCCTCCATTTAGTTCGTCCACCCGCTAAGAAGTCCAAGCTCCTTAATTTCTCTATGCATCTGAAGAACGAGCTTAACCAGTCCCAGTACTGTTTGTATCAAATCTTCAACCACCTCATTCAACAAACGGAGTGGCCGAGAAGAAAAGGACTAGCCTCGAGCAGTTAAATGCATTTAATGGTTATGGAGTTTCATCCATATTTCACGCCACCTGCTCAGAGAAGGACCGCCGAATAGCAGAAAAGTTCGATTTGTTCATTAAAGCCACAGATCGTAGCAAAGACTCCATAAGAGAGTTAAGGTGGTTAGTGGTCCATTATGACCCCTCCACGCATAGAGCAACAAAATATCTTTGTAAACAAACTCTATATATACCCACAACACAGATGTAATCAGGGTTGATGGTTGTAGTTTTGATGTAAGGTTCAACTTCTGGAGACTGTAACTACTATGATACTTGCAGTGTCTTGTCTTCATTTTTAGCTAATACAAGCTTCTTTTGCTATTAATTTCTCACTTTCCATTTCTGCTCTGTTCTAGGCTGTGCCTGTTATGCATTTGTTCATGTGCTCTTGAATTTTAGCATTAGAGGGGCTGTCATCCCACCTCTGTGTTAGAATCTAGTATGTATCATTGAATGTGTTATGCAGGTTTCTATTTACTTAGTGCCAGAGAGTTGTCATCATGTCTATGCACTAGGAAATAGATTTGTAGAACTCTTTACTAGTTGCAGTCGACCATCACATGATCTTGTGCATCTGCTGGTGTGGTCAGTATTGTCCATGTTCACTTAATCCTCAAACTGTGAGTAATTGGTGGTCTAAAGTCTTGTAGTCTAGGGGTGTTAACCCATGTCTAGGGTTAAGCATAGTAGAAGTGGTTATCTGGCATGAATATGCATCATTCCTTCCATTCATCCATTTCCAACTTTTTTTTGAGTTTGTAATGTTCCCGAGCATCTATGAGATACAACCTAGGAGAGTTTCTTGGGGTGATAATAGGCTTCATAGCTATTTAAAGCATACTATTCTCATATGTAATCCCACTAGCTTAGATGATGTATCTGTTCAAGCCACACATCTAGAAGCTAGAGTTAAAAATGTAAACCCAAAGGTTAGGGGATCATCTAAATATTTTGTAAGTAAGAGCAAGGAAAAGAAGAAAATGAAATGGAAGGAGAGGAAGGAAAACATTGTAAGGAAGGATAAACTTTCATGCACTCATTGCGAGAAAGAAGGAAATGATGAGGCACACTACTGGTTTTTGCATCCAGAACTGAAACCTAAGAAGTTCGCTGGAAAGGAGAAGAAGAATGTTGCTGCTATTCAAAAGGACTTGGGATCAGATTCAGGCGATGAAAAAACAGTTACAACCATAGGTATTAAAGGTAAAGATTCTAAAGCATCCACAAGTAATTCTGCACAATTTGTTGATAATGACAATAATAAGGGAAAGAAATGAGCTTTTTCGTATTAGAGTAATTTCCAAGAATAATAAGATTGATACTTTATTTGATAGTGGATCACAAGTAAATTTGATTTTTGAAACAATTGTAAAGAAGTTAGGATTACAAACAAAACCTCATGAGAAGCCATATCCGTTAGGTTGGGTGTGTGATAAAATAAAGCTACAAGTAACGAGACAATGTAAACTTAGGTTTGCTATTGAATCAACATTTTTAGATGAGGTTGAGTTAGACATAGTTCCATTGGATATATGTGGTATTGTTTTGGGAAGTCCATACTTGTATGATAGAAAAGCTATTTTCTATAGAGCTGAGAATAAGTATCAAATCGCTAAATATGGAATAGAATATATTGTAAGAGCTCATAAACTCAAAGGTAGTTATTCTCTCATAAACTCAGCACATATGAAAATAATTTTGAATTCAAGTAAGAAATTTTTACTAATGGTTGTAAAGGAAAAGGACCCTAAAATATCCAATGCATTTGAAGGCCGTGATTCTAAACAGAAAGCTGATTTAGTTAAAGTTGTTTTAGAGTATGATGTTCTATTTCAAGAACCTAAAGGTCTGCCACCCAAGTTAGAAATAGTACATGATATTTATATGCAGCAAGATGCTCCATTACCTAACATTGGAATGTACAGGTTATCAGCTTTAGAGAATGCAGAGATAAAGAAGCAAGTATAGGAGTTTCTCGATAAAGGGTTTATACGACCAAGCACATCACCATGTGGATCTCTAATCGTGCTGGTGAGAAAGAAATATGGTTCGTGGAGAATGTGCATTGATTATAGAGCACTAAATAAAATAATGATCAAGAATCATTATCCTCTTCCTCTTATTGATGATTTATTAGATCAATTAAAAGAAGTACTTTACTTTTCTAAGTTAGATTTACGAAGTGGCTATCCTCAGGTTAGAGTTGTAGAACAAGATTCATGGAAGACTACTTTCAAGATAAAGCAAGAACTGTATGAATGGTTGGTTATGCCTTTTGGCTTAACCAATGCTCCTGCTACATTTATGAGAGTCATGAATGATGTACTCAGACCATTTATTGATGATTTTTTAATTGTTTATTTAGATGACATTCTTGTTTTTAGTAAGACATGGGAAGACCACATAAAGCATGTGAAGCAGACTTTATATGTTTTAAAAAGATAAAATCTCTATGTAAAACTGTCAAAATGTGAATTTGGTAGAACATATTGAAATTATTTGGGTTATATTGTAGGGGGTGGTGAATTGAAGATAGATCCCTCTAAGGTTGAAGTCATTATGAACTAGCCTGGACCCAAATCTGCTACAAAGGTTAGGAGTTTCCCAGGGGCAACACAATATTGGAGAAAGTTTATTGACAACCTCTCATTGATTGCAGCTCCATTACATGATTTAACATGATTGAAATAGGTGTTTAAGTGGGGATGCAAACAACAGAAAGCGTTCAACACCATAAAAGATAAAATCAGTAAAACACCAGTACTGGCACTGCCAGATCTTCAACATCCATCTGAGATTGAGATAGATTCCAGTGACTATGCCATGGGAGGAGTGTTGATGCAACACGGAAAATCTGTATGCTATTATTTTGAGACATTTTCTTCTATAGTAGTTAATTATCCAACATATGATAAAGAATTGTATGCATTATTACAAAGTGTGAAAAAGTGGAAACATTACATCATCGGTAAAGAAACAATCATACATACAAATCATCAACCACTCCAATATTTTCACTTACAAACTAAATTGTATCAATTAAGACATTATAGGTGGATGGGTTTTCTACAACAATTTCATCTTGTCATAGGATATAAGAAGGGCATACACAATAAGGTTGTAGACATGTTATCAAGACCAATCATAAATGCATCTACTATACTTAAGCATAACTTAGTAATGCATGAAAGTTACATTGAACAATATGCTCAAGATGTAGATTTTAAAGATGTATGTGCAACTTTAAGTCATGGCAAGCAAGTAGAAAAATTGGATTATTATGTAAAGGACCAACTCTTATACCATTTGAAAAGTTATGCATTCCGCAAACTGAAAGAGTTAACATAATCTGAGAAGCACATACTTCTCTCATATCAGGTCATTTTGGTGTAAGTAAAACAATTGCACAATTGCAAAGGTTATGTTATTGGCTAATAATGCATGAGATAGTTTCTAGATATATCAAACGGTGTACTATGTGTGCTACAAGCAAGCCAAATAATATGAAATTAGGCTTGTACACTCCACATCCAATTCCTTCTCGTCCTTCGGAAAGTGTTTCCATGGATTTTGTTGGGGGATTGCCAAAATCTAGGGAAGGTCATGATTATTTGTATGTTGTTGTGGATAGGTTCAATAAAATGTGTATTTTGATACCATGTAACAAGCAGGTTATAGCTGAACAAATAGTAAATTTGTTCTTTCAGAATGTATGGGTTCATCTTGGGTTACCCACTTCTATTGTATTTGATCAAGATTCTCGATTTTTTGGAAAGTTTTGGTCAAGTTTATGGGAGTTGATGGACACTAGGTTGAAGAAGAGCATAGAATTTCATCCACAAACAAATGGTCAGATAGAAGTGGTCAGTATGACAATGATCCAATTGCTCAAACACTATTGCAACAAGCATCCCAAGCTTTGGGATGAGCATTTGTGTTATGTGCAGCATGCTTACAACCATGCCAAGCACTCTTCTACTCAGAGATCTCCTTCTGAGACTTGTTTTGGTTTTATACCAAGGTATCCCTTGTATTTTTGTCTTTGGTAAAGACATAATAGTTCATGGACACAGTGATGCGGACAAAACAACCAAGTTCATTGAACAATTCCAAGAAATTCACTAGGTAGTACAAGAACAACTGGAAAGAAGTCAAGCCAAGCACAAGGCAAGACATGACAAGCATCAAGCTGAACATAGTTTTCAAGGTAGTGATGAAGTGTTGCTGTATATCAGCAAAGATAGAATGTAGGGTGAAGGTAAGAATCTAAAACCGATAAGGTATGGACCTTTCAAGTTACTTGATAAAATTGGTGAAAATGCGTTTCGCCTTGATTTTCCATCTTATATGTAGATCTATTCAGTCATTAATGCAGAAAACTTGAGATTGTATGAACCTTAATTGACTGAGGATCCTGAAGAGAAAAGTCCATTTCCTTCTATTGATGATTTGTTGCCTAGATATCTCAATGAGTTACAGGAGGACATAATTCTGGATAGGAAGGTAAGAACTATGTGTCAAGGGGATGTTGAGTACCTGAGAGTAGGACTCAAAGGTTCAAATCCAAGCAAGGCACGATGGATAGAAGTTGGACAAGTGAGGAAACTGTATCCTCACTTGATCAATGCCTAAAACCAACTTTTGATGGTCCAAAAGTTTTTGAGTAGGAAGGTGTGATCCAAAATGGATCTTAAACCGTCTAAAAATGTAAGTCTTTATATATATTAAACTATCAGAAAATAGAGATCATAGAGGAAAACACTAATGGCAAAAAACAGAGTGAAGCAGAGAGTAAAGTATCATTGCACAGGAGTCGTGGGATCAGACAGATCAACGACCAAGATTAAATCAGGATATGGCATCGGGAGAGGCCAGCGGAGTATATTGGAGGTGGCCCTATGGGAAATGTGATTGAAATCGATTACTTAACATGGACCATTGATCGAGCACGCAAATCAATGGTGGAGATTACAGATATTGCATCGCAGATTCATAAAGGGAGGACTTAACACAAGCAGAAGGATTTAAGTGGACCCGAAGGAGTTATGAATTAAACAACGAAGGATTTGAGTTCTGTGGTAAACAGTAATTTGGGCAAGCTACAGGCGCTAAGTGGTATTGGAATGGATTCACTCGATTCCTTACACTAGCTGACATGTAGCATGGTGCGGGAGAGAAAACCACTCATTTCAGGTGGGTTTTCCCCATGCAGGTGGGCCACCCACAACAACCGTCAGCCATTCGATTAGCGATCACAGATTACATTGTGAAGAAGGCACGAGTTGGTTGGATGATCGAGTTGGATGAAAACCGTCGGATTATAGGCAGATCAACAGTGTGGAATACAAAGGGATTATGAACCATAGCCAATGTGACTTGTGATTGCGATCAAGGCGGACCCGAGAGGATTACAGGGTAGACTTTATATCGTTTGAAGTTCGGAATTGGTGTTTCGGTTGGATTTTCCACTGTTTCAGTGTATTTTTGTGTAAATGGAAAAGTTTGTTCTCAGGAATTTTCACCCATGTGCACTCCTTCTGTTTGTAAACAAGTGGCCTCAATGCCTTAAGCATTTTTGCAATGATTGTTTAAATGATTAGCAGAGAGATGAAGGGACAACACCGGGAACTAGAGAGCCCAAGAAGGGGATTGAACCGACATCGCCAATAGGCTTAAAAGCCATTCAATGGAAGTGCTAAGAGAGAAGGTTAGAGACAAAGGGGAGACAAAGAATCAGAGAAAAAACACATCTACGAATAATTGATTAGAGGCACTAAGAGGGAGAGTCTGTGCACTGGGGATTTCGAGTGAAATCCCTGTGTAATATCACTGTTTGATGTGTTTTGGCTCTGAATGAGCTCACACCTGTAAACTATGTTCTTGAAGACATAATATAGAGGTCGACACTAAAAGCTGGACCAAGAGACGTAGCCAGGAAGTCTGGTGAACTCCTTGATTATTTGTTGTGTTGATGTGTTGATTTTTTGAATTGTTATGTTTTCCAATTGTTAAATGTCTATATTATTCGTAATCTTTTCGACCCATTGCACTAAATAATATAGGCATTCCTGCACATGAGTCCGTAATACCTATTCTTCTTGATTTAGTATCCTTTTCGGATCAGTAGTCTACCGAGAGGACAACCTTAAGATCTGCATAGTTCTAGAGGAGTGTAAGGTCACTAAGATCTAGTCTGGTTAACGGAGGGTTGTTCAGTCAAGATATTTTTAGGAAAATTGGGTAAGGGTGAAAGCAAGTGGACTCATGCATACATGAAAATGTGATCACACACTTAGTATGACTCAACGACACGACACCTTAAACCAACAAGACAACATGTGCTTAGTGAGACTGACTCGACGGTTCAGACTGAAAAGTGAAATAGTTGAAATATGTCTTCGAACGATCATGATGAAACTTGCGTGATAGTGTGTAAAATTTTTTGTGTGAGTGCGATCGATGTCAAAAGAGTGAAAACAACTCTTACACACAAAGACAAACCTTCAAAAATTCTAGAACAAACTGACAAGCATGACATAACAATCAACATGCCAAAGAAGATAGTTGGTCAAACAAGGAAAAATGAAGCAAGACACATAGAGGAAACACATGAAATAATTGTGTTCTTGAAAACATGCATGATATTGAAGACAAAACGATATGACAATGACAAGGATTCCTTCAAGCTTCACTAAGAAATGTACTTCAAAATATATTCTTTACTTATCATACTTACCCTCAAGGTGATCATGCATCCGACAGAGTTTGCATGAGGTCTTGATCATAACATCATTTCTTGTTCCTTCTCCTCAACTTCTTGAGAGCGATCTAGCATCTCATATTTTCCTATAACGATTGAAAGATATATCTATGCAATTTCAACACTTAATGATTGTTAAATATATGATCTGCACAATTTTCCAGAGCAAGGTTAGCTACCTGCTCTACGCAATTTCTTAGTGGAAGACATATTGGATAGCTAAGACAACACCATGCAGTTTTGAGATACAAGACACTGTTGCGAGATGGGTCCTAGGAGGACACCTCTGCAAAGTTTTTGAATGCAGGGTAGTTAGAATTCTCTACGCATTTATGGAGAGTAGTGTTGATTGCCTAACTTCTCTACACATTTATGGAGAGAAGTGATGGTTTCCTGACTGCTCTATGCATTTCTAGAGAGCAGTGTTGGCTCGGACACTGAGGGACAATACTATGTAGTTTCTAAAGATAGTGGGTTTCGACTGAGGGAAGGACACTAGAGGAAACCACTATGAAATTTTGGATGCCAAGGAACGTTGGGGTCTCTACACACTATGCAGTTCCAGCAGGCAAGGAAAAACCGTGAGGGTTAAAGAAGCAAAGTGCACATTTCTGGAAAGTTTGATGACGTTAGGGTTCTTGGGAAATTGGCTTAGTGTGAGATTAGCAACTGAATGTAAACAATGATAGGGCTTGACTATGATCACACACAAACACTTAGTCATACAAGGTAGACCATCCAAAATTTATAAAACATACTCTTCTTGATGCAACAACCTTCGCAACAAGAGTACATGAAGTGAGTGTGAAACATGTCTTTGTAATGAAAAAAACTCATATGCACAAGATTTCCCTTGAAGAAAAACATCATTCCCTTTCCATGACAAACAACAATCCCTATGGCCAAATATGACACATGTTGCATAAATATGAGAACATGGACAACTCTTAAGATCAAAGGAGGGGAGCTTGAGATCATCGACTTACCAAAAAGTGACCAAGGAATGATCGATCACAAGATCCAAGGTAGGCTCCAAAATATGGATGCGAGCCAAAATTTTAGAGGGTGGTTGTTGCTGCTACAATAACAACCTAGGCCAAACTCAGACCTTAGTGAAGGTCTTCTTATCTAGAGTAAGGTTTTCCATCCTCGATGGCATGTACATTCCAGCTAATGCAAAGAAGTTGGAACCACCATCAAATATTCAATCTCACTCCTCCATATTTGCAAAGACAATAAAGAAACCCTTTTGACCCAAAATGCAACTCAATCTCCCCTCTTTGTTTCCAATCGTATTTGATCGATTCACATATTGTTTTTTATGTGGGCTAGAGGGCGATAAACTTGCATATAATTGCATATCATCACACACGATCTCTAAAGGCCCGTGTTTCGGGATCAATGATTAATTTTGTTAGGATTGCCAATATTTTAGGCTTACATGACCTAGTGGTCCCTTTTGACTTTTTTTGTTCCTGCTCGTGTACCTAATTCCCTGCAGTACTTCTGTCATGAGATCCTTTTCTACCATTCTTGCTCAAGTTAATGACTGTAGTCGCTCCTTCGTTGTTTCCTAACACACCTTCCGTTGTAAACCTGAAACCTTCCTTGAAACCCTCCCCTTTGTCTATTACCACATTGTGATAGGAGGGGGCCCCTCTACGTGCCCCACTAAATACCATCTTACAGAAAATTTTAAGCTCAAAAAATTATCTTGATGTTTAAAAACATTGGCAAATCTCACTAGTTCCTAATAGGGAAATTATAAAATGTTTATTGATGTATTTATAAAATGATTCAAATTTATAATGATTTTGTAAATACTCTATAAATTGTTGGTGATTTTTAAGGTACAACTATTTTCTATTGTATAATTTGGGTAAATCATTGTTACAAAAAGTGGAAATTGTCCAATTATTTTATATGAAAAAGCATGAAAAATTAGCTTAGGTGGGAATATTAGCCCCAAAATTTTTTCATGTTGACCATCTCCATGACTACTATGCCCTTGTTCTCCATTTTCTATGAACAATTCTACCAATATATTTTTATAAATGAATTTGTTTAACAATTATTTCCTTCATATTTACTTTAATAGAATATCAAGTAACTTTATACCCCAATTTTTTATTAAGTTTATGCTTTGTTATATTTGTTTCTTTAGAATGTTTCGTACATCATTTTTTCAATGCTATAATTTTTAAAGTTTATAATTCAATTTATAAAATCAACCACATATTTTTGTAAATCAAGGTTATAGCTATAAAACTTCAATGCAAGTTACAGTTGTGAAACTTCAATATTTTTGGTGCACTAGAGGTTTTTAATGTGTTAATCTATTTCCACCATCAAACACATGATTCAAACATTGCTATTAGCAAGATTTCTTGAAATTTTTTGCCTTCCTTTTAAAAATCTCTCTAAGATTTTGATTAAAACTAACTACAAATATACTAGTCAAAAAAATTATTTCATACTAAGCTCATTATTATATATATATATATATATATATATATATATATATATATATATATATAATATAATATAATATAATATTTTCGTTTATTTTATATGTTTCAGTTTTAGTTTTACTTATAAAATAAATAGGTTTTTTTCACTAATAGTAATTTTTTATTATTTAAAATATTTTTTTGAATGAAGAAATAGATTTAGCACCTTGAAAAACTCTTGAACCATAAAATTATACATATGAAACAACTTAAACTCTATTTTAAAATTGGCATTTGGTTAAAATTAACTTAAAAAAATATATCAAAAAAAAACTATTTCATCTATATATTAAAATAAGTATAAACCATTTTAAATTAAATAATTATTTTATAATATAAGTTATTAATTAGTATTAATTTTTTTATTAATTAAATATATAAATCAATTAAAAATCTCAAAAACTCTCTAGTTTAATGTGTATACTAATAACATCTCAATTTTGTTATTTTTAATTATTTTTATCTAAATTTTTAACTAACTCAATAATAAATATAACAAAAAATTCAAACACATAAAATATATTTAATGTATGTACCAATAACATCTCAAACTTATTATTTTTAATCATTTTTATTTAAAAATTGAACAAACTCATTAATAAATATAACAATATAAAATGAAACAATAAAATATTAATCTACAAATATAAATATTATTTTAAAAACTACCGCCTGATATAAAATTAACCATTGCGTCCCTCCACTCACGAGTTCAGCCTATTTCTTTTCCATGATGCCATAAATGTATTATTATAAACACAGTGTAAAGCCTATTTATCTTCCCTGATGTGAATACATTTTTTTTATTATAACCACTGTTTATTTTCCATGAAGTAATAAATATTTTATTATAACCACAACCTAAAACCTATTTATTGTCCATGATGTAAATAGATTTATTTATTATAACCCCAATGCAAATATAGTTACAAGCATTTTTTTTATTATAACCCCACCTGCAAATATAGTTACAAGCAGGTATCAAATTTTAACCAACGACCAAACCTTCTGGATTTGATAACCACTATTTATATATTTCATGATGTGATCAATATTTTATTATAACCGCAACGTAAAGCCTATTTATTTTCCATGATGTAAATACATTTTTTATTATAACCCCAATGCAAATATAAATCCTATTTATTTTCCATGATGTAAATACAAATTTTTTATTATAAACCCCATGCAAATATTGTTACAAGCATATTTTTATTATAACCCCAATGCAAATATAGTTACAAGGAGTATCGAATTTTAACAAACGACCCAACCTTCTAGATTTTGCACGACCTCGGTACATCGCCTCCACTCATTCATCCAAGAAGCTCCCCAACCATCAAGATAATCATTAATTATTATCTTGAAACTAAGAATTAAAATAAATATTAAATAATTATTCATTCTTATTTAAAAATGAAATAGTTTATAACGTTATTTTTTAAAAGTTTTTTCGGCTGGTTTTTCCGGTCTAAATCTGGTAAGAATTTATTGGAATCGCAAGTTTGATAGCTAATTTTTGCACGATGAAAACGTCGCAGGGGTTTTGGAGGGTGCTGAATCCAAATATACAGTTATTTTAAGTACAACAAATCAAAATTTAACCTCAATCCCCGATTCCGTCACCAGAATCTCCAAAAAAATTTAACCTCAATCCCCGATTCCGTCTCCTTTAAAAAGAAGAGGATGAAAATAAAACAGCCTCCCTAACAATCTTGAGTTATTTATCGTTGCAGGTAGAGTTATTTTTGCTTTATGCTTTGCGATTTCTGTTATCTCCATTTTTCTTTCTGCTTGGCCATTTCTGCTATCTCCATTGCCTGGGTTGAAAACCCAATTCCCCCGTAAAAACGAACAATGCCTAAGTATGAATATAATACTGCAGGGAGACCAGAATGGACCTCACCTGGTATTATTCCAGATTGTTTCAGTCACCATGGGGGAGATGTCCAGAACCCTTCTCATTATAGTTCTGCTTCAATCTCAAACTTTTTAGTGGGTATAGGAAACGACGACCATATTTCTCAGACACCGGAATGGATCCCACCTGCCATTACTCCAGGTTGTTCCAATTATCAGGAGGAACACGTGCGGAACCCTTCTCATTATAATCCCGCTTCAAACTCCATCTTTTCAATGGGTATAACGAACAACTACCATAATAATAACAGTGTACATCCTTCACGTATTTTGGAGAGGGTGAACCGCTCTATGACTGGCCCTGGCAACATCTCTCCGGAACCAACCAGGATGACAAATGGTGGTTTCGGAGACAGGTTTTCTGAGAGCATAGATCCAAATGGTGGTTCCGGAAGCAAGTTTGATGAGAGCATAGATGAGAGCAGTGGGTCGTCTATTTCCCAACTTAATGCCGCCCGGTATGAAAACACGCAGTGGCCGCGTTTGCCAACGCCACATTCAAATCGGTTGGTAATACCACCTGGTATCGATGCTGCCACGTTGCTGGACTCTTCGTCTGACTCTGATGAGAAGGTCAGTTGCTTTGACGAGTTTTATATGGTCTTTAAATTGTTATTAAGAAAATTCTACTGTCCGATGATTAATGTGTTCTTCCGAGATTAAGTTCATTGGAATGGAATCTGTAGATTGAATCGCTAGCTGCAAAATTAGATCTCTGCACAGATATTAGATACGTGGGTTTTTGTTGTTGTTTTTATTTATTTATTGAAGCGTAGACTAGTTGGTTTATTTTTTACTCAAAAAAAATAAGCAATATAATTTGTGTGGGATTAGTTTTCATCGGATCTCTGATTCAAATGATTCAACTCTTTCCCGAATGAAAAAAAGTTGGAGAATCTTCGGAAACCAAATTGACTCCGGATAATAACTCATTCCAGTTATTACTATTATAACCTCTATAGGTCTATCTATACTCTTTGTACATATCACCCATAAGCCATAAATTTGCTTTGGAGACTCTCAACCTACAAATAGTCACTTATGGCTCATATATGTGTTTTTAACTCCCTCGATCTTCTGTCCTCGTCCAAATCAATTTATTCAACGCTAGCCATCAATTCATTAAATGGTTGTTTGGGTGTCCTCGTCCAAATCAATTCATTCTAAGCTGGTGTTGAACTTTTTTTGGCAATAAAGAGTCGTAGTTAAATGATTGTTTGGAGTTGTTTTTGGTTGGAGCTAATCAGTCATATATTGGATATTTAATGCCCTAAGAACAGTACGCTACTTAGCTAGATAACATGGGAGTAGGAAAATATTAAGTCTTGTGCTGCTCTGAGGACATTAAATACCCAATATATGATTGGTTAACTATTTCCCTTGCTTTTCAAATAAAGTCAACCTCTTGAAGTAAGACATATGTCTATGAAGAGTGAATCTGGATCAGGTTTGTCTATTTGAAGTTTAGGATCCTTCTTGGTTTATATAGCTACAGAAACAAAAATATAGAGAAAATGAGGGAAAAACAAGGAACAGCACTTACAGATGCTCGATTACACAAAAATCGACAGTGGATTGATGTTATTCGGCTCAGCATATATATTTATACAAAAATTCATGTCAGTCGCAACAATTAAAATATTAGTTTTGGAGGGGGTGTTTTCTTTTCGTTTCTGCACGCCGTGAAGGGCGGATGACTATTAAATGTTTGATGAGGTAAGGCGGTGGTGACCTCCGGAAGCTTTAAGAGCCAAGGAGTGACGGTGGAATACATCTGTTTTTGAAATAATTACATTTGCATTCTCTGTGATATTTTCCGAACTTTAAGTCATTTTTAAAAATGTATTTTATTGTTTTACTTTTTACAGTTGAGATAAAGATAAATAAGTTCATGTTATTAGTTTTGAATTTAATAAAATAAAGTTATAACACTATTAATATATATATCTGGAAGATCTAAATAATTATTGGACATCATTAACTCTTTTCTACTCAGTAGTTATCAGTATCAGTTAAAAAACAGTGATTCTTTAGCTGCCTTTCTCTTTTAAAAAAAAAGAGAGGAGGAAAGAGGGGTTGTTTTGAGGAGAAAAAGAATAAAAGGAGATTCTTTGAAACGAAAAGAGTTTCAGTGGGAACAATCTTTGAGAAGTGACATCCCTCGAGGAAGCTATCATCATTTTGCAGGCTGGACCTGGAGCCCTCAGGCGGAAGCAATAAAACTGATCTCTTAAAGAAAACTAATTAGTTAGAAGAGAGGCCAGTCCTCAGGCTAAGCAATAAACCTGATGTCTTAAAGAAAACTGATCAGTGGGAAAAGAGGAGCTTGGGGGGAGAATATTTGGAAGTGATTGTGAGATTTTCATGGGAAGGGTGGAGAGGTTCATCTAGTACTGAACTAGACTTCCTATGGCAGATAAGTGTGAAAATTGATCATGGGAAAAGCAGAGCTTGGGGAAGCTGATCCCTGGGAAAAGAGGAGCTTGGGGGGAGAATATTTGGACTTCATTGACACATTTTCATTGAATGGGTAAAGAGGTTCATCTAGTACCAAATTTAGAGTGATTGCCAGATTTTCATTGGAAGGGTGGAGAGGTTCCCGATGGAAGATAAGTGTGAAAAGAGGAACTTGGGGGGAGAGGATTAGTGAGAAAAGAGGAACTTGGGGGGGAATATTTGGAAGTGATTGCTAGATTCTCATTTGAATGGGAGAGGTTCATCTAGTACAGAATTAGACTTCCCATGTAGATGCATGTGTGTGATTATAGCTACTAATTAAAAGAATGTAGACACTTAAGTAGGAAAATGAGCCTCCTAACATTATCTAAATAGGAAATAAGTTATATGATGCTAGTGATTGCATGTGTCTCTAATAATATCTGTAGCATGAAATAAATGGAAAGAGAAAATAACCTTAAGTTACAAAGTGTCACTATGATGTGAGTATTAACTCATAAGTTATTATGGTTACTTAGAGGGTAGGAATGTTTAGAGGTTATTACCGACCAAGATGGTAGACAGTATAATGTATCCCTAACATAATAACTATGTTGAAAAAATCAAGAATCTATGCATGACCATAGATGTATGACAAAGTAAATAGCCTTTGGTATTAGACAAAGTAAGAGTAAAATATTTATATGTATACATACAAGTTGTATAAATTACTTAAATTAACATGCCATTTCCAAGAAAATGTAGGATATATTCAGGTATAGTTGATTTTGAATGTTAAATTTAAGAAAATGGTATATTGAGATTATTGCCTTTAAGAGAGTTGCCCAGTCTTCTATGAGAACAAAAAAGAAAAAGACAAGAGTCCTAATTACATAACCTAAAAGCTCGAATGAAAACTCCGAGTAGGAATCTATCAAAGAATAATGTAAGCAGAGAGTAATTCATCACTAAAGCTATATATATATATATATATATATATATATATATGACGTGGGTAGCAGTGGAACTTCTGGCCCCCACGAGGCATTCAACCGAATTTTTTTTTAATGATAAGTCGCCACAGAAGCTAGAACTTATAGTGACAGCTAGTACATTATAAAATCATTAATTATAGAAATCAAAGCGAGGAGTTCTCGTTGAAGCAAAACGAGAATTCGAATAATCTTAATATAGGCTTTCAGGTTGGTTTCGTTAGATAGTCGTGGGGTGGACACGGAGGACCGTTGTCCTGAAATAACAAGACTAATAAGTTGAAGGACTATAACCAGTCAGCACAAGCACCAAAGACAACCATACTGAGGAAAGAAAACAATTCGTAACTCACTATTGTATCCAAACCGAAAGGAATGAATTACATAGAGTAATTGCTGGAATACATAATTACTAATCACCAATAGTAGCAAGAGATATACAATCATGAAATCGTGTCAAAAACCTTCGATTGTAAGGTTGGCCCTCAAAACTGTAATAAAACCCATGTCTCTTCAGAGTTCAAATTAATACAAATAGGGGTATGGTTACCCGGAAACAAACCCTCAACAGAAAAACCCGCATGCAACTATTAACTACATAATTCAAAAGAGCCAAGACTTGCCTAAGGAAAGGAAGGCCCTCATACCGGCATGGATTGCAGCAAGGTATTCTCGATTTTCCTATAGACTCACACTCACAACCAACTTCGAGTGGGATAAGGCCCTCCTGGATCAGCATACTGTCATAAGTTAAAAGAATAACGTGGTGGATGGAATAGATTATATGTCGCTATTAAATAACCATTTAACATTATTGGATAGGAGGTGGGTATGGCAGCAGTCATGAGTTCCGGGGAAGACCATTGCTGTAATGTGTGCAAGAGATAAGGAAAATGTTAATTTTAGATATGTTCTACGATTAGAGCAACTTACTTCAATTTTCACACTTAGATTAAAATCTTTTTTAGTTTAGCAATCACACCAGTATTAAAGTAAATTGCAGATAGAACATAAACATAAATCACAAAAGACAAGTCAAGACAAGAGGACACAAGATGTGGCACTAGCCACGGAAAAACCCCAATGTGAGGATACCCTTGATCAATTCTTCTTATATTTTCTTCAATAGTTCAGGAGAGAGAGAGGTTTACGACAGAAGTCAACACTTTGACTTATCTAGATAACAGCATAAAGATGATACATGAGATCAATTGACGACACGGTGCTTCAACTCATTCTCCAAGGTGACTCCTTCACCTATCGTTGTGTTGCATTTCGTCATCATGCTACACCTCACCATGTTGCACCATGCTGCACCCATCATCACTATGTTGCATCTCATCATGGTTCATTAATCATAACTGTACCCATCACTATACTGCCTTATGTGCCATTGGTGCACCATGTTGCCATACTGACCTATGTGCTCGCTGCATCTTGGTTTCTTATTGTCCCTAGCTTGGTTGTTGTCCCTAGCATGCTTATTGTCCTTTACATGCTTGCTCTTGCATGCTAGTTTGGAAATTCCCGGTAGTTCTGGCTTTTTCCCTCTATGTCAGTGTTCTCGAATGTTCCGGCAGTTCCAGCTCTTCATGGCAATTCTGGCTATTCCCAACAGTTCCGATAGTTCTGGCAATTTCAACTATTCCCAACACTTCAGACTTCTACCCTCTGCGTCAACTTTCTTGGCTCTTCCAGCAATTCCGACTTCTATCCTTTGCATCAACTTTCTCAACTGTTCCCGACAGTTCCGGGTATTTCCGACAATTTCGACAATTCTCGCTATTCTCGACAGTTTCAACCATTTCAGTTATTCCCCACAGTTCTAGCAATTCCAGCTTTTCACAGTAGTTCCGATAGTTCTCAGCAGTTTCGGCAATTCCAACAATTCTCGGCACTTTCAATAGTTCCAACAGTTCCTGATAGTTCTGGATTTTCCCGGTAGTTCCAGCAGTTCTAGCTTTTCATGGAAGTTCCCCGCAGTTCCAATAATTCTAGCTATTCTGAGCAGTTCTGGCAATTTCGTCTTTTCTCGGCAGTTTCGGCAGTCCCCGACATTTCTGGCAGTTTCGGCTTCTGCCCTCTAGATTATGGCAGCATTATCCCTTAGGATCTCTCCTCCTACTAAAACCCAAAGAAAAGTAGAGAGGAAGAGATCCCAAGTGTGTTGAAATGACTTGAAGGCCACTTCTATTTATACTAAGACATTGAGCGCAAGTGGGGTTTATTTGGTTCCTCGCCGACCTTAACAAATTGTTTTATAACACAAATAAGTTCATAACTCCATGAATACTTATCGGAATCGGATGATCTTCAATCCTACACCTCTCGATGAGAGGGATCCAAGAAAAATATCAGCTGCCATAAATAAGATGACCCACATGGAGTTTGGCCCTAGTTTCCAATTTTAACACTCCCTCTCAACTAAGCAGAACTCCATCCGTTGATCCATATGTTCGACTGTATTATCTCTGCCATCAGTCCCCTCCAATGGTCTACCATGGTGAGCTCTGTTGAACCATGAATAAGAAGAATTGATCGATAATGTCTCATACCATTCTCTACTGATCTGAAGTCAGTTTCATTTGAAGAGAGTGTGTCACATCACTCTTACTTGCTCGAAGTTAGTTTTATTGATCCCAGATCAATATCACAAGAGAGTGTCTGAAACCACTCATACTAATCCCAGATCAATGGATGTCATCCTAGCATAGGGAGTATAGTAGATACATCGATGCATCCATCAATAGTACTACTATGGTCCCTAACCCCATTTCCCTTCTCATTGATCATATGAGAGGTACTTCCAATGAGTCCCACACTGCGTGGGTAGGATGCCTCGATAGGAAAACTAATACACCTATCCACAGGAGAATAAATAATCGTGCCCCACAATCGCCATGGGGGAACTAATCATCCTAGCCCACACGAGAACTAATCATCCTGTTCCATAGTTGCCACGGGAGAACTAATCATCTCGGCCCACACGAGAACTAATCATCGTGTTCCATAGTTGCCACAGGAGAACTAATCATCCTGGCCCATAGGAGAACTAATCATCCTATTCCACAGTTGCCATGGGAGAACTAATCATCTCAGCCGACACGAGAACTAATCATCCTATTCCACAGTTGCCATGGGGTATCATAGGGGAAGATTGACCCTATCATCTTCTACATAGCGCACTACCAGGGGAGGGTGAGTCGCCCTGTGGTCGTATGTTGCTCCAGTAAGTACCCCAAGCCCCCTAGAGCTCCCAGAGCTCAATGCATGCAACATGCAAGACCCTTATAAGAAGGTCTCTCAATGACTCAAAGTCATTCAAGAAAGTCATAGATTTGACATTTCCCCAAGGTTTTAAAAAAATGTTTGCGACTTGTACATCACTCTCAATGCGATGGAGCCTCCTCGCTCATCGACTTACCATATCCTAGATAAGGTAGTATCTAATGTCTATCTTCTGGAGAAATCATCGAATATGGGATTCCTCAATAATCAAATCCCCCCTCTCGTTGTCACAAAGAATCATAGTGGTATTCACCATGTGTACAAACAGCTCACTTAAGAGCTTCTACAACCATGCAGATTCACACGAGATCATACTCGTAGCTATCTATTCAGTCTCAGCAGTGCTTATAGTAACTGGATTCTGCTTCCTGCTCATCAATGATATCAAAGCAGAATCCAAAGAGAACCAGCACTCGGAAGTGCTCAAGTGATCCTCCACACTGCTCACCTAGTCAGCATTCGAATAATCATGCAGCTTCATATTTCCAGCATTGTATCTCAATCCACGAGAGATTGTGCCTCGAATATATCTCATAAGATTCTCGGCACCAATCCAGTGAGGCTCAACCAAATGTGAGATCACCTTGCTAACTACAAAACATATATCGAGACGGAAGTTCACAAAGAACATTAACGTAAATGACTTTATGAAACTCAGAGGCATTTCCCAAATCTGGTCTCACATCACTACCATATAACTTTTGAAAGTTAAGATCCTCGAGGTAGTCACAGGCTTGCAGTTTATCATTCCACATCCAGAATCCTACTTCCTCTTCCTTCGGCAAATGAGAGGGTCTGCACCTATCAGAAATAAGTCGTCCTCATGAGGTGCTGGTATGAGAGGTCTATCATCCACAACCTTCAAACAATGGTTTGGATCAGTTTCACTCTTAGTGTATCTCAGCTTCATCTGAGAGCTATCAATCCGCTCATACTACTACCAAGGAGTTTTGTTTCAAGCCATAGAGGGATTTCTTCTACCTACATACGTGAGATTCCTCATCATCAATCTCAAACCCCTCGGGTTGTTCCAAACCTGTGGACCTACTACATGAGGGGAATGGTCCCCTTGTAAGATTTTCTTTCAGTACATCTCAGACATGTACCTTCAGGCTCTTTTTGAATTGAGGCATCCTTGTAACCATCTAACTCATAGACCTCCGATGCTATGTGTCAATGGACATGGTCCCTAGTGGACTTCCTGCAACTTGATACAACCTCGAACTCAAAAACATCTTTGAAAATTCTATTTTCAAACATGTACCTTTCCATCAATGAGTGCCACCTCGTAACCTTTGACTTCCATTACTAAAATGGACACCAGGTTCTTCTCGTGATCAAATACTTAAAAGAGATTATGTAAATGAATCGAGTTACCCTCATTTAATTCAGGGGTAACATTCCCTACACTCTTTCCGGGATAGGTGGCATTGACTCCAAGTATAATCCCACGATTGTTTCCATCTCTACCAAATTAGAGAGTGCACCCTTCTATCCGATGAAGTGCCTTGAAGCACTACCATCAATAAGCCAGATTACCAAAGAATCTAAAGGAGAGGGCCAATACAAGATAACACTTCTTTATCTTATCAAAAACAACATTTGATTCCTCATACCTAGGGTTCCTTGCTTTCTTTGAAGAGTCGGTCATTTTCTTAATGGCATGCATTACCTGTCATTCATTTGATAATTGAAGATGTTCCTAGAATGATTTTTATCTTGATCGAAAGATGTGTCTCTCCCATTCAGAAACTCCTTTTCATAATGGCCAAACTTATTGCAACCAAGGCATCCGCCTTTTCTTCCACCCTTAGATCGAGACTTCCCAATGAAGTGATCTTTAGGTAGGCCATCGGAAAATTTTGCTGCGCTATTTTGATAATATTCTCTGCTTCGACTTCACCCTCAGTTAATTTGAAGAGGGATGAGGAATCCAATGATCCTTTTTTTTGCCTTTCCCAACTGTCTTTGGTGATTTCTCTTTCACTCTTGCTTGGGAATTGTCTTCACCTTAGCTCCAATACCATGTTAATTTTAGGTATGTTCTATGCTTAGAGAGATTTATTTCAATTTTCATAGTTAGCTTAATATCTTTTCTAGATTAGCAATCACATCAACATTAAAGTAAACTGCAGATAGAACATAAACATAAATCAAAAAAGACAAATCAAGACAAGAGGACACAAGATGTGGTGCTAGAAAGGGAAAAAACCCAATGTGGGGAAACCGTTGATCAGTTCTTCTTATATGTTCTTCAATAGTTCAGCATAGAGAGAGAGAGATAGTACATTTACAACAGAAGTCAACACTTTGACTTATCTAGATAAGAGAATAGATCATCTCTAAGAATATGATACATGAGATCAGTTGAAGACATGCTGCTTCAACTGATTCTCTAAGGTGACTCCTTCACCTATCATTGTGTTGCATTTCATCATCATGTTGCTCCTCACCATGCTGCACCCATCATCACTATGTTGCATCTCATCATGCTTCATTAATCATTACTGTACCCATCAATGTACTGCATTATGTGCCATTGCTGCACCATGTTGCCATACTAAGCTATGTATTGGCTGCATCTTGCTTGCTTGTTGTCCCTAGCTTGCATGTTGTCCCTAAAATGCTTGTTGTCCTTTGCATGCTTGTTGTTGCATGCTAGTTCGGCAGTTCCCGACACTTCTGGCTTCTACCCTCTGTGTCAAATTTCCCAGCTCTTCTAGTAGTTCCGGCTATTCCCGGCAGTTTCGACTATTCCTAGCAGTTCCCATAATTCTACCAATTCCAACTATTCCTAGGAGTTCCAGCTTTTGCCCTTTGTGTTAGCCTTCCTGGTTGTTCTGAAAGTTTCGGCTGTTCCCAACAGTTCTGGCTATTCCCAGCAGTTTTAATAGTTCCGACAATTCCAGATATTCCTGGCAGTTCGGGCAGTTCTCAGCAGTTTTGACAATTTCGGCTATTCCCGGTACTTCTCCCAGTTTTATCTTTTCCCAATAGTTCCGGTAGTTCCCAGTAGTTTTTGTAGTTCTAACAGTTCTCGGAAGTTCTAGCAGTTCTGGCTTTTCCCAGTAGTTTTGGCTTTTCCCGGAAGTTCCTAGCAGTTCCTGAAATTTCGGCTATTCCCAGCAGTTTCGACAATTCTGACTTTTCTCGATAGTTCTGGTAGTTCCCAACAGTTCTGCCAGTTCTGGCCTCTTGCCTCTAGATTAGGGTAGCATTATCCCTTCAGATCTCTCCTCCTACTAAAACTTAGAGACAAGTAGAGAGGAAGAGATCCCAAGTGTGTTGAAATGACTTGAAGGCCACCTCTATTTATACTAAATGTTGAGCACAAGTGGGGTTTATTTGGTTGTTGGCCGACCTTGACAAATTGTCTTCTAACAGAAATAAATTCATAACTCCATGAATACTTATCAGAATCGGATGATCTTTAGATCAAGCGTACACCTTTCAATGATAGGGATCCAAGAAAAATGTCAACTTCCATAAATAAGATGACCCACATGGAGTTTGGCCCTAGTTGCCAATTTTAATAGAAGAACATTAGTAAGAACCCCTAGCAATGAACTGCAATGATTTACCTATGAAAGAAAAAACTTGCATGACGAATTTACCTGTATATCTGAGTAACATTGAAGCAACACTCTGTAACTCATAGCTGAACTAATTGGGTGTAGAGGAATTTTGAATAAACCCTCCAAGGTGTGCCATGGGTATAGTAAATATTTCTTGAGGAAGGATGTTGCCAACCCGACCAAGGTTTCACAGAACACAACTTCAAGACTTAGCCCAAGACAAATGACCAAAGAATAGAGACGAAGCAACGGGTTGTTTTCATAATTCTTTGGGTTCTCGTGGACCGTCATATCCTATACCTCGATGAGACAATATCGCTAACTACAGATGTCACCTGATGGAGAAAGGGCCAGGCAACTCGTGGTCATCCCATTACATGCTAGCCAGATCAGGTTGAAAGAAAACATTAATTCACATACGATGTAAACAATGAATGCTGATCGAGAATTTAAATGCCATGTACATAAATGTCAATTGATTATATGATAGGTGTAATGAAAATCCATTTAAGTACCTCACTCATACTTCCGCAGTAATGGAATTGCTCTTATTTAATTGTTTAAAAGTAATATGGTTTAGATCCAATAATGTTTGTCACCATCAGAATTGCTGTAATTTTTTTTATTTTTTATTTTGTATATTTATCTATGATCAGTGTTAATTAGTGAGTAGGTGTTACATTCTCCCCCTTAATTATTTCACTGAAAAGAAGTTTGTTATTACATCAAAATGTAGTTACATCATGCATACCCCTATGTTTTCGCTATGAGTTTCAAACAATTGTTTTCCCAAGGGTTTTGTAAATATGTCTGCAAATTGGTCTTCTGATATACAAAACACCATACATATTTCATTATTGCTTACTAATTCTCGAATGAAATGATACCTCGTATCAATATGTTTACTCTTCCTATGGAAAACATGATTTGTTGATAATGCAATATAAGATTTGTTGTCACATAAAATGTGAGTGAGTTCTTTCTCTTCATGTAACAACTCTTTCAAGATTCTTCTCATCCACACAGTTTAACATGCCATTGTTGTGGCTGCAACATACTCTACTTCACCTAATGATAGAGTCACAATGGATTACTTCACTGCTGCCCATGAAACTACACTTGAACTAAAACTCAACACATACCAAGGTGTGCTCTTCGTGTCATCAATATTGCGTGCAAAATCACTATCTATATATTGAGTTAGTTTAAATTATGAACGAGATGCATAGAATATACCATAATTTCTTGTTCCAACGACATATC
The DNA here is from genome assembly GCA_031772625.1 of Pinus tabuliformis. Classification (NCBI taxonomy): domain Eukaryota; kingdom Viridiplantae; phylum Streptophyta; class Pinopsida; order Pinales; family Pinaceae; genus Pinus; species Pinus tabuliformis. The sequence continues at coordinate 521,939,166 of CM062808.1, forward strand.
TTAAAATCCTTTTTCCCACTAGCAAATTGGTACTCTTCGGAGACTCCATGAATCTCGAAATTAAACTTACACCAAACATTATATTAGGACTTGTTGTAGTCAAATACATAAGAGTTCAAACCAACTGTTTAAACAAGGTTGGACCAATATGTGAAACATGATCATCCTTACTGATTTTTGTATCAATTGCAATTGGGGTTACAACTAGATTACAATTTTCCATCCCGAACCTTCTCAATATATCATTTGCATACTTAGAAGTTGGTGAATCCCTCTGTTAAGAGGAAGATTCTCTCGCTGTGTTTTGGAGCAACAATGCATTCTATAGGCGTGTTTCAGCAACTGTCTGCTAGATGTTGAAACACGCGTTTCAACAATAGACTGTGTGACTGAAACTGTTTGTTTCAGCAACAGCTTGTGTGGCTGAAACTGTAATTTTCTGAGATAGCAGAAATTGGTTTGTGGAACTGAAGCGTTCCTGTTGTAATCCCTCTGTCAAAAGAGGAAGATGCTTTTCAGCATAAATCTTTTGTGAAAATCCCTCTATGTGAGGAAGACCAGCTTATATCAGTTGGTTTACTGTATATGAATACAAGTTAATTTTTTTTTTTCAGTTGCTGCAACACCAAACTGTGTTGCTGCAACACCATTTCCAGAGAAAAAAAAATTCAGTTTTCTGTGTTAAAACAGAGTATAAAAACAGAGCAATTTTTGTCTGTCTGTTATGGAATTTATCAAAAAATTCCAACATGGTATCAGAGCTAGTCCAGGCTCTTTGAAGTGTCAAAGAAGCTCAAGGAAAGATTTCTTGCAGCAACAACTTCTCCAGCAGCGTGAAGACTCACCCAAGAAAGAATCTAAGTGCAAGGAATGGCCAGTGTTAGCACTAGCGTGGGTATGATTGAACGCCCAACAGTTGAAATTAAAAGGGGAGTGTTGGAATATTAATTCAAACTACCATGCAGCAGCAGCGAGCCGCAATAGAGGACTTACAAGGAGTCGGCTTATTCATGCCACCGCCATAAGTGTCCTTTCACCCTTTGCCTGTTTGTGTTCCCAAAGGAGGAGGAAGATCAGATCTGAGCTCTGCGCAATAACTGCTCACCTACTGCATTAAAGAAGAAGCATGGCCGAGAAGGAGAGTACCAGCTTCGAGCGAGCCGTAGCATTTATAAGTCTTGGGTTTCAGCACAACCGACTCAAGAAATACAACAAAAGATCAGATTTGTTCATTATGTGTAGCAGATACTCTGTGAGAGAGTTGAAGCGGTTGATGGATAAGTTATGAATGCTTCCTGCACTATATATGTGTAGAGCCACAACAGTGTTAATCCCTCTGAAATATAGCGCAGTAGCGCTCAAATGTAATTTCTGTGTGTTTAAGAAAGAATGTGCAGCAGCACGAGCTCACATGAATGAAGCGCTCTTGCACAGCACTGCAGGGACTGAAAAGTAAGAGAGAGGCGCAGCAGCGTAAGGTTAGAAGAAGTTGTTTTATGCACAACAGTGCAGTGATAAACAACAGTGATAGACAGAGCTACTGAGACAGAGCGCTGGGACAGCAGTAGAGAGCAAAGGGGAGCACGCAACAACGTGAAGTTTTGCAGGGCAATACACTGCAGCGCGTATGTGCAAGAGGAAGATGTAATGAACAACAGTTCTTTGTGTTCGCTGTGTTTTGGAACAACAATACATTCTACAAACGTGTTTCAGCAACTGTCTGCTAGATGCTGAAACACGTGTTACAACAACTGTCTGTGTATTTCAGAACTGTGTGCCCGTTGCTGTAACAACAACTGTTTGCAGACACAGATTGAAGTGCCTCTGAAGAAGGCATGTTGGTGAATCCCTCTGTCAAGAGGAAGGTGCTCTTAAGCACAGTCCTTGGTGAATCCCTCTATTAAGAGGAAGATGCTCTCGCTGTGTTTTGGAGCACCAATGCATTCTACATGCGTGTTTCAGCAACTGTCTGCCAGCCAGATGCTGAAACACGTGTTTCACCAACATACTGTGTGATTGAAACTGTGTGTTTCAGCAAAAGCCTCTGTGGCTGAAACTGTGATTTTCTGAGATAGCAGAAATTGGTTTGTGGAACTGAAGCGTTCCTGTTGTAATCCCTCTGTCAAAAGAGGAAGATGCTTTTCAGCATAAATCTTTTGTGAAAATCCCTGGTTTACTGTTTATGAATACAAGTTAATTTTTTATTTTTTTTTCACTTGGTGCAACACCAAACTGTGTTGCTTCAACACCATTTCAAGAGAACAAATTTTTCAGTTTTCTGTGTTAAAACAGAGTATAAAAACAGAGCAATTTTTGTCTCTCTATTATGGAATTTATCAGAAAATTCCAACACAAATTACACAACTTTCTTTAAATGGCAAATTTAAAATATACCAATAGCATACAATAGTAGAGTAAGTTTTGCGTTAAACAGCTCTTCCTTCACGGCTTTCACATTCCAATACGGTTTCATTGTAGCAATTTGGGGCATTAAACAATTCTAAAGCCTAACTTCACGACTGTCTTCTCTGCACGCTGGATTTGGATTATGATGCCCTGTCCACTATCACACCTGAAGACTGAGGACCAGCAGCTGTAACTGCAAAAACGCTTGGCAACTATCTGCAGTGACTTATTATCACACTGTGTGGCTAGTAAGACTGATTATAAACCCTTGGCAATTATCTGCAGCGACTTATTATCACACTGTGTGGCTAGTAAGACTGATTATAGTCAGATCTACTTACGACAATGGTGGCCGAACTACTTCCCTTTCCCTCATACAGCAAATCAAAACAAATCTTAACTTGTGTACTTCAAACAATCCCTCTACAGTAACTCGTGGACTTCAACGATAGCCTCACACAAGTTACACAGTTACACAATGCACAGTTTACTTCATCAATACTTTACCTTCACCCACAATATGGTAAAGGCTTGCATTTGCTTCACTTTGGGTGAAGCCCAACTCGGTGAAATAGTTATCGATCCCAGCGGACCAAGAATGGGGTGCTTATTTCAGTCCATACAACTCTCACTTGAGTTGGCACACATGCAAATCTCCGTTGAACGTATCAAAGTGGATCAAGCAATAGAGACACAAATATTTCTCTCTCCCTCTGCAACAACCTCACACGACATTCCCACAACACTAGTTCACATCTACTCAAAATGGTTATGGTTTATGAGTTCATTTAGGTCTGATACCAAATGAAAGAAACAAAAATACACAGAAAATGAGAAAAAACAGAGAACAATAGCTACACCTGTTTGATTACATAACCAAAAACCTAGAGTGGATTGATCTTAGTAGGCTCAGCATCTATATTTATACAAAAATTCATCTAGGTTACAGCAATTAAAATATTAGTTTAGGGGGGGCAGGGGTGATGACTGTTAAATGATTGATGAGGTAAGGCGGTGGTGACCTCTGGAAGGTTGAAGAGCCAAGGCCGTGACTATGGAAGATACTTGAGCTTTAAATAATTACACATATATCACTGTATCAGCTTTGCTCATCTTCTGGCCTTAGGAGTAAACAGGAGTTTGTCATGCAAAATTTATGTGATAGTCCATAGATCACAATTAATTCTCAGATATATGTCATTGAACTTAAAGATACACTAATTTAATTCTCTGTTTTGTTTGTGTTTGCCTAGATCAATGTTTTTTTTCTTTTTGGGGAAGTTAACAATGTTTTTCTCTTATAATATTTTGGGTTAGTTTATACGTTTTGTCTTATAATATTTTGGGTTTGTTTATATATTATATCTAGTTTCTAGTTTTAAGGTAGATTAAGTTTTTGGTTTGGTTTTGTTGTGAGAAGATTAAAAATTTGTAATTTTTTTTTTACACTAGAAAGTAAGCATTTATATTAACATCAAACAGGTTACAAGGTCCTATCATTTTACATATTTGAAACTTCAATTAATAGCTTTACTACTGAGTTCATACAGGTTAAAAAAAAGCCTGTGAATTCTGCTATAGTTTAGATTTACCATAAAACTATATTGATGCCCTCTCAGGACATTCCACTATTACATATTTGTATTATGTAAAACAAGAATAGCAGTTAAACTGCCTCCATTTGATGACCCATTATCAGAGTTCCGTCCTCAAGTTGCCTCTGCTCCCTCTTGCATTACTGGTTCTTAAATAAGAGCTTGGTTTGTGGCCTCCTCCCTTATGTTTACGGAAGTTAATTCCCCGTGCTCCTTTGTTGTTTGTGGCTTCCAATTTTCTCAGACAACTATCCATTTTGTACCATTTGTATTGTAACCTAATTATATTTCTGTGTAGCAAATCCATATTTTAGTTGAGAAATTGCATTTGAATCTAATTTTCCATATCCATCATTTCTCCTTAGCTACTGAGCAAAGATATAATGTGCTCCATAGTCACATAAATGTAACCTAGCTCACGGTTAATCTCATCGTTGTCCCTGTGGGTAGAGAGTTGTAATTCTCCCTCCACGCTATCTCCAACGCCTCCGGAATGTTGACACCTTATATAAACGTCCTCCCCTCAGTCAAGCAAGGTGGAAACTAATGAATTTTATCATGATGTCATGCTTTATTCATTGCACTGGCCAGAAAGTCCCTGTACAGCTCTCAACTAGCGCCATTAAGGCTCTGCTGCTGGAGCATGCTCCCCTCACCTAGCCCATGGAGAAGTTATATTATAGATCCCACTTGCAGTTTCTAAATTTGACTCAAATCCACAAGCTGTCCCAAGCTTCAAGCACCAATATAAACCTCTGTCTGGTGTTTCAGGGATCGAACCCTGGCATTAAAGCAATGCAGCCAGCCTTCAACGTATTAATTCTGAATGTAGAGAATGATATCTTACATGAGACCCATCCGGTCTTCCAATTACTAAGTTGTCCACTAACTGCCAGCTAATTCCCCTTATTCTGATTGATGCACAATAGTTTAATTTCTACTTTCACCTGAAAGGTTTAATCCTATGTCAACATTCTTTATTAGCCAACTCCATTACTAGGCAACAAATCTACCACGGAATTCATATGCCCCTCATCTACAAAGGAATTCATATGCCTCTTACACATGATGAAACTCTACTTAGCAGAAATTCTCATTTTGCATTTTTATCTTTTGTAAACTTGGAAGTTGAACGGTGATGGCTATGGCTTTCTCTTTGAGTTTAACCATTTATTGGATAACTAATGATGAAATCCTCTAATACCTTCACCTGCAAGATTTTCTTAAAAACGGGCCCAGCTACAATGCCAAATATTAACCTTAATTATTTGTAACATTCCCCATATCCAAAATATATTGAAACTCTATTTTTAAATCAAATCTATAAATAATCTCTCACTCTCCTACGTCCCTTACAAATTTTGATTTTTTCTGAAATAAAATAAATTACATTATTTTTATTCACGGTTAAATGAGAATCATAAGTTAATTTTAACTTCAAATATAAAAAGATTAGAATTATTGCAGAATCAACTTTCTGACAATTATAAACCTTTCTTAGTTTGTGACAATGTTGATAGCATATAAATCGTCCATTGAACAGGCAGAGTCATCCCCCAGTGATATCTGAGGAGTAAAACATTGTTTGTGTGATCAGGATCAGCCTTCAAGTCCTGAGAATGATTCAGGGTTCAAAGTTTGTCAAGATATGGCTTCGCCATATTATGACGACGGATATAAGTGGAGGAAGTACGGGAAAATGTTGGTTAAAGGCAGCAGTTATATTCGCCACTATTTCAAATGTGCATATTCAGACTGTCAGATGAAAAAGAGAATAGTATGCTTTCTTAATGGGCAAGTCACCAAGATTGAATACGAAGGAGATGTTCATGAACATCCAAAGCCACAACAAACTCCCAAAATGGCAGTTGGTGGTACCCTTGAAAGTCTCCACAAACGGAAAATGGATGAACGTTTTGATGCAGTATCATCTATACAAGGAAAACCCTGCAGTCAACTCTTGTCAACCAGTCATCCAAATTTTACTGATGTCGAGTACTCAATGGCCAGGTGATTTTTTAATTTTTTTTACATTCTTTTGATATTTGCATGCATTTATGCGCTATAAAATCGGTACAAAAAATATATAAATTTATTTTTGGGGTGGTGGTCAAATTACAGGAGTATAGATGATGGAGAGGAAGAACACGTCCTACAAATAATCAGTGAACATGATTTTCTGGATGATGGATACCGATGGCGCAAATATGGAACCAAACACATCAATAAAAATCCTAATCCAAGGTATGGATATGCTCTATATATTTATTTCAAATTAATAATGATAGATATTGAGTAATGAATCTTTGAAAATTATTACCCACTAATTTATTTCTTCTTGACTTACACTAATTATAATTTATTTCTTTCTGAAATACAGAAATTATTATAAATGCGCAACGGAAAAGTGCTTCATCCGGAAATATGTAGAAAGGAGTGCACGTAATACAGCAGCTGTTATTATAGGGTATCGAGGAAAACATAACCATGAACCACCGAATTCGTAATGGTCCCTCAAGAGAACCATGACCTCATTTCAACTCAATTGCATGGACTTGTTATTAGGCTGAAAAGGATGTTATCAGTTTAATGGCTGAAATTAGGGAAGATATTATGTTAGTTTATTTTTTATTTTAATATGGAAATTAGCGATGGTCTTGATGTTATAAGTTAAATGGCTGAAATTAGGGAAGATATTATGTTACTTTATTTTTAATTTTAATATGGAAATTAGGGATTATATTACGTCAGTTTGTAGTTTGTTTCTTATTTTAAGAAGTTAAATTTAGGTTTAAAGCTATGGACCTGAATTTTTAAGTATTTTATTCATTTTATAGGTTGATTATATTTATGGGTGTTTATTTTAAGTAATTTATTTACCTTGTAAGTTAATGTTAGACTCTCTCATAAAACAATAATAAATCCAAAAACAAATTAATTAATTAAATATTCCAAGTTAGGAATTTGTGCCTAACTGTTGGGTTGTTCCTCTAAGATAGGAGTTGGTTTAGGTAACTCCTATATTGGTGTGTGTCTGGTGAGAAATTATCTCAACCAAAGGAGAAATTATCTCAACCAAAATTGTCTAAGATAGAACTCACTATCTTGAGACCAATATCTCTCATCTATTTACTTGTAACACTATATTCAATTATTTAGAAGTGGGTAATGTGTAATGAGAGAGAAGCATGAGGCTTCAACCTTTTTTCGCCAATATTTTGTGTCTGATTTTTATGTGTGTGTGTGTTTTTCTGTAATCTGTTTGGAGTTTATCTCATTTTTATCATGTGGTATCAGAGCTACGGTGAGATTAGTTAGAGCTGAGCCTGAGCTTAAGGGTTTGATAGTGGAATGTGAGATTTGAAGTTTGGATTCTAACATTGCTCGTGAAGTCCGACTCGGAGATTATAAAAATTAGAGGCAGGGCAGAGCTTGGCTGTATCCTGGAAGCGATCCCCTTACGCCCTAGATCGAATCTGGTTCAGGGGAGACCATTGCACAGTAACTTTGATTGCAATAGTCTTAACAAATATCTCATATCACTGGGCACCTGATTTCCTATATGGATTATATTTGTTTGGCTTGTTTCCATGCTTGGACCTGTTGCTTCAAAGCATAAGCCCAGCATTCGTATCAATATTTATGTGTTCTTGTCTTGGAGGTCTAAGTCGATTTGCCGGATCCAGATCATTTCTGGTGCAATCCTATTGCACACAACAGGCTAAATTTGCGGCGAATCAATATGGTCAATCATGGTTTGCAGAGTCACAACGGGTTGAGCATGGCACTGTGGTGTCTATTTTGATCGATGAAGCTTTCTGCATTTCGTGAAATGTTCGCACCTCCTGTAGTTCGTTGAGTGGCACACATGACATAACGAAGCAGGGGTCACATTATCAACCAGGATACCTGAGTAGCATTAATGCAATAAGACCGAAAGGTCGAGCCGAATTATATTCTGAGTGAAGGAGATTTTGTAATTTTGGTCACTGACACCTAGCAGGTAGGTGAAACAAGTGCATATGTAAGGCTCTGTTGGACTAGCGATGGAGAATAATGATGCAAGTGATGAAGTGGTCCATTGAAGACCACGCTAAGTGACTTAAATATGCAAGCGTAAGTCCAAATTCAATAGCGAATTGAGGAAAGATTCCCTTGGATAATTCTTGTATGGTTCTTCATCAAATTATATATTGGCTATGTGTGCAAGATGAATTACAGCCTAAAGTTGAGATCACTGTGATCTGATAATTCAGTTCAGAAAGTGTTTTTGGGAATCATTTTGACTCCGGCAGCTACCATCTGCTCATTATCAATGAGAATTTGTGACCTCTCTCCTTCAACAGATCAAAAAGCACCTCAAGCGCACAATTCCTCACTTATGTCCGAGGATCAGAGGTTAAATCTGACAATCCCACAAGCATTGGAAACCAATAATGTTCTGTTACATCAGTGTCTGCATCTATGCCAATAACTTCCTCAGGATTCAAGGCCCCACCTGGAATTAGACCCTCTGCAAGCCGATCTTCACAGATACGAAGCAGAGCAATGGCCTTCAAGCTAATTCGTGGGAGCAATGGATTCTGTTTCATCAATCAGCAGTAGCTGTAAATATCATAAACACACTTCTCCAACCAGATTTGATGCTCCCAACCATCGATTTGAGCATCTGTACAATACAGTCAACAATCAGAGTACGAATAGTTGCACTTCTACTATTTCGCATGAGGATAACAAATGGTTTCAAGATATCATTCTAAAAGGTAAACTTAGCAAGTTCTGCCCTCTCCAAATATTTCATACCAAGTTGTCTTAGCGAGTCAATTGCATACATAGAAATCTTCTCATCATGGTGGCTTCCCGCAGAGATAAAGTGATATTGACGTAAAGTTCTTGGAGGAATAAGAGTGGTATGTAATATTAAGGGCATATCTTGTTTTTGAGTGATAAGTAAATTCTTTTTTTGAGAAAAGTCAATCATATATTCCAAAGTAATATTTTATTTTGAGAGAGATTTTGAGAGATTTGACTCAAAGTTGCTTCAAGTATTTGTGAGCTTGACATTCTCATTGCTTGAGAAATTGACGATTATGTACTCCAAAGTTTAATAAAGATATCATTTTTTGTGTTGATTGTGTCCTAGATCCGCCCGAAATTGAATAAGGGGATCTTAGGTACAGGAAGAGTGTATTTGTGATGGCGAGTGTTTTTATGGCTTCATGTTATTGCTTATGATTTGTGTCTAGTTTTGACACATAAATGATCTCATTTAACACACATAAAGTTCAATGCAAGCAAGCACAACACTTGTAACAGAATAACATCAAGGAAGGATAATTAAGCTCAACACATGCATTTGCGTCACTACAACAAACAATCAAAGTTTTCAACATCTGCATTCTACCTCAAAAACAAATTCTCTCAAATACAATCAAGTTCATGAATCTGCAAACTCCAGTATTTCAAAGCAAAGTCTACATCACTACATTCAAGTTAATGAATCTGTAAACTTCAACATTTCATCGCACAGTCTACATCAACATTGTTGAACTTGTAATCAAACTCAAATCACATTGAATTGTAAGGGTGCATTCTCGGTTGAAACCGACACCCAAGTCTTGAATTGAATCATTGTAGTGAATTATTGAAATCATTGTAAGCTTTTTTGGGTGCATTTTCGACAGTGTTCGACACCCTTCCTTTAAAGCACAATCAAGTGAGTCCATGAGCTTTAACTCCTTGAAACAACCATCACAACAACCAAAACAAGTTCAACTCTAACACCAATCAAGCAAGTTGAGTTCGTCATCAAGCGAGCGTGAATTCCAGAAAGTTCTAACAAGTGTTCTCAGCAAGTACAATAAGCCATAAATCAAGCGAGCGTGCCATTCAAGTCTCATAACAAGTTAGCCTGTCATTCAAGTAAAGTGAAACAGTTCAAAGCACGACATCTATGACAAGAGAGCCTGACTTCAACAGAGCAAGTTCAGATGGCGCAGCATATTCAGTTGTTAAACATTCTTCACAGTTTGATCCTCTCCAGTGATGGAGACATGGTGCACGTCAGCAAAGAAACTCTTGCTGATATTTCACGGCATCTACAACAAACACATGAAACCATTGAGTTTCTTCAACTTGAGTCCCAACTTCAAAGGAATGAATTGCAAGAAAAGGGTGATACTTTCAAGTCTTTGACCCATCCAGATGATAAGTCATTCATCCCAACAACTTCAAGTGTCGAAGTTGTTCATGATCAAATTCAAATTTCTTCCAAACCCATCATCAAGCCCTGGGAAGAAATTCAAAATAACAAGAATAGACGTGGCTTAGGATATGTCCCTGATGACACCAACTTACAAATCCCAGATTATTCCAAGCCAATTAAGTTTTTGAGTGCAGGATTTCTTGAACCACTCACCTTAGTAGGTTCTGAGAAAGTTGTAGACAAACGAAATTGCATGCAACCTCAAGTTCATGTTCAACCGAAATGCTCTCATTGTCAAAGAGCCGGTCATATGGAAGATCAGTGTTTTGATCTCCATCCGTGTTGCCATTGTGGCAAGCCCAATCATTCCTGAGCAAAATGTCGCAACCACCAAAAATCAGGCAGATTGAAGATACATTATGACTGGATTGATCCTTGGGAATGGTCATCCACAGTCAAACGGTTGTCGCAGTTCTACAACCGACTACATCCACACATAGTGCAGCCAGCAGTGAATCGATGATGGTACTCTCCTGCAGTTGAACGAGGGAGTACAACAGTGAAACTCTCCTAGACCTGAAGGGGGGGAGTTCAAATATATTTTGGAGAAGATTGTCTCTCCTTTCAGCTGATAAAGGGGGTAACATGTCAATGAAATTGACAAGTGATTATCAGACTGAAAGTCTCGACAACATCAGTGAAGTAGCCAGTGGGCATCTTCATCAGCCAGTGGGCAATCATCATCAGCAAACACGCCAGTGGGCGTTCATCAAATTTTGTCAGTGGACACCGGATGCTGTTTTCAAGCAAAGGGAAGTTGGATCCTTTTGCGGCTTGGCACATGATGGAGTTTTCAAGCGTCCTTCAGAGATGAATCAAGCATGCCGTTGATTCATGTTCTCTTCAGATTTGAGTTTTTCCCAGCATCCAGTTTTGGCGGTTTTTTCAGGCAATGTTTTGAGGATCAAAATGAGAACTTCGAAGATGGTTCTCGTTTTTGGATTTATCATTGAGGGGGGGAATGTTAGACTCTCTCATAAAACAATAATAAATCCAAAAATAAATAAATTAATTAAATATTCCAAGTTAGGAATTTGTGCCTAACTCTTGGGTTGTTCCTCTAAGATAGGAGTTGGTTTAGGTAACTCCTATATTGGTGTGTGTCTGGTGAGAAATTATCTCAACCAAAGGAGAAATTATCTCAACCAAAAGTGTCTAAGATAGAACACACTATCTTGAGACCAATATCTCTCATCTATTTATTTGTAACACTATATTCAATTATTTAGAAGTGGGTAATGTGTAATGAGAGAGAAGCATGAGGCTTCAACCTTTATTCGCCAATATTTTGTGTCTGATTTTTATGTGTGTGTGTGTTTTTCTGTAATCTGTTTGGAGTTTATCTCATTTTTATCAGTTAATTATTAAATAATACAAAAATTATTTTATATATATATTTTAAGGATATATTGAGTTTTTTTTTAAACAAATTATTGATTATTGGGGTTTTCAAATTTTATATATTAAAGTTATTTATTGTCAATGTCATATTAATGTAAATGAGTGAGCACAAAACAACTATTCTTTTTAAGACAAATAACATTGTGGCTATTGTTTTGTGTAGCTTTACAAATATTATTTTCCAAAATAAATCATAATAGTTTTTATTTCCATGTATGCAAAGATATATACTTAGTTTTTGAGGAAATGTATCCCAAATAGTTGTTGTATCCATGTATTAAAAAAAGATACAAATTCTTTACGGGTTTTTCAGGACAAAAGAAAATACAAATTTCTTAAGTCTTTTCAAGACAACAACATGCGTCACACGGATTCATGGTTTATTTTCAAGAAATTACTCTACTTAAATTTCCTCGTCAAATTATTTCATGAACCCATGCAATCTAGATTATTCTTGTTAAATCGTCTTCATTTTTCAATAACTCACGCAAATATTTTCCAAGATTAGTTTCATTAAATTATTTCCATTTCTCAATAATTCATGGAGCATTTTAGAGAAAAAAAACTTTTAGATGGGTGGTACTTGTTTTTGCATGTTAACATGTAGTAATCCTATAGTAGTTATTTTTCTTACATGAAAACAAGTACTTATTTGCACAAAAGCTATTTTATATCATACAAACATTTACTTATTTCCTAAAATAAATCTAGCATAATATAATGCATATGCAATTTATTTTCTAAGAAATATAATATAATAGATATTGATCTCACACATGGAAAGTATTTTAAGAAATTGACGCATATATAAGTCATCTTTTAATGCTTGGAATCCCTCAACCCAACAAGATTAATCACACACTATTCTATTTGAAATCAATAATTTTTGCCACACTACTATAGAAAATGCTATCTAGAGAGTAGATGAAGTAACTTGATTTCCCTATAGTACTAAACTTCATTCAACAAATTTTGTACATATAATTATTCAAAAGCACTCATTCCTCTCTCTTGTCTTGATTCTACATAGATTTGGACATTATTTCTCATTTCCTATAGGCTTACAATAAGTAGAATTAAGAAAATGCAATAGTTTTTCTAAATCTTAAAATCATTTCCTATAGGCTTACAATAAGTAGAATTAAGAAAATGCAATAGTTTTTCTAAATCTTAAAATCATTCCATAAATCGATAAACTCTAAATCTATGCTTTTTAAGGTAGATTTGATTTTTCTTTATATATAAAATATCACCTATCCATAGCTTTGCTAAAACAATGACTCATTAATCCTAAAACTCAAATAATATACCAACTTAAAAAATACAATTTATTTATATAGAAAAATATAAATTCTTATAAAAATAAAAGTCCAATTTTTAAATTTGTATTTATTTATTTACTTTCATAACGAATATTTAATAACTTGGAAGTTATAATGATCGAGCATCAATGTTCTTCCATGGCTCCATCAAAACCTTTTTCAAGAATCGAGTTCCTCTCCTCACCCTTCCATTCTCATATTCATTTTAATTTCATAAATATTAAAGTTACGTTTACAACTAATTCTTAAAGCAATTGTTTCTTGACATGCTTCCATTTATTTCATTATACATATTAAATTAAATAAGTAATATTTTTTAATATGTAATACATGAATTTTAAAAGATTTTTTTCGGTACCTTACGCTAGGGATATTAAAATTTCCTTACCCCGTACATTACAACTTCCATAAACATTTAAAAGGAATATTTAAGTAGTCCAATAATTGTATATTGATTATGTCACCTTCCAATGTCTCCATGCATATTTAGTTCTTCAATAATGTATATTTTTACTAACGCTTTACACTATCTCCATACTCATATACAATCCTTTATGAATGTCACTTTCTACTAAAATTCTAGCCATTATCAAAAAGGCGTTATTCCGTCCTCCTTTTTGGAGGACAAAGTTTTGACATGTTTTTGACCTAATATGAGTGATGGGAAGTCGTGGAGAAAGCATTTGAGGAAATAGAAGGAATACGCTAAGTTTGGTTGGTTGTGTAAGGTCGACCACGGAAAAGAGGGAGACATGCAGTCAAAGCCAAGTCAACTAAACCATTAAAAAGAGAGGAAGAAGTCACACACATGCCATAGAAGAAGCCAAAAAGGAAAGGGTAGGGCATCCGAGGAAGAATCCAATAGTTCAACTGAGTGGAGTGGATAAAACATGAAGAAAAACAAAAAACATATATATATAGATATAAGGATTCTGTACCGAAGTGTTGTCACTGAGTCTATTGGGCTTAGCACTGTTCTGTGTTTACCTAATTGTTTTGTATGCGGAGTCTGCGAGTGACTAGTGTGAGATGTTATGGTGTAAGTTCCTAGACGACCTCTACAACTAGTTGTGAAGGCTATAGATAAAAGAAACTATCGGTAGCCATAGTAGATCCCCTCGTAGCTAGGATTAATCTAACATCATTGAGTTCCAACAATTCAATGTAGACCTAAATTGAGTTGTCGACTTATGCGTGTGAGTTTACTCCAGAGGCCCATTTATTCGTTTCCATGGTTGAGGATGTGTTCAAGTCAGGATTGGGGAAGACTATTGAAGGAGATCTCATTGTGGATTAAAGATTTAATGGTGGAAAAAAATATTCTATGGCTTACCTATGGTTTCTTAAAACCCTGATACTAGGGGAAGGGTATAAGGGAAGGGAGCCTACTTGTATGTTAGCTATGAAAATTTTGAAGAGATAGACGTGGATGAATTTCGAAAGGGTAGATATCTGAGGGAAAAAATGAGGGTGAATATAGTCAAAGAATGGTAGTAGAAAGATCTGTAGGAGATCCATAGGCTGAAATGGGAGCTACACCAAGCACGAGTGGTGTTAAGCACTCTCGAAGCATGAGAATGAGAAGGAAGTTAGCTGAATTTGTGGAGCAATGGCAATGGAGATAGAGTGAATCCTCGTCCATTGATACCACCACAATGACAGAAGTTGATAGAAGCGGTAGAGATTTCCCTCCACCTACAGAAATAGAGATACCAAATGGATCAACCCCTATAGGCAAAATGATGGCCCAAATGATTACGTGAACTTCACTATGAGAATGCTTTTTTGAGATTGATGTGTCTCCCTATAATAGTGAATAATTGATCAACAGTTCAAGTAGAACTTCCCCCGACCTTCCCCTGGTACTCTATCACAACCTTGTTCAATTTTTATCTAAGCTAATTAAAGTTATACAGATCCACATTGAACATAATACCTACAACGTTTCTACGTCTCGTGGTAGAAATAATAGTTGTAGTTTAGGTCTCCAAAGATCATCACAACCAGGTTCCTAAGGGTTCATACTTGTATCACCAATTCAACTATGTGTGGTTGGTAACATGGTAGGATATTTTACCCGATATCATGAGTTCTCTTGGAGAGGGAATGAGGATGTTGAACAAAATTGGTACATGTGTGAGGATATCTAGAGGAGCCACCAAACTATAGATTCCATGAAGCTGATTAAATTTGATATCACTCTCCAAGAATGAACACTAAGATGGTTCATCCAGTGGTCCACATTCTAGAAAAATCCGATAATAGATGATGTACAGCAGGTATTTGTTCAGGATTTTAAACTTCCATTGACTAAACAACAAGGGTTATATAAACTAAGGTAGATCAAGAAGTGTGAAGGAGAAACCTCCTAGGAGATGATCCCAAGGCTTAAGAATTCTATGGGTAATCTACGTTACCCCATTGATCCCAGTTATCAACATGACTAGTTCATCAAAGCGTTGTTACCACTCACCCTCGCATCACTAACTCACCAAAATATGGGTACTATGTAAGACACATTGGAGAAAGAAACCATAATCAAGGCCATGGAATGATACCCACATTAACATCGAGGAGGAATGGTTTCCCACGACCCCGCTGATATGACAGAGAAGCTCGCATGCAACCAACGTGGCCTATGTGACCGCTCATGTGGTGTACCAACTGCCATATTGAGGGGCATCATGCCACTAATTTGCAAATGCTTTGGGGCATGAGCACTCCCTCCATACAGTAGGACCTTCCACATCCTTTCCCACCACTAGAGTTACATAGATTGGTACGCAAGGTTTATATTGAGGGTATACAAAATTCCACAACTTTCCTGATAAGAACAATACACTCCAAATGAATACTGAGAAATTTCTAGAACATATGGACATCTCCCGTGCCTTTGTATAATTTTATAGAAGTATTCAAATGCCCAAAAAAACTTCTTATGTGAGTCATGCAGCTCATCACTTTACCACACTAATTATTGTAGAGCACTAGATGCCCTAGCTCACCAATTGGATCGATTTTCCTACATGATCCATGAATATCCTTGAGGACAAGGAGGTGGAAGAACAAGGGGGAAAGAATAGGAGGAAAAGGTTTGATCTATTTCTGTAATTATGATCAGGAGGGTCATGTTACAAGATATTGACCACTACCCAAAAGACCCTGGTGCTCTAAGTGCAGAGTTAACATACATGCACTATAAGATTTCCTAGAGCTAATCATGAGATCAAAGGAGCACAACAGTAACAAGGGATTAAATTTGGTTAATGCAGAACTGCGGGAACCTGAACTAGCTACACTCTGAAATATTTACATATTCACCTAGGAGGGGAAGGAGAATGGAACTGACTTTGAAGCCACTAAACAACCAAGGATTATAAATCCTTCCTCATTGAAGAACTTTTATGATTCGAGTGAGCAGAAGTAGTACTACAAATACACCATAGATTTGTTTGACCAATTGATTCCAAGTGATTGGCCACAAGAATAAGAACCATAATATTTGAAGGCAAGAAGCTTGAAATTTCTGCAAACCCACTCCCAACCTATAGAAAAATGGTTCAAGTTGCTTTTATAAATCGTGAACAATGTGAAACTGTTGGGGTAGTTTTGGAAAAATATTAATTTTTTTTTCAAGGATGAGGATCTCTTGGAAGGGCTCATTTCTGTGAATTTTCCCGAAAGGTATTCTAGATGGGTGCGAATAAATAAGAAGAGGACATGAAGGTAATTTTTAGCTAATTCCCATATTGTGAGATTCTAGATCAAGGATAGGATGCTAGACTTGGAATCTGATGTGAATAATTTACCAAGAAAGACCTGGGAAGCCTTGGGAAGGTCCAAGTTGGCATTCTTTATCATACAGTTATGCATGGAAAATCAATATTGTATCCTCATAATTAGATGCTTGGAATATGTAGAAGTCGACATAGCAATTTTAAATACATATGTATATTTCAAGGTAATAGACATTATGGGAGATAAAGATCCATATTTGTCATTGTTGGATATCAATTGAACCTTTGAAAACTATTCAACGATTGACCTAAAGAGAGAAGCCATAACCTTTGAAGCAGATGGATTCTAGGTGATTCAACTCTTGGACCCCTATCAAGGCCCTAGGTTCGTCGAGCTAGTGGACAATAGAGAAGAACATGAGTTACTAGATGAGTTATACCAACTAATAGCAGGAAAAAGGTGAAGAAAATTCAACCACTAAGATAATTAAAATTATTGAGAAGAAAATATATGATAACCAGCAACAAGAATAGACACTTAATACATAATCCACATATATTTATCCTCATAAAACCTCAAATATGGGGAAAAACTCACTCTAATGAAATCTCATTAGCCTTGGATAAAACCCTGGCCAAGCGAGCCTTCACAACTCACATACTTGGCCTACATTACAATGAAGTCTTGTGAGCATTTAATAGGCTCCATTACATGTAATACCATTGGAAGAAAACCATAAGTATACAATAACATGTGCCCCAAAAACACCACTATTTAACTTAGTCAACCTTGACTCTAACCGCAAGTCAATTTTACCTAACATTATCCCCTTAAACTTGACTTGGGGTTCCTTGATTAAATGTAGCCAACCTTGCAAAGTGAGTCAACCTATCCATGCTCACTCTGGCCCTTAGCCCTCTCAATTGTTTATATGTGGAGTATTTGTTAGCCTAACAACCCCCCTATCACTTAGGTCTAACCTAGAGTTTCCCTATTATTACCTAGGGGTATGCATGCCTCACCAAGTCTTAAAACACTACACCCATTTACATGCAATAAAATATTTTGACTCCATTATAATATATATATTTTTTTACCCTTGTTGTTTTCTTTATTTGACCATCCTATCAACTTTGATACACTCCAAGCATCATGCTCTCCTTAGCCTTGTACCACACACTTATGACCCTTCTCTAGGATCAAAGTAATGTCCATTGCGACTAACAAAAAACATGTGTATATCCATGACACATCCACTAATTGAGAAATTTGGAATCTCTTGTTGCACAATCTTCGATGTTGCTCCATACTATCCTCTATGTTTTCTCCAACGCCATATGTTCATATCCATAGTCTTCTTCGCCATCAACAATGGCTCAGTCTCTTGCACCTTCATTTTTCTCACCCTACATGGTCTCAGGGGCCTTCTCAAGCTCTCCAATGTTGCTAGTATATATCTCACTATGTTTCTCAAGAAGATTCACTGTAATATTATCACACTACTTGCATTGATGGGTCATTCATCTTATTGTTTGTCCTTCATTTATGGCCTCTAGAGTTCACTTGATGACTATAGATCAAATGACCCATTCTCCACCTCGATGGTGGCCAGTGCCTTAACCACTCTGATATTTGATCACATGAGTCCCTGAGGCCGTATGCCTATAGACTCTTGAGAAAATTATCCTATAGCTTTCCCACTCGCAGTTGAATCAATCCCCTGCGTCACCTTCCTCAACTCATGTCTATTTATTTAGACATGTCAACACCAACATATTGAACATTCTACAAGCCACTCATGGCTTGTAGTATCCCACAAAGGATCCCTAATGAATCAACTATTAAACCCTACAAATTGTGAGTGGCTCTAGTTGAATTCATTGTCCCCATCTCTTTCATTGTATATTTTCCATGACAAGTCTAATTCTTGGACCTATTCTTCTATTGTGAATACTAGTCTTCATTCATCAGGCCCTATAATAACATCCATCTGAAACCAATATTTGGTTCTCATACTAGATGAAGAAAATTTAACTAGAGAGTAAAATAATTTACAAAGAGAATTAAATAGTTTACTCACAAGAACAATAAAAATAACTAGAAACATGAAAATATGAAAATATGCACACAATTTATAGTGGGAAAACCTCAACTCCAAGGAAAAACCAACCCTAATGAAATTTCATTAGCCATTGCCAAAACCCTACCCAACGAGGTCAAGTGAGCCTTAACTGCTCACATACCTATCATACATTACAATGAATTCTTCTGAGCCCTTCATAGGCTCCATTACATGAAATACCATGGCAGAAAACAATATGTACATAATACCCCATTCCCCAAAACAACCACTATTTAACTTAGTCAACCTTGACTCTCACCCCAAGTCAATTTTAAATAAAAAAAAGGAATATTATATCAATCCTATGGTAGGAGGTTCGATCAGTTGGAGAAGTTTTTAAAGATTTGAAGTAGGATTAGAAGATGTGTGGGATGAATAGAAGTAAGTCAGGTATGAGATCAATGCTAGGCGATGCACAACGATCCACCATATCGAGTAGGTTGTCACCAATGTATGAGAATTACCTATTTCTAATTGTATCGATTTCGTTATTGATTTTATCAATGATTTTAATTCCAACATTTTGGAAATACATAAAGTTCCTTTGCTCGATTCACCCTTCAAGGGACACCTGCAAGGTGGTGGGGCTCTCATCAAAACTATCTCAAAGTGTGGGAGGCTATTAAGTCGACATTGATATCCATATTCGGGTATTTAGAAGAACGCAGGTTGAGTCTTGCTAAGTATTAAGGGTATAATGATCCTCACCAACATTTACAAAACTCTAAATCCAAATGTGTCATGGAAGAACTTTCAAGAAATTTGTGGGTGCATAGCTTTGTCCACACTCTGGGAACATTTCCCTAGTCATGGTATGTTAAAGAGGAAATAAGAAGGAAGACCGGTGAATGGGACTGTATGAAAGCTTACTTCATCAATAACTTCTCCTTCACTGAGGATAATGAGAGGATAGAATCTTCTCTAAAATAATTCAAGAGGGTCTTGTTCTTGGTAGATAAGCTTACTGAGGGTTCCTTCAATCATATATATGAATCTGGATTCCATGAATTTGTGGCTTGTAGGAAGATAGAACTTGAAACCAATGAAGATGATTTAGAGGATTTAAGGCACTTGACATTTAAGGAATATGAGGGGGAGTAGAACATCAATGATGGGCCTATAACCATTGGTATGTAGCTACAACCTCTGAAGTTGTAGAAGCACAACATCAACACTAAAGAGAAGTCAAAATTAGATTATATGGGGGAATATTAGCATGAGAAGACCACCTAGGAAATATTTTATCTCCTAAGGGAGTATTAAGACACATTCCCTTCATTTGTTTTGGAGCTTAAATGAATTAAGGGGGAGTTGGGAAAAATGAAGATCGTATTGAAGCGATATGTGACACTAGTGAAGCTTTGACCATATCAATTGAACCAGAGGATCAAGGAGAAGGTAAAAAGAGAGATTGAAAAAATGTTGGCAACAGGGCTTATCTTCCCATTCCATGAGGGTGGGTGGGTTAGTTCGATATTCATTGAAACCAAGAATAACTATAAATAAATTCAAGTTTGTGTGGATTATAGGACTCTGAATAATGCATGTGTTCATAACCCATTCCCTACTCCATTTAGCGATGAAGTCCTTGATAATATTGCAGTAATGAAGCATACTCTTTCAAATATGGCTTCTTTAGTTACCACCAAATCCATATTATCGAGGAGGATAAGAAAAAATGACATTCGTGACCAAATGGGGGTCCTATGCCTACCACGTAATGCCCTTTGGTCTAAAGAATTCATCGACCATGTTTTTGAGGATTGTAATCATTGTATTTTGGGACTACATTTACATATTTATGGAAGTTTACATGGATGATTAGACAATCTAACTTTTATTAAATAAAAACTCCAACTTGCTCTGAGTGATGTTTAATCGCTACAAGTAGCTACAAATCTCCTTGAATTTGAAGGAGTGAATTTGTGATGTCTGCTTTCGAACAATCTTTGGGCATATAGTTTGTAAATAAGGAGTGTGGATCGATCCTGCCAAGGTTGTGGTAATCCTAAATATGCCTCGACCAATAAGTGTTAAGAAACTGAGATCAACTCTTGGCCACAAAGGATATCACCACAAGTTCATCTACAACTACACCTTCATCATTGCACCACTAGAGAAGTTGCTGAAGAGATCTGAGAGGTTTTCCTTGTCCAATGAATGTGATGTTGCCTTCAATGTTCTTAAAGAGAATCTCTAAAGAGTACCAATCCTAGTTTACCTATATTAGAACAAGAAATTTAATTACCATATTGATGCATCAATAATTTTTCTGGGAGATGTTTTGGCTTAGCTCAAAGATAGTAACCTTGATCACCTAATCTACTTTGCGAGAATAAAACTTTCCATAATGAAAAATAACTATTCGAGAAAAAATTAGGAAGTTATCGCAATGTTGTACTTTCTATAGAAATTCTCACACTACCTTTTGGGGGGTCCATTCTAGTTCTTTACTGACCACTCCACACTAAAGTACATAGTGAATAAGTTTGTGCTCGAAGGAATAATTGTATATGGCTCCTCTTGTTTTAGGAGTTCACATTCAAAGTAATTGTCACGCTCGGGAGGATGAATGTGGGTCTTGGTCATATTTCCTGGTGGGCCCAACATTTTCTTCATCAAATTGATTTGATCTCTCAAAGGGTGTCGTAGTTAGTTTTAGGTAGAATCAGTCAGTTAATTTTGTAGTTGTGTCAATTATTTTAGTTGCATCAGTTGCATCAAGTATCTTTGTTGCATCATTCACTTCTGTTATTTTAGCTATATCAATCACAAATAAAGTTACCTCAATTAAGCCCGATAATTAGTTCAGTGCAACCCTCTGTAATTGATTATGGATGGGGAATCACATGTTGCAATAGTCTTATCCACAATAATTGGTAACAATTCCCTATGTCATTTAGAATTTGGGTTAAATATCTCCCGCAATATCCCTAACATGATTTGGTTACCAAATTTTTGGAATATTCCTTTATCTCATCATAATTAGCCATCATGATCACTTTCATTTTTAGTTTTCATGTCATATAGGTCAGATCCAAGTCACATGAATCGTTAATGCCACGATTTGAATCGATTATAGATAGTTTTCATATTAATTTGTTAAACAGTCTAATAAAAAACTCTAGTGATAATTATTTCTATTTAGTTTGTATGGAAATGTTATGTTCTTGATTATCAAAGTGTAGGTGGTCAAATCACCAAGTCTGGGATTTGTGTCAAATTCCCTTGGTCACCAACCTAAATTCTAACCGCCTATGTCTATTATGTATAATAGTTGAATTCCAGCCATTACCAAGGTATCTAAAACTACTATTTCCAGCCCTCCATCTAGCTTAGGATCTTTTGAGCTTGAGAATAATTATGGAAAATATGAGAAGGCCTTGCTCGTGGAAAATGACTTATTAAATTACCTCCATTTCCCCATGTTGAGGAACGAATTTTTTACAGATGCCATAACCAAACTAGATAGAAGCCATTCAACTAGAATCAAGGAGGATTTAAGAGGAAATCAAAGGTCCACACTACTGAACATGCGAATTTTATGAGTGTTTGACACTTAAGAGGCAAAAATGTAGTGTACTAAATTCCTTATCATCTGAATGCATAAGGATTCTATCTGGCTCGAAAAGGAATAGCCCATACATACCAACAACATTCAACAATTAATGGGACTATTTTCTACAACAAATGTAGAGTCATCTACATTCCAAACTACTTCCAAGTGGGGAAGAAGACAGGTGAAAATAATTACTACAACAAGTATGATACTCACCATAATGGAAAAGGAGACAATATTGAGCCAATTAATTTTCCCACCATAATATTCACCTGTTATATAATTGATGGAAAAATCATGTGCCATTACACAAAAGGAAAGTGCAATGTGGACACCATTTCAATGGCGAAAGCTTGTGATAATGGGGAACAATTGAATTGGTGTAGTTATATGTTGAATGAAATTTATGAAGGCTACGAATATGTGTATAAAATGGAAAGACACTTCATCTATGGATACCCTATTGTTTATACCCTATTGTTTATTTAACTATGATGAAGCGTAGGTACAGAGTGGGACAGTTGCAATACAGCGCAGAAGCTCAGTTAAACAGCTGACATGATCCAAAATAAGCCTGTTCTGAAGTGTTTTCAGGTGGAGAACTGATTGGAAGTGCTGTTGATTGATGACCTTGTTCTTTTAGGGGTAAGAACAACATGTTTAGGGACTGAGGACCCCTGTAATTATTGACATTCCCTGCTCCTTGACGCGAGGCACAAAAATGTCTATAACAGTTGCCCCCTAAAGTATGAGGCCGTTAATCGGGTGAAATGCTTTAGCTAGAGGGTCCGAAGTTCGTTCCAGTGCCTGAGGAGAGTGCCCTGTAATACAATACAATACAATACATTATCTTTCATTCAATTCCATGGTCTAGCTGAGGCGGGCATTCCCATGCTCAGCTTTTATAAATACATTTTGGTACATATGACAGACGATCGTCTGAAAACAGACTGATAATCTTCCGCTGAAATTATCATCCTATGAGGAGGATGATCATCTGCTGCAATGATGTACATGGCAAATGCTTTTATATTTCCTGAATATATATCGCAGCCCGGATGGATGAAACTAGATCCGGGGTCTTCAAACTCGTTCGATCTTCACTCTAAGTACAAGTCGATCCATGTGAGAATTGCGTCGAAGTCGAACATGGAAAGACATCGCTTGATTACCGGTCAATAATGAAAACCGTTAACAAGCGCGAGAGGAATCACCAATAATGACAATGACCCTCAAGGTACTGCAGTACAATTCACATGGCGTGAATAAAGGACTTGGCGTCGAACGCCATGCAAAATCTTCTGGTCGAAGGTCATTGAGGTATACCTGTCGCCGGAAGTGAGAAACTTGCCATTGAGGCATGCAAGCTTCAAAGTACTGATGGGGGTGTTCCTAGATCAACTTCTTGGATAATGAGCTGATGTCGACAAGAAGCGATCCGTCAAAGGAGGGCCTTGATGAATCCCACATCAATGACACGGAACGGAGCTAATGATTTAGTGGAGGTGGAAACAAACTGTGACATATGATTCAGGGTGGCGATCATGAAATGGATGAAGGATAATGTATGGTAGTGGATGGGACACGGTTGACACTTTCTGAATGACCCCTCTTGAACATATAACGACACTGATGCGATGGATCGGTAGCATTACCCCAAATGGATGGTGTGGCGAGGACCATGGTGATGAGACCGGTGAATGAGACAACCCAACCCGATGTGATACGGAGGAAAAGTGTCATGTTCAAGAGTGACTTGCTACCTCTAAACTTTGATGTTCTCCCAATTTTTCCCCAGTCATTTCTGACCAGTACCTCTTTATTTTTGTCAAGCTTGAGGAGGATAACATATGCTTGTTCTATAACCTGCCCTTCGGGCAAGCCCATCGCTAAGATTTAACGAGCCTAGCGATAGGGAAACTCGTTCTCGTCTAAAGACAAGTTTGTCGCTATTTAATCATTTTAACGAGTCTAACGACAAGGAAAACTCGGTCCTTTTCATTTTTAGAGAGTCTAAAAAGGTACAGAAAGTCAACTCCATAGTTCCTTTTTCGTCAGCATATCCCTTAAGTCCGAAAAAGTATAAAACAATACAGAAGGGATGGCTGTTCGGTAATTTTAACGAGCTGAACCAGGCAAGCGCTCGATCCTTTTGTGCAATAATCCCTCAAGTCCAAAAAGATTAAAATTTAGAGGAGGGATAGCGTTCCGGTCATTTAACGAGCTGGAAGGCCAAAAATCGGCAAACTTTTCATATTTTACGAGTCGGTGAAAAGAGCTGAAAGAAGACTCGTCTTTTGAGTAACGAGTGATAAACAGGGATAGCTACAGATTCCAGGTACAGGTTGGAATTTCCAATCACGGCAGTGTCACAAGGATGGCTAGGTGAAATCACTCTTCGCAGCTGTTTCTCAAAAGAGGTAAACACACAAATGGAAGTGAATGATCGGCCAAATGAACGGTGGAGGTGGTGGATGAAAACACGATCAAGGTTCTTATGGCTAATGTATTTACGATCTCAAAAGGTTATTTACCGGTTCATTTTTTCCATGAGCTTGAACTCTGGGGGAAACATTTGCTCACACTTTTTTATTTTTTAACGAGCATAAATTCAGGCCTAAAACTGCTCGAATTTCGTGTTTATTTTTTAACGAGCATGAACTATATGCTAAAACTGCTCGATATACCAGTCATAAGAACGCCTCCTATAAGGACCAATTTTTATAGAGCTTATGCCTTACTACAGCTATGCTCTTATTTTAGCAAATTTTACTTTTGCCCCACAGGCTTTCTTCATGCAAGTTCGGAAACGGCTAATCCTACGAGTTTAAAGGGTTAGACCTACAGGTTTAAAGGGAGGACCTAAAAATTTAAAAAATCAATAGTCGTCCCTTGCTTGCATTCCAAAAGTTCGCATGCCCCCAGGTATAGGATAGAATTTCGAGGCTGCCCCTCCTCTCCTCTACTTTTGCTTTTCTTTGGGTGTTCACAGTTATTTGTCATCTTGCTAATCTAATGCTAACGATACTTGTCTTCTCGTTATTTTAAGGGGTCTTACGCAGTACTCAGACTTCCTGTTGGCCCACTTTTAACAAACAGCTATTGTGACAATAGAAGAACACTACTCAAAGACAAAACATTGGTATTATTGAGGGAGGCTTGCCTCTTTCCTATTATCCGAAGAGTGGTTCTATTCGCTGCCGCAAATCAATCTCTTTCTTCGGCGGTGTCTATCATTGGGTTGTCAAAGATGGTTACCCTCTGTCACAACAATACGGTCTCCTTCTTCTTAGACTGCCCCTGCTTATCCTTCAAAACATATGTTTCGATGGGCGAGGCTTGAACTTAAAGATGGTGACTACTTGTTGCAATAAGGGAATTCCTACTTGGGCATTGCCCACTTCTTTAGACAAAGGTGAATGACTCTTCGGTCAAACACATAACTTTAACAAAAGATCATTATTCCAGAACAACCCCACTTCCTACGGACGGGGTACGGACTGGTCATGTTCTTCTGCGGAAATTATTCCTTATACCCGGGGTTTCTTCTGCCCGAAGCAGACCAGGGTGCATGCCCCCTGGGTCCCAGTCTTTCTTTCCGAATCACTCGCATTCATCGGGAAGGAGGACTGGGGGCGGAGGCGAATCTTGAGCGAACAGACCATTTAGGATTGGTATTTGACTATTTGCGATGTGAGATCCCGGAAATGAAAGTTGGTCTACGAGCTTGACCACCCTTCCTTCGTGTGGAAAACACATTACTCTAAAGAGTGAGGAGACTATCGCTCCCATGCAATAAATATAGTCGCGTCCAAGGAGTAGGTTATAATCCAAGGGTCCTTGAACTACCAACACGTTCATCCTGACGGTCTTCCCTTTCAATGTAACTGGTACATCAGGGAGGATTCCTAATGGTCGACTGGTTCCTTTATCAAAACCTGAGAGATTTCTCAACTCAGGTAAAAGCGCTGGGGAACCCAGTGCTTTCCAAGCAATAGAGGAAAGGATACTCACAGACGCCCCTTCATCAATGATAGTACCAGCCATAATCATTCTATAGATCTGGACAATGATTCTGAATGGTATGCTGGCTGGTAACCGGGGTCTGCCTAGTTGATTCCAATCAAAGGATACAACCAGGTTGCTTGGTGGTGGGACCGAATATACGGCCGGATACGACTCTGATGATGTTCCTTCCTGCGATAAAGGAATGGGCGCATTGCCCGGATGCTCGTCGGAGTCGGTGCTGATAAAGAGAACCTGGATGGTGTCATCCTTGTTCTCATCAGTGAGGGTGTCACATGAAGATGACTCTTCGGTGACGGTGTCATTTGAAGACGGGTCTTCAATGACGGAGTCATTGGACGATAGAACCTCTGAAGGAAGAACCGGGTCAACTGCCGTTTCGACCTTTAGACTTTCGTCTGGTCTAGATTCGGTAGGTTCATTCTCAATGACCGACACATCAGCTGACCACTTGAGTGGTTCAACTGGATTTTCAACTATCGAGGGATTAGGCGCGAGTTTTCGATATCCAGGCGGAAGTTGCACCGGTGACACCGGGCGATCTTCCAAAACTCTCTTGGCCTCATCTAAGAATGGACATTTGTGGATGGCATGACTACCTTCACACAATAGACAGGGTGATCTTGGTCCCCTTCTTCGTCCTTCACTCTCGCTAGTTGACGGAATGCAATCAACTTGACAACCAGAGGTTGATGCTACCGGATTGTGCAACCTTGGGGACCAGTCCTTCAGTATCCGGGGAATACAAGGACAATCAAGATGGAAATGGATCCCTTTGCAAATGACACATGGCGATTTAGGCCCGGTCGGTGCAGTGTGTGGGTTTTTGTCAGTTTTCTTCTGCTTGCCCCCAGTCGCCTTCGCCAGAGGCTCCCTCTGCTTCTTTCCTTTCTTCTTCTTTTCCTTCTTCTCCTTGGGAGGCTGACTTTTGCCGGCTCTACCTTGCGAAGATGAAGGATCAGATGAAGTATCACAAGAAGTGGAAGGCTGGTGGGTAGTTCTAGATTGTTCTGACAGTTGATTCGATTGCTCAGGATTAGTGGCGATTTGGACAACATTAGTTGAAAAGAGCCAAACAGGAAGGCCGATTGTCAATCCTGGAAGTGACAATGTAGCCATATGAGGCGCACCAACATCTCCCCAAGAGGAGAAGGGATTTGGACTTCCGCCAAGGTTACTTCCTTGGTTGGTGGGCTCCATACTTTTCAACTGAAAGATCAACGTGGGAATAATAGGTGATTATGTTCCGTTTAAAATAAATTTTATTTACGACGCTTTTAGACACAAACTTGCTTTTTCATGTTTTAAGAGTCGAGAAAAAGCTAAAGATGACTCTAGTCGCCTTCATTGTATTAACGAGCCCGAAGTGACAAATGCTCGGTTGGACTTTTTCAGTTATAGAGTTTGAAAAAGGCCAAAAGAAACTGCTCTGGAGATCTAGGCAGAGGGTGTGCCAAACCTTTCGCGAAACCACAGAATACGTTTTACGGTACGGGTGGTCGATCTTCGTGAATGTTGTGTTCACTGCATCGCGATCAGTAGGGCGGCCGACACGGTTTCCTAAGGATAAAGGATAAAAACCTATAGGGGTCTCCCAATATACTTGACGGTACGCGGGAGCTCAAATCCGTGTTAGTGCCACCGACTCTCAGGAGGAATCACCCACCTTCGTAGAGATCGACAGTCACTATGTTTAACGACGCCGGAACACGTCTCTACCTAGACCTCTAGATGTTTGCGTTAAATTCCAAAGCGTTGTTATGTAAATTGAGTTTATTTTAATGTTGATCTTTCTTAACAGTTTGCCTTTCAGGTTCGCCACGAGATGTATATATACAACTTCCTATATGCAATCTAAGAATGAGAAGCAAAATCTTTTCAATCTTTCAACTTTGAAAACCTTAATCTACTTGAGGAAAGAGCAAGACACAACTTTTTCCACAGATCAAAGAACACACACTAAAATGCACATTTTTCCTAAATCGTCAAGCATACAGTCAAATGCAAAATGCACAATGCATGTATCTCTTTTCGTTATCCTTAATGTTGATGCTTAACAAAAGGAAACTGTTGTATGATTTTTGAATCAACTTTCAAGTATAAATAAACAAGCTTGTCCACAATCAAAAAGACACCTTATGAAAGACTTGTTTAAAATACAGGAAAAGTATAGATTCAAACCATAAAGTGAGAAGCAAACTAATCCAAAACAGCTATGAACAGCAATAACACTAACTCATAAGATCGCAATCTAAGAGGCCACAACTACTAGGTTCGCTTTTCACTATGGGAAATTGTAACTGAAACAAGAAATACTGAAAGAACGTTTACAATTTCATCACACAACTGAGGCGGAATAATGTCAAGGAGATGAGGTCTACAGCAAATACAATAACCAGCAATCAATCAGCCAAAAACAAGTGCAAACAGGGCCAAGACACAGAGGAAGAGCTGAGCTAGACTAAGGCTAACTGGACCAGCGCAGGCACTAGTTCACCAGTTTCACTCTCAGCGCAGTTCCCGAAGGGACTACCTGCGCTGTAATGCAGACTGCCTGTGGACAGCCTGCACTGACTTACGAGAGTTACGTCTGCTAAGAATTCCGGGTCATAAAAAGCTCAAAAATGTACTATTTTGACTGAAATAAAATGCTATGGGTTAAGTATAGGTTAAGGGATGATCAAGAGGATAAAGATCTATCACTAAGAGTAAAGATTCATCTGTAGATTAGCTCTTTAAATCTTGAATTTGCTCAGCAAAGGAGCAAGAGTAGCAAAACCCTCTACTTCGCTTTTGATAGAGTCAAAAGCTTTTCGATTCGGTACTCCTTTCTTCAAGAAATGAATAGCAAAATCCTACAACAACAAGATACTAGGATCTCCCCAGCGGAGTCGCCAGTTTGTTGTGGGGAAAAGTATCCGATGCGGATGACACTAACCCTTTCTAAAGGTGACAGTCTTTAGCAACAACTGAATGATAAAGTTTTCATGTTCCTCTTTATGAAAGCACAGAGAGAATAGAAAGAGGGTCAACCAACCTGGTGTCTTGCGCTTAGTCGATCCTTGTCCTTCTCTCTTTGTATCCCGCTCCCAGCTCTTTTGCTCTCCAAGCCGATCCAGCTACACACAGAACCTGCACAACAAAAGAGAGCAAACTACAAGATACAAGCAATCATAACTGAAGCATGGATTAGGTTGCATCAAATATACATGTAAACACAAAGCATCTATGTAAAACAAGTATATAGGAGAACATGCAAACTTTATTGATAGAAAGTAACAGGGTTCCAGAGGAAGTTACAACCAATGATGTTGGCTCCAATCCAGCAGCACCTCCTCGGCAGCATGAACTCTCTTCTTCACCTCTAGTAAAACAATCACCCAATAATCCTGGCGGTATACCAACAGCACCTCCTTGCTTATACAAAATTCCAGCCTCCATAGACCTCATAGAAGAGCTCTATATATAGGAGAGAAGAGGAAAGGATGAGTCAGCTTGAGACTGACATGAAGCTGCCTTGTGTCCTCTCCATCTTCAGTTAATCTTCAGTTCTTGTGTCCACTTGGAGATCCTTGCTTACACATGGTGATCAAGTACCTCTTACTCATCACAGGGCGAATCTCATGAACCAAGTGTCATTTTGGAAGCTTCCTGGGCAATTGACACCTTGCAGGATGACTGTGCCACTTGGCCAATCTCGCCCAGCGCAGGTAGCCTTCATTGTTTTTGACTTCCAGCGCATGTACAGAGTGGGACAGTTGCAATACAGCGCAGAAGCTCAGTTAAACAGCTGACATGATCCAAAATAAGCCTGTTCTGAAGTGTTTTCAGGTGGAGAACTGATTGGAAGTGCTGTTGATTGATGACCTTGTTCTTTTAGGGGTAAGAACAACATGTTTAGGGACTGAGGACCCCTGTAATTATTGACATTCCCTGCTCCTTGACGCGAGGCACAAAAATGTCTATAACACTATCCACTATAGTTTCCAGGGAACATAAGTCATAGACACCTTTCCTCTAACTTCACACCCCACTTTCCTTTCACCACCACATTCCATTCCATACTATACCAGTACCCACACCACTGAGACCCAACAACTGAAGATTTTTCCCCAAGGGAAATTCGGAAATTGGTTCCCTGTGGATAATCGATGCAAACCTGATATCCTCAACATGCTACCATGACACTTGATGACCTCCAAATATGGTCATGTTCTCCATTGATTACTTTTATTAAACTGGATTCATGTCAAGGAAAAACATTGCATAACACTTTGACAGTTGAACATGAGAAACAACAACAACAACTTCTTTCAATTGTAGCTGAGTGAGATCAAATTCTATAGGAAAAGTAAGAGCTACAACAACAAATTGGTTAAATCAAATCAAACTTCAAAGCTCTTTGGCCCACAATTGTTGAGATATTGTTAAATGCACCAAAAGGCTTTTTGACCCGTGCTCTTTCGGTTTTTTGTGATCATATCAAAACTGCATGCACGAATCTTGTCTCTGAAAACAAGGAGATTTAGAGAAATACCACTACCAACCAAAGGGCACTCCCTGATCCAAAAACCTAATACATTAATGACATTGAGTATAAAATTGTTGATCTGGCTTATATGAGAGCCTCCATTCAACAGGATACCAGGGAAGCTAAGCAACTCTTTAGTCAATTTCATGACTCATTGGGGTTCCTTGCAAAAAAAATCAATCGATATACACTTTTTGCCAACATAGTAATCACCTCTTGAACCAAGGTTTGACCATGCCATACCTTAGCCAATAAAACAACATTTTTACGCATATTGATATTCTTGAAAAGTAGATCCAGCAAATTGAGGATGAATCGTATGCAAGAAAAACTCTGTTCTATGACCTTAGGCCACCTACACAGGTCCACTTCTTGTAGGAATTTACAGGGTAAGTTCCTCAGAAAGAATACCAAAAGGACACCGCTCACAACCAGATCTCAAATCAATACACCAGTATTTTTGACGTGGTTAAAACCCTCAAAGTGCAAGGAGGGAAACAGCCCACGGCCTGCCCCAACGTGGGTACTACAGGCAATTTATTAATCAAAGAATGAAAATTTACATAAGCTTCTCTCATGCACGGATTACCCGAACAATGACCCTCCATGCGCTTTAAATAGAACTCATGGACCAATCGGGTGTCAAGCCACGGATCAAGTGTCGGTAATACCGAGGTGAGAGTGAACCGTCAGATCACTACATATCGTGACCGTCGTATTGTAAGTTACAAAATGTACAACGGTAAAGAAACACACTTTACCTAACTCTAACCTAACTCTATACTAGACCAAGTTGAACTTAACTATATCCTATGTGTCGGAATATCCTAACATCCCCCCTTAAGAACAACTTGGGATAGGATTGAAGGATTTACAAATATGACACAATAGGAGAAGGAAGGAGGCACTAAAGCCTATCCCCCCTTATTGACAACTTCCTGAACTCCAAGCATATATCGAAGTTTAGTGAACTTCGCCTCTCTGAGAGCCTTTGTGAAGATGTCTGCAACCTGATCATCTGTTGGACAATATTGCACTTCAAGAACATGGTCATGAATGAGCTTTCTGATGAAGTGCATGTGTAGTTCAATGTGTTTGCTGCGCTGATGCTGGACTGGATCTTTTGCATAGCTGAATGGCACTTTGATTATCACACCAAAGTGTGGTTGGATGCTGCTGCTCAAAGCCAAACTCTGATAGGATCTGACGAAGCCACAAGGCTTCCTTACTAGCTTCCACGTGTTATAGACATTTTTGTGCCTCGCGTCAAGGAGCAGGGAATGTCGATAATTACAGGGATCCTCAGTCCCTAAACATGTTGTTCTTACCCCTAAAAGAACAAGGTCATCAATCAACAGCACTTCCAATCAGTTCTCCACCTGAAAACACTTCAGAACAGGCTTATTTTGGATCATGTCAGCTGCCTAACTGAGCTTCTGCGCTGTATTGCAACTGTCCCACTCTGTACCTGCGCTGGAAGTCAAAAACAATGAAGGCTACCTGCGCTGGGCGAGATTGGCCAAGTGGCACAGTCATCCTGCAAGGTGTCAATTGCCCAGGAAGCTTCCAAACTGACACTTGGGTCATGAGATTCGCCCTGTGATGAGTAAGAGGTTCTTGATCACCATGTGTAAGCAAGGATCTCCAAGTGGACACAGGAACTGAAGATTAACTGAAGATGGAGAGGACACTAGTCAGCTATATGCCAGCCTCCAGCTGACTCATCCTTTCCTCTTCCCTCCTATATATAGAGCTCTTCTATGAGGTCTAGGGAGGCTGGAATTTTGTATAAGCAAGGAGGTGCTGTTGGTATACCGCCAGGATTATTGGGCGATTGTTTTACTAGAGGAGAAGAAGAGAGTTCATGCTGCCGAGGAGGTGCTGCTGGATTGGAGCCAACATCATTGGTTGTAACTTCCTCTGGAACCCTGTTACTTTCTATCAATAAAGTTTGCATGTTCTCCTATATACTTGTTTTACATAGATGCTTTGTGTTTACACGTATATTTGATGCAACCTAATCCATGCTTCAGTTATGATTGCTTGTATCTTGTAGTTTGCTCCCTTTTGTTGTGCAGGTTCTGTGTGTAGCTGGATCGGCTTGGAGAGCAAAAGAGCTGGGAGCAGGATACAAAGAGAGGAAGATAAGGATCGACTAAGCGCAAGACACCAGGTTGGTTGACCCTCTTTCTATTCTCTCTGTGCTTTCATAAAGAGGAACATGAAAACTTTATCATTCAGTTGTTGCTAAAGACTGTCACCTTTAGAAAGGGTTAGTGTCATCCGCATCGGATACTTTTCCCCACAACAAACTGGCGACTCCGCTGGGGAAAGCCTAGTATCTTGTTGTTGTTTGTAGTATTTTGCTATTTATCTCTTGAAGAACCGGGTACCGAATCGAAAAGCTTTTGACTATATCAAAGGCGAAGTAGAGGGTTTGCTACTCTTGCTCCTTTGCTGAGCAACTTCAAGATTTAAATAGCTAATCTACAGATGGATCTTTACTCTTTGTGATAGATCTTTATCCTCTTGATCATCCCTTTACCTGTACATGACCTATAGCTTTTGATTTCAGCAAAAACAGTGCATTTTTGAGCTTTTTATGACCCGAAATTCTTAGCAGACGTAACTCTCGTAAGTCAGTGTAGGCTGTCCACAGGCAGTCTGCATTACAGCGCAGGTAGTCCCTTTGGGAACTGCGCTGAGAGTCAAACTGGTGAACTAGCACCTGCGCTGGTCCAGTCAGCCTTAGTCTAGCTCAGCTCTTCCTCAATGTCTTGGCCCTGTTTTCACTGTTTTGCTTGCTGATTGCTTGCTGGTCATTGTATTTGCTGTGGACCTTCTCCTTGTCATTATTCCGCCTCAGTTGTGTGATGAAACTGTGAATGTTCTTTCAGTATTTCTTGTTTCAGTTCCAGTTTCCCATTGTGAAAAGCGAACCAGTAGCTATGACCTCTTAGATCCTGAACTGTAAAAGTGTCTTTGTGATCTTATGAGTTAGTTGTATTACTGTTCATGGCTGTTTGAGTTTGTTAGCTGTTCATATTATGGTTTGAATTCACACATTTTTAGTGTTAAAACAAGTACCTGTAAGGTGTTTTTTCATTATAGACGAAACTTGTTTGTTTACGCTTCAAATTGAATTCGAAAGTTACACAACAAATTTCCTTTTGTTAGCATCAACATTAAAGGAAAAGAAAAGAAATACATGCATCTTGCATTTGCATTTTGATAAGTTTGGGTGTCTGATCTAGGAGAAAGTGCATTAGTTTGTGCTTTGTGCTCTGTGTGGAAAGATATTGTTTTTCTCTCCCCTCAGTAGTTAGGATTTTCAAAGCTAAAAAGATTGTAAAAGCTTGCTTATCATTTTAGCTGCATTTAGGAATTTGTACAAATACATCTCGTGGTGATCCTGAAAGACAAACTGTTAAGCAAGATCAACATTAAAATAAACCCAATTTACATAACAACGCTTTGTAACATAACGCAAACATCTAGAGGTCTAGGTAGAGACGTGTTCCGGCGTCGTTAAACATAGTGACTGTCGATCTCTACGAAGGTGGGTGATTCCTCCTGAGAGTCGGTGGCACTAACACGGACTTGTGCTCCCGCGTACCGTCGCGTATATTGGGAGACCCCTATAGGCTTTTATCCTTTATCCTTAGGAAACCGTGTCGGCCGCCCTACTGATCGCGATGCAGTGAACACAGCATTCACGAAGATCGACCACCCGTACCGTAAAACGTATTCTGTGGTTTCGCGAAAGGTTTGGCACACCCTCTGCCTAGATCTCCAGAGCAGTTTCTTTTGGCCTTTTTCAAACTCTATAACTGAAAAAGTCCAACCGAGCATTTGTCACTTCGGGCTCGTTAATACATCGAAGGCGACTAGAGTCATCTTTAGCTTTTTCTCGACTCTTAAAACATGAAAAAGCAAGTTTGTGTCTAAAAGCGTCGTTAATAAAATTTATTTTAAGCGGAATAATCATCACCCTTCCCTCGTTGATCTTCGAGGTTAGTCCACCACAAGTGGAAGTTCCTGTAAAATCGCTAAGAAATCTTTTGGATAGACTAGATATGTCTGAACAACCGTCGACATCTAGGACTGTGTCGTCCGACACAGCAGCAGCAGAGGCTCCTACTGCTACTCCAACGATGTTCGCTGGTATACCATCTGTCTCGGCAAGTTGTCAACAACAAGCCGGAGTCCCATCAGGGACGATGACATGGTTAGTTCCTATTTCTTCGTCCGGATTATCATCTGGTATTTCTTATGTTGAAACTCGCCAAATTGATCCATTTGGAGGTCAACCTGGGCAATCGATCCCCTTGAGTTCCGGATTGATACCATATGGGGGGCAGTATGCCTTTTCATTACCTCCTCCGGGAGGATGCCCATCCGTGAGTTCACAACAAAGTTCAGGTCAAACTGGAATTACATCCAACAGTTGGGTACCAATACTGCCTCAACAACCAGGAGTTGTATATTCTATGCAACCAGTCCACCCTGTGTCGAATATTACCACCACACCTGCTATGGCGAATGTGTCGCAAGTACAAGCATTACCTGTTGTAATACAACAACCTCTTGGCTCAGCGACTCAATCACAATCTCAGGGTAGTGCCTCCTTATCTGGAGCGACTCAGGCTCAAACAAATACTGTGACTCCTCGTCCTGGTCAATCATCCAGTATTGGTCAACAGCAAATGGTCCAACAACCAGAGCTGCTTCAATCTCAACAACCGCCTTTCCAGCAATCATATCAAGGACCTAAGCAACAAGTCTTTGTAAGTAATGGGCAACCATACTATAATGGTTACGCCCATCAACCTTGTCAAAGTTGTCAGCATAATGCTGGTCTGCAAAGACCCATTGCTCAGGCGATACCATCTTATCCTGGATATGCTTCGCCTAACCTGAACCAACAGTTGCCCTTTGTAGCAACTCTAGAACTACCATATCTAAACCGGCTGACGAATGATCCAATTGCTTATGCCCCTTGGTGGCCAGCGATTCCTCATAAACTTCCGTCAGATATTCCTAAATTTAATGGAAGTCCGGGTGAAGACCCATCGAATCATGTGATGACATTCCATCTGTGGTGTTCGTCGAATACCTTGAATGATGATTCGATAAGGCTTCGCCTCTTCCAGAGGACATTGACAGGTCCAGCGGCTAAATGGTACATTGAATTGCCAAGAGCCTCTTTCGACAATTTCAGCTCCTTAGCCACGACTTTCTTAACCCATTTTCAATTACCAATAAGGTATGAAACAGGGACAGAACTCCTTACCAACTTCAAACAGACAACGGCCACTCACATATCTGATCATATACATGAGTGGCGACGTCGTCGTAGAATGGTGAAAACTTACGTTCCCGATCAGCTGTTAGCTGAATGGTTTATAAAGTCGTTACTTCCAGCTATAACGGAAGATGTGGCCAAGGGAGGAGTCGTAACAAAGGAGCAAGTCATTGCTCGTGCTCAATATTTAGACTTAGTATATACTCAGTCGGGCACGCTCTACGACAAAATACCTGACGCCCCTAGACCTGAATTTTCAATTCCTCCCCCTCCTGGATCGAATACTAACTCTCACGCCAGTAATGGCGTGACTGGAAAACGCAAAAATTCTAGTCAAAATGCAAATGAGCAACTTCTTGCCTCAGAAGTAAATGCCATGTCGACCGACAAGGGCAAACAACTGAAACAACCAGGGGGCAAGAAGAAAAAGACAGGAAGAAAAAGGAAACCCCCGACAGGGTGTCATATATGCGATGAGGATCATTGGACAAAAGATTGTCCACATATGGCTGAAGTTAAGAAACTCTTCAAGAGTTCAAAAAACCCAGCAATATTGACTGATCTGTTTCCTTATCCAAGTCAAAATATGGTTGCTAATCAAAATGCTTCCACATCCCAAGTGCTTATGTTGTCTACCTCGAAACAGCAGAATAATGCTTTGACAAGGAATAAAGATTACCGGAATCCACAGCGGTCGAATAACAAGGCTGATAAACAACCTAGTAATTCGACAACAACTTTGAACGAAGTTGTGCCACCCATCGTTCCTAAGCCAATAATAAACTCGCCAAAGGGAATAGTACACAAATCGACATTTAATCCTCGTGCAAAAGTAACACAGGATTATAATATAATAGAGGACCTGGCTCAATCATCGTCCGCTATGTCGACGCTTGAGGTACCACAAGATTACCCCTCCCAAGAGCAAGATTTATTATTAGCAATAGGTGGGATTGACCAAATGGATTCCAATCTTGTAGCCTTTGATCATAAGGGATATGACCCGCAATTACCAGCTCAACTAGCTTTCCTTATTCAAGTGAAAGCCCTCAACAAAACTGTTCATCGAACAATTATTGATGAGGGGGCATCTACATGTCTTATGTCGATGAGTTGCTGGAAAGAATTAGGCTCACCACCCTTGTCGAAATCGTCAACGACATTAAAAGCATTTGATGGACGATCATACACTCCATACGGGATTTTAAGTAACTTGCAAGTTGAACTGGGGGGCAAAACAGTAGGAATTGATGTTGAAGTAATTGATGGAAACCTCGATTACAACATCCTACTGGGAAGGCCCTGGATTTATGCCATGGCCGCGGTTGTGTCGACCTATTTCAGGAGGATTGCTTTTCCCTCCCAAGAAGGAATTACAATCGTCGACCAACGAACTTTTCTCCCCAACAGTTCACAAGTTACAGGAAGCATTCCAATGATCCATGAAAGGAATCATTTGCTTCAAAATATCGGAGTAGGTCTCCTAAAAGACCCTGCCTTAATGGGTACTTTCGCCCTACCGCCTCCAAGTAATCTGGAGGAAGAGGCCACAGTGGAAACCTACGAAATGAAATCTAATCCAATCTTCTGGTTGGATTCGGAAGATTCCTAGATATTTTGTCGGCTCCGAGGATAGTTCCTATCTCAGGTCAACCTCGTTAAAAAATGAAGATCCGAGGATGGTTCGTATCTCGTGTCAACCTCGTTAAAAAATGAAACAAGGAGTCATGAGGATAGTTCTTCTATTATGTCAACCTCATTAAAAAATGAAACAAATCCCCTTTTCAAAATTCAAAGGTAAACCTTCATTCCAATCACCAAGTTGAATGCAATGAAGCTTGGGGGGCACCCTCCTTTGACATGCGTTATTATGATGCTGGGGGCATGCAAAATATCCGAGCAATTTTAGCGTCATAGTTCATGCTCGTTAAAAAATAAACATAAGCTTTTGAGCAGTGTTTTGGCGCATTCAAGCTCTTTAAAAAATGAACCCAGTACCGGTAAATAACCTTTTGAGATCGTAAATTCATCAGCCATAAAAGCCTTGGTCGTGTTTGTGCACCATCACCTCCACTTTTCATTTGGCCGATCATTCACTTCCATTTGTGTGTTTACCCATTTTGAGGAACAGCTGCGAAGAGTGATTTCACCTAGCCATCCTTGTGACACTACCGTGATTGGAAAATTCCAATTTGTACCTGGAATCTGCTGCTACCCCTGTTTATCACTCGTTCCTCAAAAGACGAGTCTTCTTTGAGCTCTTTTCACTGACTCGTAAAATATGAAAAGTTTGCCGAGTTTTGGCCTTCCAGCTCGTTAAATGACCGGAAAGCTATCCCTCCTCTAGATTTTAATCTTTTTGGACCTGAGGGATTATTGCACAAAAAAATCGAGCGCTTGTTTTGTTCGTCTCGTTAAAGCAATCGAAAATTCATCCCTTCTGTATTGTTTTATACTTTTTCGGACTTAAGGGATTAGCTGACGAAAAAGGAATCATGGAGTTAACTTTCTGTACCTTTTCAGACTCTCTAAAAATGAAAAGGACTGAGTTATCCTTGTCGTTAGACTCGTTAAATTCATTAAATAGCGACAAACTTGTCTTTAGACGAGAACGAGTTTCCCTATCGCTAGGCTCGTTAAATCATAGCGATGGGCTTGCCCGAAGGGCAGGTTATAGAACAAGCATATGTTATCCTCCTCAAGCTTGACAAAAAATAAAGAGGTACTGGTCAGAAATGACTGGGGAAAAATTGGGAGAACATCAAAGTTTAGAGGTAGCAAGTCACTCTTGAACATGACACTTTTCCTCCGTACCACATCGGGTTGGGTTGTCTCATTCACCGGTCTCATCACCATGGTCCTCGCCACACCATCCATTTGGGGTAATGCTACCGATCCATCGCATCAGTGTCGTTATATGTTCAAGAGGGGTCATTCAGAAAGTGTCAACCGTGTCCCATCCACTGCCATACATTATCCTTCATCCATTTCATGATCGCCACCCTGAATCATACATCACAGTTTGTTTCCACCTCCACTAAATCATTAGCTCCGTTCCGTGTCATTGATGTGGGATTCATTAAGGCCCTCCTTTGATGGATCGCTTCTTGTCGACATCAGCTCATTATCCAAGAAGTTGATCTAGGAACACCCCCATCAGTACTTTGAAGCTTGCATGCCTCAATGGCAAGTTTCTCACTTCCGGCGACAGGTATACGTCAATGACCTTCGACCAGAAGATTTTGCGTGGCGTTCGACGCCAAGTCCTTTATTCACGCCACGTGAATTGTACTGCAGTACCTTGAGGGTCATTGTCATTATTGGTGATTCCTCTCGCGCTTGTTAACGGTCTTCATTATTGACCGGTAATCAAGCGATGTCTTTCCATGTTCGACTTCAGCGAAATTCTCACATGGATCGACTTGTACTTAGAGTGAAGATCGAACGAGTTTGAAGACCCCGGATCTAGTTTCATCCATCCGGGCTGCGATATATATTCAGGAAAAATAAAAACATTTGCCATGTACATCATTGCAGCAGATGATCATCCTATCAAAGGATGGTAATTTCAGCGGAAGATTATCAGTCTGTCATCAGACGATCGTCTGTCATATGTATCAAAATGTATTTATAAAAACTGAGCATGGGAATGCCCGCCTCAGCTAGACCATGAAATTGAATGAAAGATAATGTATTGTATTGTATTGTATTACAGGGCACTCTCCTCAGGCACTGGAACGAACTTCGGACCCTCTAGCTAAAGCATTTCACCCGATTAACGGCCTCATACTTTAGGGGGCAACTGTTATAGACATTTTTGTGCCTCGCGTCAAGGAGCAGGGAATGTCGATAATTACAGGGATCCTCAGTCCCTAAACATGTTGTTCTTACCCCTAAAAGAACAAGGTCATCAATCAACAGCACTTCCAATCAGTTCTCCACCTGAAAACACTTCAGAACAGGCTTATTTTGGATCATGTCAGCTGCCTAACTGAGCTTCTGCGCTGTATTGCAACTGTCCCACTCTGTACCTGCGCTGGAAGTCAAAAACAATGAAGGCTACCTGCGCTGGGCGAGATTGGCCAAGTGGAACAGTCATCCTGCAAGGTGTCAATTGCCCAGGAAGCTTCCAAACTGACACTTGGGTCATGAGATTCGCCCTGTGATGAGTAAGAGGTTCTTGATCACCATGTGTAAGCAAGGATCTCCAAGTGGACACAGGAACTGAAGATTAACTGAAGATGGAGAGGACACTAGTCAGCTATATGCCAGCCTCCAGCTGACTCATCCTTTCCTCTTCCCTCCTATATATAGAGCTCTTCTATGAGGTCTAGGGAGGCTGGAATTTTGTATAAGCAAGGAGGTGTTGTTGGTATACCGCCAGGATTATTGGGTGATTGTTTTACTAGAGGAGAAGAAGAGAGTTCATGCTGCCGAGGAGGTGCTGCTGGATTGGAGCCAACATCATTGGTTGTAACTTCCTCTGGAACCCTGTTACTTTCTATCAATAAAGTTTGCATGTTCTCCTATATACTTGTTTTACATAGATGCTTTGTGTTTACACGTATATTTGATGCAACCTAATCCATGCTTCAGTTATGATTGCTTGTATCTTGTAGTTTGCTCCCTTTTGTTGTGCAGGTTCTGTGTGTAGCTGGATCGGCTTGGAGAGCAAAAGAGCTGGGAGCAGGATACAAAGAGAGGAAGATAAGGATCGACTAAGCGCAAGACACCAGGTTGGTTGACCCTCTTTCTATTCTCTCTGTGCTTTCATAAACAGGAACATGAAAACTTTATCATTCAGTTGTTGCTAAAGACTGTCACCTTTAGAAAGGGTTAGTGTCATCCGCATCGGATACTTTTCCCCACAACACCACGGCACCACGATACTCTGCTTCTGCTGACGAAAGAGAAATGGTAGCCTGTTTCTTACAAGCCCATGTAATAGGTCCTGAACCAAGACTGAAGACATAACCGGCAATAGACTTCCGATCATCAGGGTCACCAGCCCAATCAGAATCAGTGAAACCAACTAACAGAGGAGCTGCTTTGGCACTGTAATGAATCCCAAACTGTACTGTACCTCGAACATAACGAAGTATTCTTTTAGCTGCTTTCCAATGACTTTCACGGGGGTTTTGCATAAAACGAGCAACAAGGCCAACAGCAAAGGAAAGATCAGGACGAGTATGGGTTAAATACAAGAGTTTTCCGACAAGTTGACGGTATAAGGTAGCATCAACTTCAGGAGAAGTACAAGAGACTGAAAGTTTGACTCCAGACTGAAAGGGAGAAGGGGCTGGCTTACAGTCTTCCATGTGAAAATGACGAAGAATATCACAAGCATACTTGGACTGGGAAAGGAAAATACCCTCTTGGGATTGCAAGACTTGAAGACCGAGAAAATAGTGTAAGTTTCCTAAGTCTGTCATTTCAAATTTCTTTTTAAGGCTGGACTTCACATGGTTTATAAGGTTGGGTTCACTACCAGTAAGAATAAGATCATCAACATAAAGAACAAGGATGATAAGAGAGTTGCCCACTTTCTTGGTGTAGACAGTATTGTCAGAATGACACCTAGAAAAGCCAGATTCTAAAAGAAAGCTATCCATTTTGGCATACCAAGCCCGAGGAGCTTGCTTGAGGCCATAAAGGGATTTCTTAAGTCGACAAACAAGGCTGGAGTCTGTTTGTATGAAGCCAATGGGTTGTTCCATATAGATTTCTTCCTGCAAGAAGGCAGATTTAACATCCATCTGATGGACTTCCCATTTTAAAGAGGCAGCAAGGGAAAGAACAAGGCGGATAGAGTTCATTTTGGCAACAGGGGAAAAGGTTTCAGTGTAGTCAATCCCTTCAACCTGTGAAAAGCCCTTAGCAACGAGACGAGCTTTATGTTTATCAACTTTCCCATCTGGTCCATACTTGGTTCTGTAAACCCATTTACATCTAACAAGTTTGCATCCCCTTGGTAGAGGAACAAGATCCCATGTATCATTTGTCATCAATGAATGATATTCTTCATTCATAGCTGCTTCCCAATGTGGATGGCCTGAAGCTTCTGCAAAAGTGTCAGGATCATGATTTACTGGAGCTTGAGTCAGTAAAGAAGAGGCTCTTTCAAACTGAGAACGTGTACGTCGCTGATCTGTAGGATCACCGGCAAGATCACCTGCTGCATCCCGAGTAGCACGGACCCATCTTGGAAGTTGAGGATCCTGAGAAGGTGGGGGAGGATTATCATCCTCGCTTTCATCATCTGAAGAAGAAATGTTTTCAAAAGTAGAAGAGATAGGAAGAGGTGGCACGTCCTCCGGACTAGGCTCGCAGGCCGATTTATTTTCATCAAATTTTACATCTCTTCTAATGATAACATTTTTGGACTTAAATGGAATAAGTCTATAACCTTTTACATCTTCAGAATATCCAACAAAAGTACATTTCTCACTCTTAGGTTCTAAAGCTTTATGCTTTTCATCTGGAATATGGGCCCATGCTTTACTTCCAAACACACGAAAGTGACTTACATCTGGTTTAATGGAACTCCAAGCTTCTTCTGGAGTGATATTCTCTAGAACCTTAGTAGGAGTGTGATTGATTATATAATTTTCACAATTAATTGCTTCGGCCCAAAAGCTAAGACTGAGTCCTTTAGATTGCAGCATACAATTAGCCATTTCCTTTAAGGTGTGATTTTTCCTTTCAGCTACACCATTTTGTTGTGGAGTGTATGGAACAGTATGTTGCATTTGAATTCCATTTTCGGTGCAAAAGTTGATGAATGTGTTTTTAACATATTCTCCACCATTATCAGTTCTTAGCTTAAGAATTTGATGTCCAGATTGTTTTTCAACAAAGGCTTTGAAGGCCAAAAAAGTGTTAAATACTTCGCTCTTGAGTTTTAAGAAGTATACCCAAGTGCGTCTGGAGAAATCATCAATGAAAGTTAAGAAGTACTTGCAGCCAGAGAATGAAGCAACAGGAAGAGGACCACATAAATCACTGTGCACAAGCTGTAAAGGGGCTGAGGTGTGCCAAGAGGCACGTTTGTCAAAACTGTCCCGATGATGTTTTCCGAGTACACATCCGGAACAAACACCATCTTTGCAAGATACCATAGGAAGACCTGTCACCATATTTTATTTACATAGATGCTGAAGGGAGCGATAGTTTAAGTGACCAAATCGCTCATGCCAAAGTTTGCTCACTTCATCATTATGAGCAACAAATACTGAGGGAAGATTTGATGACCCAAAGTTGTGAAACTTATACAACCTTTTGGAATCATCAGCAAGACCAGTAGCTAGAATCTGTTTAGGATCTTTTAGATCCTTGATTACAACATCATGAGGTGAAAATTCAACAATTTTACCTTCACCTGAATGAGTTATCTGATAGACAGATAGAAGGTTGCAGGATAAGGTTGGAACACATAATACATCATTAAACTGACCATTGTCTAGATGAACAGTTCCAGTCCCTACAACATTAAGAGATCTATCATCACCAATATATATATTTTTGGTGTTACAATAATTTAAAGAAGAAAACATGGCTTTGTTTTTGGCCATGTGACAAGAGGCTCCAGAATCAATGAGCCACTCATGAGAATGAGAAGAAGAAGAAGATACATTTAATGCATAACCAGACTGAGATGATTGACAATGACATGCAGAAAGTGCCATTCCGGAAGTTGAAGTTGAAGTAGGCTCCACATGGATGTTATGTTTCTTCATTGCGGCTTCCAAGACTTCCATCTTCTTAAAGAATTTAGATTCTAAGTGGTTGTCTCGATTACAAAAGTTACAATGTCTATCAGTCTTCTTCCATTTGTTTTTATTGGTCTTATCATTTCGCTGAAATGATCTTTCATTTTGAGGCTGAGATGGTTTAGGACCATTCTTTTGAGGATATGACTTCTTAGGATTCTTTGAATTTGGTTGCTGCTGGGCGGCTAACGCTTTCGTGGAAGAGTTTCCAAGATTAAGAAGACCAAGGTGTAAGAGTTTTTCTTGTTCTCTTAATAAGGAATCACAAAAGGAGTCAAAGGAAGGGGCCTTGTAGTCTTGTCCTTGACAAATGAAAGCTTCCCTTGTAGAATGGAAAGTGGAAACAAATACAGAGTAGGCTGGTCCAACTTAGTAAGGATGGAATAAATAAGGTTACCATATTCTTTCTTAACTTTAACACCTTCCAAGAGATATCTAAGGGTCTTGAATTTGGACAAGAAATCTTTAATGCAAGAAAAATTATTAGGATCCAAAGTAAGCAGCTCATTTTCAAGTTGATGGGTTCTAA
This sequence comes from Pinus tabuliformis, assembly GCA_031772625.1. Taxonomy (NCBI): domain Eukaryota; kingdom Viridiplantae; phylum Streptophyta; class Pinopsida; order Pinales; family Pinaceae; genus Pinus; species Pinus tabuliformis. The sequence goes on from CM062808.1 coordinate 521,983,734, forward strand.
TTTCATTTTTAATCCCAAAAACTTTAGCAAGTTTTTCTAATGCTTCATGAGGAGTCTCAAGTTCTGTAATGTGGAATCTAAGATCAGGAGAAATAGACATCCCTATCAAACCACGTGCTTGATCTTGTCTATTTTCCCATTTTTCCGCCTTGTCTTCATCTTTTGGTTTCTTCTCTTGGTCTGTGGCTATTCTGAAGAGACCTTTACTTCCAAGTAAATCTTCGATGTAGGCTACCCATTGGAAGTAGTTAGTGCTGTCAAGAATGACTTGGCATGGACTTTCCATTTTAAAAAAAAACTGAAGCTGACGATGCTGAAAGTAAGTGTTCCAATGGATAGATCTCGAAAAAATAGGCGGTTTAAAAAAAAACGGCTCTGAAAAAGGCTTCCGGATGAAGAAGTTATGGCTTTTTAAAAAAAATTGTTGACGTTGCCGGAAAAGTGCGCAAATGTGCGGGAATGAAAAAAAATCAGCCCCCACAAAATGGAGACTTGAACCCAAGACCTCTACTCTCTTAAAATAGCTTTGAACCAATTGACCTATGCAAAAAATTTGAGAGAGAGAGAGAGAGAGAGAGGGGGGGGGGGGGGGGGCTTGGTTTGCGTGCTTGCCTTGAGAAAGCTCTTTTTCCCTACAAAACACAAACACAAAACCCAACACGAATATGCAAAGAAAAACGAACCTTGCGGCTCGAAGTTAGCTTTAGCCAAAAAACTAGAAATTTAAAAAGAATCTCAAAGTTAGCTTTAGCCGAAATACTAAATATTTTTCTCAATGTTTCTAATTTTCCGAGATCACACTAAGGTGCGGGGAAAAGAGCATACGCATGAGAAAAATCCTTCCTTTCTGTTTCTGATTTGCCCAGATCACACAGAGTCGCAGGGCAAAGAGAATACGCAGAAATGAAAGGTATAGATCCGGTTAAAAAAAAGGCTAAATAAACTGAGACCAAAATAAGCAGAGAGAAAATAACAGTAAACTGCAAAAAAACATTGTATACCTCCCGATCTGAAAAATGACGCAGCTAGGGCTACCGGAAACCTTTTCGCGTGAAACGAAAGGAGTTCCTCACCGGAACAGATGCTCCGAACACAACAGAGCAGTCCTCTTGGCCCGAAAGCAGTCAGAAACAGCAGATCTAGGAAACGACAGCCGCATGCAGTTCTACCGGCTTCAGATTTGGATCACCAACGGACGCGGCCCTCAAATAGCTCTGATACCATGTAGGAATTTACAGGGTAAGTTCCTTAGAAAGAATATCAAAAGGACACCGCTCACAACCAGATCTCAAATCAATACACCAGTATTTTTGACGTGGTTAAAACCCTCAAAGTGCAAGGAGGGAAACAGTCCACGGCCTGTCCCAACGTGGGTACTACAGGCAATTTATTAATCAAAGAATGAAAATTTACATAAGCTTCTCTCATGCACGGATTACCCGAATAATGACCCTCCATGCACTTTAAATAGAACTCATGGACCAATCGGGTGTCAAGCCACAGATCAAGTGTCGGTAATACTGAGGTGAGAGTGAACCGTCGGATCACTACATATCGTGACCGTCAGATTGTAAGTTACAAAATGTACAACGGTAAAGAAACACACTTTACCTAACTCTAACCTAACTCTATACTAGACCAAGTTGAACTTAACTATATCCTATGTGTCGGAATATCCTAACACTTCTAGAAGCTACAACAACTCAACGCACAGGTAGAAACTGAGTGGAATTCTCGTGGACAACCAACAACTAGAATCACCATACACTTCATCGATAAGCCTAGCACCCTCATGAGTCCATGACAGTCGACCCTTGCTATGTATACACATTTCAATACCACTTCCATCCAATACATCTTAGAGTTGGGTCCTTTGTTTGAAGGGGAGCCTGGTGCACATGAACGAATAGGCTAAGTAGAAGCAACACCAACAAGAGACCCACAAAAACAAGATGCTTCAACAGTTTCAACAAAGGATTGACTTGGGGACGAGTCAATTGATTATGGTTAGGGACTGTTGGATCCTTCGTTTTTGGAGAAAACGTCTTGACATGTTTGGAAAAATTTGACCAATGAGAAGTCACGGAAAAAGAAACTGAGGAAAGAGAAGGAATCTGCTAAGATATGTTAGTTGTCAAAGGTCGGCCAAGGAAAAGTGGGAGACATGCAATCACAATAGAGCTAAGAAAACCGTCAATAAGAGAGGAAGCAATCATAGTAGAGCCACAAAATTAGCCGAGAAAGAAAGGACAGGTAATCCAAGGAAGAAACAAACCATTCAAGAAAGTGGAGGGAACCTACTACACATAAAGGAATACGCCAAGAATGGGCAGCACCAAGAGGAGCCCTATAGTAGTAAGAAGCACTCACAATGTCAACAAAATATTCGATTGGAAAAAAGTCAATTGATTATGGTGAGGGCCTATTAGGTCCTTCCTTTTGGGGGACAAATTTTTGACATGTTTTGAGAAAATATCACTAACGGAAAGTCACACATAAAGTAGCCAAGGAAAGAGAAGTAATCCACTAAGATATGTTAGATGTGGAAGGTCGTCGAGGGAAAATAGGGAGACATGCATTCACAGTTGAGCCAGGATAGCCATCAATAGGAGAGGAATCAATCTCAACTGAGACATAGAAGCAGTCGAGAAGAAAGAGGCAGGGCATCTGAGGAAGAAACCAATAGTTCAGGCAACCAAAGTCCATAAAAGCTAAAGAAAATGGAAAAAACGAAATATAAAATGATTGTGTACCGAAATGTTGTTGATTTTATTGGACTTGGCATTGTTCTATATTTACATCATCTTGAATTAGTTTATGTTATGATTTCCTATTTTTATTAGAAAGGCCTAAAATCATGAATGTAATTATATACTGATGATTGAAGCTAATGAAAAGGAGCTGCGGGGATGTTTATGGATTTGCATCTATTGGTTCTATGGGGCTCTTTAAAAAAATTATTATGAATGGATATGTATATTCTTTGTTCCTTTGAATGCTTTGTTTCTTTATTTTCGTGATGGTTATACATTTCATGCCATATTCCTAAGTTGAATTGAATTTTTGGCCCTTGTACAACTCCTCGAGGCTCCCGATACCTAGTTCTAATCCCTTATCTAATTAACGTCGCGACAAGCGTCGGTGAGATTCCTTATTTTCCTTGAGTAAGGTGAAAATATTGGCATTGTGGTAGACTACAACAGACCCTTTGTTGTCCCCTGTGATTGAACCCAGGGTCTCTACCCTTCTGTAATTTTTCGCCAACAAGCATTTACCTTGAAGGATTTTTCTTGTCTCTATTATTTTTAATTAACAACCTACTTCCTTCAAAAAACTAATAGATTGTAGCTCTATAAATGATCCTGACAATTTAACCCATATTGACATTCTTTGTCACTTCCCATGGTATACCAAAACAAGTGGATGATGACCTTAACGACAACCTAGAACCTCCCTCATGGGACTTGGAATATTCTTCAAATCAATACAGTGTACCAATGTAACCTCTTTTTAGAAGATAGAATATTGGCCCATACTTAAGAATCAAAGGCTAAACCTTCTTAATCCAATTCTTTAGAGAATGTTCTAACATCTACAAACCATGGGATTTCCCAATCAAGTTTTTGCCAACATATTTGATATTTGATATATTAACCCATGCTAAGATCCTCACCCATCACCATCATTACTCTCAACTTCCTTTTCATCACCGCTTTTTCACCTTTTGACCCTTGGTTTCTTTGATATATCCATGTAATTTTTATCAACCCTCAACACTACATTACTATCATTGTTTAAAACTATGCCAAAATAAATACTACCAACAATTATTGAGAGATATTCCTTATATATTTAAGTATATCAAATATATAAATTTTAGAATCTACTACTTCGAGATGGTGACATCATGTTTTACAACTGAATATGAGGAAGATGTTATTAAATTGTACAACCTCAAAAATCTTTTTAATTATATTAAATGTAAGTTGTATAACCCATATTGCAATCTATTGTTTAACTTTTTACATGAAAAATTATATATATCTATATATATAGATAGAAATATTAATATAATTATTAATACTATTTTTAATTATTTAAAATATTTTTTTTAAATACAAATATTGATTACAAAATTTATCAAACACTTTAAAAAAACTCATCATCATCATATATTTATTAAAAATCTCACAACACTTTAAAAGACTTGAACCATAACCGTGGAATATATTATTCGAATAATTTTGAAACAAAACTTATTTATTTAAAAATTATAATGGTACAAAAGAGCAAATAAGATTAAATGTAAAAAAATAAAAATTTATTTTCAAGTTTTACATTTGTATTTCTCATATACTTCTCCCAAGCTCATACAAACATCAGCTACCTTGCTATTCTCCACCATGATGACCTAGGTGGCCTTCATATCCAATAAAAGGAAGGATAATAGGCAGGAGAATGGATTAAGACTGAGCCCTTGCCTCGATCGTTTCTGGTTATCATCCGGGATGATTTTAATTTAAAAGGTGAACCAATTGAAGATATTGGTCCATGGTGTTCTTGCTGGAATTATGGACAATATATTTGTCCATGTTTGGTTCTCCTAAAACGTAGGAACAATTACTTTCGGTTAAAAACTCTCTTAATTAATGAAAGTTCTGTTTTTTCTTCTTAAAGAAAAAAGAAAAACTTTCTACGATCTCAAGGCTGACTTCAATCAAGTTGTTCCATCTTTGGGCGGACCTCCAGATTACTCTTTGGGTTGTAAGGGTTCTCTAGGTTTTGAAAAGCTGAGATAATGAGTTACTAATTATATGGAGATAATGAGTTTTTATAAAGTAAAATTTATATGGAAATAATGTTTCTTAAAATTAAAATTAAAATATATATATATAGATGTATATAAACAGACTCTACTAAAATGATGGGCTAAAAGCTTATAAGTAAAATCTAGCCAAGACTTATCATGGTAAATAACAGTGCATGAAAATTTCATGATGGTTACCACATTATCATGGTAAAATATCTATATTTTAAAATTTTAGTGTCTATATCTTTCGGATTTTGCAAATTTGTAACTTGAAAAGGATTCTTGATTTCAATAGTGTTTATTTTAAATTTCGATTTACTAAAAAAGAATTTTACATGATTTTTTTTATTTTATTTTAGAGAATGTGATTATTTTGAAATAGAATAAAATTCATTATAATTTTTTTTATATAATTTAGAGAAAAATCATTATGTATTTTACTCTCTTTCATAGAGTAACAATCGATGATAGCTTTTTAATGTCAAGGAAATAGTAGAAGAGCCCTCCATCAAAGTTGTGTTGATTTAATTAAGCATGAACCCCTATGAACCATAGTTTCTATAATGATATGTAAGCCCAATACACCTATTTTACATTTTTTCTTTCATTGTTCGTGTTTCTGCTGTCATGGTGGATGTTAGGTCCCTATAATACTAGTGTATTTCCTTATTATTATTGTCATTGTAGCCCCTTATTGTTATTGTTATGGCCATGTTGTCCCCATATTGTTATTATTGGGCCCCATTGAAGACCACTATTGTTATTGTTGTGCCCTTACATTATTATTATTATGTGGGCTATGATTATATTATGACCCCTTAGACTCCTATATATATAAAGGAAGCATTGTCATTTTGTATAATCCAAGAATTTTCATTTGTGTAATGTAAATGAGGTTGTCCCCTCAAAGATGTTGTTTTTGAATTCGTTGATCTATAGTTTCTTCTACTTTGTGAGGTGGTTGCATAGCATTTGGTATCAGAGCTTTGGATTTTAGGGTTTTCGTGCTTCAAACAAGCCATCATGAAATTTCCGCTATAACTTTTTTTCTACGAAGTTTTAGATGTTGATATTAAATCTCATTTGAACTGAAATGTTGGCAAAGCTTTGGTACAAATTTTAGATCTTGTCTCACTATATTTTCTGAGATATGATCCAAGGAAGTTATGGTTTTTACAGGCTCTCGAATTATATCTCAAACATGTGACTTCGGGAAAATCGCCATAACTTTCTCTCTCAGCATCACATTGAAATTTCGTCAAATGTTACAACAAGAAAATGGGTTGCAGTTTTCTTTGTATCATTTTAGTTTCTAAAGGTCAAAATAATGACACATGATGCTTCTTACAAGTTCGCTCTACTAAACAAGTCTATAATGAGTTCATCATGGGAGATTTGAAGTAACTCTTTCTTGGAGAATCCAATCTTCATCAGACTTTCGGAGTTGGAAAGAGGACTTAGAGGGATACCTCATGACGAAATTTCATACCTTGAAGATACACAATTACACGACACAACAGATTCAATATTGAGTTCCTACAAAGTGAAAAATGTGCATAGTTTGTATAAAATTTTGAATATGTTTGATTTGAAAAATTAGTTTGAAGGAATTCAAAAGGCATAGTGAAGCATAATTATCACTAATTGATGTGGCGAAGAAATAAAATGGAAACACCTAGTAAGAAATTCGAAATTTCTAGCATGACTCATGAAGAAGAGGAAGAAATGCAACATGATATATCAAAATTTTGAGACCAAGTGAAACAAATTTCACTCTCACAAAAAGTAAGAGAAGCTAAGATGGATGGTTAAAAGAAAGCCGTGGAAGCTAAGATGAATGGCGTGGAAGTAAACTTTGAAGATTTGAAGAAAGACATGGAAGTTTTGAAAGGAGGTTTGACAAGGTTGCTACAATAAATGTTTCCTAATGGTAAAAAGGTAGAGAGGAAACTCATAATGAGAACAAAAGATATGTTAGTCATGATTTCATAGACTCTAACATTGGAATGAAGACCCATCATGTTCCAAAGATAGATATGAGGAAGTTTGATGGCAAGGATCCCATAAGATGGATACTACAAATGGAGCAATATTTTGATCTCCATAATGTGCAAAACACACAAAAGGTACGCATTGCGACTTTATATTTGGAACCCAATCAATTTGTATAGTATCGATAGCTTTTCTCTCGTAAACAAATTGTCACTTGGATAATTTTTATGGAAGAAATGATAGCACATTATGAGGATACAAAAAAGAAACACCTTTTTTAGCCAATTGATAAATCTAAAACAAAAGGGTTCAATGGTGGATCGCATTGAGGACTTCCAAAAATTGAACATAAGGGTAAAAGATTTTCTAGACGAGCATAGGATTGATATGTTCATAGGGGATTTAAAGGATAGCATCCAACATGAGGTTCATCTTTGGGAACCTAATTCATTGGAGAAGACATTCAGTTTGGCAAGAAAAATTGAAAGAAAAATTAAGGCAACAAGGAAGTTTATCAATCACAACTATAAAGATGGAAGTGTTGTTTCCCCTAGCCTACCACAATCTACAAGGTTAACACGATAACAATTGGAAGAAAAAGAGATAAATGGCTTTTCTTACGATTGTGATAGAAAATACACTAAAGGTCATAAGTGTGCCGACAAGAAATTATTTTACATAGATTGCAAAGAGAAAGAAGAAAAGGAACAAGAAACATCAAAAGAAGAGGATACACACTAGGAACAAGCCTTATAGAAATAAGAAATGAATCTGACCATATCTTGTAATGCATTGGCCAGAATTTCCACTCCTCAAACTATCAATATAGAAGGACATATCAAGAAGAAAAGTTAATAGTGTTGATTGATTCCGGTAGTACCCATAATTTATTTCATTGTAAGATAGCAAAGGAATTGAATTGCTTCTTATATCCAACATGGGAGTGTCAAGTGATGGTTGCAAATGGAGGAACCATAAATTTCTCTCAGAAGTGCCATAATATCAAGCCATCCATAGGAGAATACATGTTAAATAGTCCATTATTTTCCATTTCAATGGGTGGTGCTGAAGTTGTACTAGGAGTCCAATGGCTACAATCTTTGGGTATGATAGTTTTTAATTTTCAAGAACTTTTCTTGAATTTTTTTTAAGAAGGAAAGAAAGTTGAATTAAGGGGTATCACGGGGAAACCAGGAAAAATAATCATCTCTAACGACATGAAAAAGCCTCTAAATAAATAACAATGCGGCATAATTGCACAATTATGTTCACTAGAGTTTCCCACATCGAAATCGTTTAATTCTCTATAATGAATTAAGAGTGAACCCTTGCGTCGATCATTTCTTGTTATCATCCACTACTGTTGTAGACAATTTTAATTTAAAATGTGAAGAAATTGAAGATATTGGTCCATGGTGTTCTCGCTGGAATTATGGACAATATATTGGTCCATGGTTGGTTCTCCTGAAACGCACAGAACAATTACTTTTGGCTAAAAACTCTCTTCATTAATGAAAGTTCTGTTTTTTTTCTTCTGAAAGAAAAAATTACTTTCTACGATATCACAGCCAACTTCAATCAAGTTGTTCCATCTTTGGGAAAACCTCGAGATTATTCTTTGAGTTCTAAGGGTTTTTTTCTAGGTTTTGGAGAGGTGAGATAATGAATTTTTTTTAGTAAAATTTATATGGAAATAACGCTTTTTTTAATGTGTGTGTGTGTGTGTGTATATATATATATATATATATATATATATATATATATATATATATATATATATATATATATATATATATATATATTCACTTAGATATTTATATTATAAAAAAATTGAGTGATAAAAACTAAATGATGAGCTAAAAACTTATAAGTAAACTCTAGCCAAGACTTTACGGGAAATCCTATGCTTGTGTTCGATAGAGGCAATTACAGTCCATGAAAATTTCATGATGGTTGCCACATTATCATGGTAAAATATCTATATTTTAAAATTTGAGTGTCTATATCTTTCAGATTTTGTAAATTTGTAATTTTAAAAGAATTAAGGGTTCTTGATTTCAATAGTGTTTATTTTAAATTTTGATTTATTAAAAAAATGAATTTTTGATGAATTTTTTTATTTATTTTAGGGAATGTGATTATTTTGAAATTAAATAAAATTTAAAATAGTTTTTTTTTATATAATTTATAGAAAAACCATTATGTATTTTAGTGTGTTTCATAGGAGTAACAATTAATGATACCTTTCTAAAGTCAAGAAAACAACATAATATCTCTTCCTCAAAGATGCACTGATTTACTTAACCATGAACCCCCTATGAACCATAGTCTTGATAGCGATGCCTAAGTGCAATACACCTACTCTACATTTTTCTTTCTATTGTCAATGGTGGTTGTTAGGTCCCTATAATACTTGTGCATTCCCTTATTATTATTGTCATTGTAGACCCTTATTGTTTTTGATGTGCCCATGCTGTCTCCATATTGTTATTCTTGTGCCCTGTTGGTATCATCCCATGACCCCCTTTTTCCTCCTAAAACATATCATTTGCCCATTCCTTTTCATCATATATCTCTTAGAATCCTTGAAAATTGATTAGTTAATAGTCCTATAGTTATTAAAATTCATTGAAATTGATTTAGGAGTTTTATGTTAAAGAATTAGAAGTTTTTAGTGAAATGGTTACAGGAAGTTCCAACATCCTGTAATTAGCTCATTGTTTGACATGTGGCACAACAACTAGGCTAGAGCGAAAAGCATGGATGAAAAGTAGAATGTCCAAGCATGGACGAATACCTATCCTACAGCAGAATTGACCCTCCTACATGCGCGGTCAACATAGGTCAAAGCATGGCACACTGGCGACAAAGGCAGCAACAACAGAGCATTCTAATTTGATTTAGTTTTTGTTCTTTTTGAAATCAGTTTAGGATGGAAACATTTTGAAAATCTCGATGTATTAAAAGCGGCAAAAACCATATTCTGAATGTACATTCATTTTCGAAATGACATGGTTGTAAATAGACATATGTAAATACAGTCCGGGTAATGAATGATGGTTAATCGTTGTATCATTCTGAAACAGAGTTTTTGAACTTAATATTAAGACTCCAGTTATAGTCACGACCCTTGTCTTGTGCGTTGATTTGATAGCCGGTTGAATACAGTCCAGTATACCTTTGGAATGCAGACGGGCCCTGCGTTAAACCGGTATACTGTCCTTTTCATTTTATTCGCACTTAGGGTATTATATGGTTTGCACAGTAGTTACGATTGGTTTCCGATTTCAATAGCTCTTGATTTCAATCAAATGTATATGGTTTGCGTTTGTGGTAATGCTTGAACAGTCATCGCTGAGATCTTGAAGCGCGTCCTGTAAGGGATTCAATCCCTGTGTTGTCTTTTAAAAGCAATGTCATGAACCTTGTTTTCATTTCAAAATCCATTTATGATCTCTGTATATTTTTTATCTTGTATAAATATTAGTGAATGCTGGGTGTTTGCTGAACAAGGGTTTTATGTGTGATTTCTCTGTAAGGAGATCGAAATCTTGGTTTGCAGTGATACACAGTGTTTAGGTTCAGTGTTTAATTTGGTAAATGCATTTAATTATAGTATTGTAATCAGGTATATTAGCAGAGTGACCTGAGTTTTTGGATGATAGGTAACATACCCCAATCTTCCGTAAAGAAGTCCTGTGACCTACATCATAACCACTTAGCAAACAATCCTTTATGTCTATATACTTTAGACGCATGCCACTAAGCTTACGCATCCTGGTCAATAATAAATATAGTCTAGTCTAGTACCCTAGCTAGTACACTACATTTTGGCGCCGTTGCCGGGGAGGCGTACTTAAAGGATTCAAACAAAAAGAAAAAAATTTCAATACACAAAAATAAACAAAAGCACAGTTAGAAATCATGTTCATTTATGCCTAGATTTAGAGACAGTCAAGGTAGATTTGTAAAAACCCCCCACCATCTAAAAACTAACCCATCATCATCAGGAGCAGACTCTCTAGGGAATACACCACCAGCTGAGGAAGTTATCCAAACATTGGAAGAAAAATTTTATTCAGGACAAAAACTTACTCTTATTGAGAGGGAAACTTTATTCACACACAAATCGCAGAAGAAGCACTTTCCTAGACCTTCTACACAAGGAGAATGTAGTACAGTGACCGAACAATCTTCCTTTCTCCTTTTTCCAACAAGTGACACTCACATAGAGAGACCGATTAGAATGGCTGAGGAAGGATCTGGATCAGTACCACGCCAAGGAGATGAAGAGGAGTCAACTTTTAAGTTTCCCATACACGAACCACAGGAGGATGATGAGATCAAAATGAAAAACATACCCCCATCCGTGCTACCAAATTTCTATGGTATGGCTTCGGAGGATCCAGACTCATTCTTGTTCGAGTTTGACATTGTATGTCGAACTTATGGCTATACAGATGATGCCCATAGCCTCAGATTATTCCCAGCGACATTAAAGGCATCAGCCTTAAAATGGTTCATGGGGCTAGGTGAGCATGCTATAGTTGATTGGGATGGCATGAGGAGAATATTTCGAAGGAAATATCAACCTTATTTCAGATCCAAAGACTCTAAAGATGATATCTTTAGAACGAGCCAGCAAGAGGATGAGACCTTAGAGGAATATTTAGAACGGTTTGTCTACAACTTACAAAAATCTAAACACCAAACTATGCCTCTTGATCTGGTCCGCACAATATTCTTGAAAGTTATCCGAGAGGAATACATGGATGATCTCAACTTGATGGGAAAAGGTGACATTTCTGCCTTACCCTTTGAAGAAATCGCTGAGTTGTGCGAAAAGTATTCAAGGAGTAAAGCTAAAATGGGAAAGAGAAGCCTGTCATCAAGGGTCACAAAATCTGCCTCTGCAAGTGTCACAAGGGCTGAAATAGGGAATCTGTTAGAAGAGTTTAAAACAGATCTGTTAAGCACTCTAGGGAACCAAATTGACACTTTAAAAGCCAAGAAGAAACAAGAAGATGAAGATCATATAATGGCTATCTTCTGCCCAAAATGCCGGAAGAAACATGCATTAAAAGATTGCCCTCTAGAGAGCATCCAAGTTTGTGCTTTCTGTACTGAACATCATGATATGTTTAACTGTCCTAAAGTTAAAGTTTTGCATAACTGTAATATGGCAGCCAATACAGAGATGAAAAACGTGTATTACATGGGCACAAAGCGACCATGGCAGCCAAGGCCAGCACCTCAAGGTATATTTCCAAATCAAAATCTGCAATTTCCTATGAATGATCAAATGTATGCACAAAACGCATGGAATGTACCCATGCCATGGCAGCACCAAAACCAACCACAACACCAATGGAGACTGTCTCAACAGTACTCCCAATCTTATCATACATATCCTCAATCATACCCACCATACTCACAACCATATCAACAATACCAACAGCCGTATCCATCACATTCTCAACCATATCAGCAGTATCCTCAGCAAGTTTTCTATCAGCCCCAACCTCCTCAACAAGAACTGCCTGCTCCTCCACCAATAAATGCACCACAACTGCAATTTCCAGCTAACTCACAACCTCCCATACCCACTCAAATTCCTGCTCAAACTGTCCCAAATCCGAATAATAGAGTAGAGAGGCCAGCCTAAAATGTAGAAGAGGGAACCTCATATTCCACACTGCCTTTGCAAAATATTAATTTGAGGTCTGGTAGGGTACTCCACAAAGATTCTCCAATAACAGATAAGCAAGAAGAAAACTCAGAAAATGAAAATGAAATGACAAATCAAACAAAATCAAACAATGATACCAAAGATAAACAGATGCAACCACTGCATCCACCTTTTCCAGACCGATTGGTCCAAATAAAACCACCACTGTCTATACCACAATTTGATGTCTTAGATGAACTTAAGAATGTCTACATAAAAATTCCACTGCTGCAAGCTATAAAAGACATTCCCATCTATACTAAGGCCATCAAAGACATATGTCTCAAGAAACCTCCTAGAAAAAGGATTGATCCTCAAACCATTCATGTCATAGGACATTTAGCAGGCCTTATGACCAATACCATTTCCATGGAAAAGTATGTTGATCCTGGCATTCCCAAAGTGACCACCATCATTAACAACATACAAATTCCAAACACTTTGATAGATATTGGAGCCGCAATCAATGTCATGACTCTTGAAACCATGAGAACACTCCAGCTCATAAATTTGCAACATACAACAATTGTTCTAGAACTAGCTGATAGGTCTAAAGTCATTCCTGAAGGGATTTTGGAAGACATCATTGTCTCACTGGACTCTTGGGAGTATCCAGTGGATTTATTAGTCCTTCAACCCAAATCCAATTTAGGAGGACACCCTATCATCCTTGGTAGACCATGGTTAGCGACTGCTGATGCATTCATAGGATGTCGATCGGGCAACATAATCATTTCAAGAGGGACCGAAAGAAAACAACTCACCCTTTATCCATCGGCACAATCACCAACAGTAACATACAATTTGTGGCTTGATGATAAATTTAATGATAAAGAAGAAGTACAATCTGTTTTTAGCATTGACCAAATCTATGATTTCCAGGAACAAGACAATAATGATTTGGTGGAATTATTCCTTTCTCAACCTGATATGTCTGAAAATTTGAGAAACGAACAATATCATGCTGCAGATGTGCTTCTGGCCCAAAACTTTCAGGAAACATGCACCATCCAATCTTTGCAAACTACATTTCACGACATTTTTCCAGTTCAATCCATCACCAATACACAGAGTCAGATCATAGAGATTAGTCCAGGGAAAATTCTGAACATAGGCAATCACCTAGACTCATCTCAGCAAGAGAAATTGATTCGACTCTTGAGAAAATACCAAAAAGCCTTTGCTTGGGACTACACCGATATGCATGGGATTCACCCCGACACATGCACTCACCATATCTATACAGATAGCACCATTAAACCAGTGAGGCAACCACAGAGAAGAATGAACCCCATGCTCCAAGATATTGTCAGAGAGGAATTGCCAAAACTTTTGAGAGTTAATTTTATATATCCTATTTCTGACAGTCAGTGGGTATCCCCATTGGTTATAGTGCCCAAGAAAAATGGTAAGTGGCGCATTTGTGTTGATTACAGACAGCTGAATAAAGCAACGCTCAAAGATTATTTCCCACTGCCATTTATTGACCAAGTGTTAGACACCATAGCTGGCAAATCATCATTTTCTTTTCATGATGGTTTCAGTGGCTACAACCAGATCAGGATCGCCTCCGAAGACCAGGACAAAACCACATTCACCTATCCTTGGGGCACCTATGCTTACGATGTTTTTCCATTTGGACTTTGCAACGCTCCAGCTACATTTCAGAGAGCTGTGTTGGCTATTTTCGCTGATTTAATTCATGATTGTGTTGAAGTTTACATGGATGATTTTTTAGTATATGGCAATTCATTTGAACATGCATTAGAAAACCTTGAGAGAGTTTTGAAAATATGTATTGAAGCTAACCTGTCCCTCAGCAATGAAAAGTGATTTATGATGTTAAACGAAGGGATAGTGTTAGGACCCTATATTTCCTTTCAAGGCATCCAGGTTGACCCAGCAAAGATCCAGATCATTGTTGATTTGCCAATTCCACAGAATCAAAGAGAGGTAAGAAGTTTCCTTAGGTATGCAAGCTATTACCGAAGATTTATTGAACATTTTAGTAAGATAGATTTACCTTTGTTTAAACTTCTAACCAAAGATGTACTTTTCAACTGGAATGATAACTGCCAACAAGCATTCGAACAACTCAGAAAGAATTTATCTACCGCACCAGTCTTAAGAGGGTCTAATTGGAGCCTACCATTTCATATCTTTACCGATGCATCTGACACTGCAGTGGGTGCATCATTAGGCCACAAAGAGGACTCTTGTACTTATGCCATTTATTTCATTAGTAAAAATCTAACACCTGCAGAGTTAAACTACACAGTTACAGAAAATGAAACACTTGCCATCATTTATGCTGTGAATAAATTCCAACATTACATAACTGGTTATGAGGTCTTTGTACATACTGATCATTCGGCCATTAGACATTTAATGAATTCCTTGATAATATTGCAGTAATGGAGCATACTCTTTCAAATATGGCTTCTTTAGTTACCACCAAATCCATATTATCAAGGAGGATAAGAATAAAATGACATTCGTGACCAAATGGGGGTCCTATGCCTACCACGTAATGCCCTTTGGTCTAAAGAATTCATTGACCATGTTTTTGAGGATTGTAATCATTGTATTTTGGGACTGCATTTACATATTTATGGAAGTGTACATGGATGATTAGACAATCTAACTTTATTAAAGAAAAAATCCAACTTTCTCTGAGTGATGTTTAATCGGTACAAGTAGCTACAATCTCCTTGAATTTGAAGGAGTGAATTTGTGATGTCCCCTTTCGAACAATCTTTGGGCATATAGTTTGTAAATAAGGAGTGTGCATCGATCCTGCCAAGGTTGTGGTAATCCTAAATATGCCTCAACCAATAAGTGTTAAGAAACTGAGATCAACTCATGGCCACAAAGGACATTACCACAAGTTCATCTACAACTATACCTTCATCATTGCACCACTAGAGAAGTTTTTGAAGAGATCTGAGAGGTTTTCCTGGTATAATGAATGTGATGTTGCCTTCAATGTATTTAAAGAGAATCTCTAAAGAATACCAACCCTAGTTTACCTAGATTAGAACAAGAAATTTAATTACCATATTGATGCATCAATAATTTTTATGGGAGATGTTTTGGCTTAGCTCAAAGATAGTAACCTTGATCACCTAATCTACTTTGCGAGAATAAAACTTTCCACAAAGAAAAATAACCATTCGAGAACAAATTAGGAAGCTATCGCAATGTTGTACTTTCTACAGAAATTATCACACTACCTTGTGGGGGGTCCATTCTAGTTCTTTACTGACCACTCCACACTAAAGTACCTAGTGAATAAGTTTGTGCTCAAAGGAATAATTGTATATGGCTCCTCTTGTTCTAGGAGTTCACATTCAAAGTAATTGTCAAGCTAGGGAGGATGAATGTGGGTCTTGGTCATATTTAATGGTGGGCCCAACATTTTATTCATCAAATTGATTTGATCTCTCAAAGGGTGTCGTAGTTAGTTTTAGGTAGAATCAGTCAGTTAATGTTGTAGTTGTGTCAATTATTTTAGTTGCATCAGTTACATCAGTTGCATCAAGTATCTCACTTGCATCATTCACTTCCGTTATTTTAGCTATATCAATCACGAATAAAGTTACCTCAATTAATCTCGATAATTAGTTCAGTTCAACACTCTGTAATTGATTATGGATAGGGAATCACATGTTGCAATAGTCTTATCCACAGTAATTAGTAACAATTCCCTATGTCACTTAGAATTTGGGTTAAATATCTCCCGCAA
The DNA here is from genome assembly GCA_031772625.1 of Pinus tabuliformis. NCBI lineage: Eukaryota > Viridiplantae > Streptophyta > Pinopsida > Pinales > Pinaceae > Pinus > Pinus tabuliformis. Next base: position 522,000,009 of record CM062808.1, read on the forward strand.
TATCCCTAACATGATTTGGTTACCAAATTTTTGGAATATTCCTTTATCTCATCATAATTAACCATCATGATCACTTTCATTTTTAGTTTTCATGTCATCGAGGTCAGATCTAGGTCACATGAATCGTTAATGCCATGATTTGAATCGATTATAAATAGTTTTCATATTAATTTGTTAACCAATCTAACAAAAAAATATAGTGTTAAGTCTTTATATTTAGTTTGTATGGAAACGTTATGTTCTTGATTATCAAAGTGTAGGTGGTGGAATCACCAAGTCTGGGATTTGTGTCAAACTCCCTTGGTCACCAACCTAAATTCTAACCACCTATGTCTATTATGTATAGTAGTTGAATTCCATCTATTACCAAGGTATCTAAAACTACTATTTCCAACCCTCCATATAGCTTCGGATTTGTTGAGCTTGAGAATAATTATGGAAAATATGAGAAGGCCTCACTCATGGAAAATGACATATTAAATTACCTCCATTTCCCCATGCTGAGGAACGAATTTTTACAGATGCCATAACCAAACTAGATAGAAGCCATTCAACTAGAATCAAGGAGGATTTAAGAGGAAATCAAAGGTCCAAACTACTGAACATGCGAATTTTATGAGTGTTTGACACTTAAGAGGGAAAAATGTAGTGTACTAAATTGATTATCATCTGAATGCATAAGGATTCTATCTAGCTAAAAAAGGAATACCCCATACATACCAAGAACATTCAAAAATTAATGAGACTATTTTCTGCAACAACTATAAAGTCATCTACATTCCAAAATACTTCCAAGTGGGGAAGAAGACAATTGAAAACAATTACTACAACAAGTATGATACTCACCATAATGGAAAAGGAGACAATATTGAGCCAATTAATTTTCCCGCCATAAAATTCACCTGTTATATAATTGATGGAAAAATCATGTGCCATTACACAAAAGGAAAGTGCAATGTGGACACCATTTCAGTGGTGAAATCTTGTAATAATGGGGAACAATTGAATTCGTGTAGTTATATGTTGAACGAAATTTATGAAGGCTACGAATATGTGTATAAAATGGAAAGATACTTCATCTATGGATACCTTGTTTTTTATTTAGCTATGATGAAGCGGTGCCCTTCGAAATGCAGAGAGCTAACTCCTATCATGAAGGATCACGCCTTATCACTCAAGTGCTTACCATGGAAGACTTTAGGGGACCCCGACAACAAGTAAATTAATGAGGCCTCTTTCGTTGGATGGTATGAAAATATGCTAGTCGTCGCGAAAGGCATTCTGAGAATCCCAACATTGATTATAGATGACTACTCACATGAAATATGGTCTGGTGTACATCATGGAAGTACCCAAATTCACCCTAAAGTTGTCAATCCAAAGACATTACAGATGTGTGCTCAGCCTTACATTCTCTCAGAAGAGGGATTTCATAATGAAGTTCTATCCTAGCTCGAGATTTTTGGTCAATTTTGAGATAACAAGAAGATCTATTATTTGGAAGTGATGTTACCTAAGATGATTTGAGGTTAGATCCCATCTGCCTCCCAAAAGCGAGTAGTGGAGGATATGCTCAACCATGTCTTCAAGAGGTTGGAGATAACAATGATATTAGTTTGCAACATTCTGGAGGAACTCGAGTCATCAGTAAGTCCCTTGCTATTTTTCTCTAAATTTCTTCATGGTAATCCAATAAGTTCTTTGTTTTTCAACCTAGTCATTGTCTCACTTCCCTCTATGGATCCCCACTCTAATACTGAACCAACCATCTAGGATAATTGGTTGATTTCTACCAAGACACCATCACTTCCTAGGAAACTTATTATAGTTACCCCTACCGAGGTTGTCAATCTCACCGACGAGGAACCACATCCCCTCACCAGCACATAAATCCTTGAGGAGAACCTATTGTCCACCTCCTTTGTGTCCCCACCATCACACAACCCATCACCGCGCATAATCTCCCCCTCCGAAACTATTTCATACATTCCTTTGTCTCACAATCTTCTTGGGGTCGAGACTGAAAATGGAAGTAGACTCCATGATCCAATCGATCATTGGCACTATAAGAGATGAACTCATAGCTCACCCTAAAAACACAGATTCAGTTAATACATATATGTTATTTTTTGTACTGTCATCAAGTCGTGAACTAAAAATTGATCAACCTATCCACTATAATTTCCAGGGAACATAAGTCATAGACACCTTTCCTCTAACTTCACACCCAACTTTCCTTTCACCACCACATTCCATTCCATACTATACCAGTACCCACAGCACTGAGACCCAACAGTAGAATATTTTTCCCCAAGGGAAATTGCTTCCCTGTGGATAATCGATGCAAACCTAATATCCTCAACATGCTACCATGACACCTGATGACCTCCAAATATGGTCATTTTCTCCATTGATTACTTTTATTCAACTGGATTCATGTCAAGGAAAAACATTGCATAACACTGTGATAGTTGAACATGAGAAACAACAACAACAACTTCTTTCTATTGCAGCTAGTGAGATCAAATTCTATAGGAAAAGTAAGAGCTACAACAACAAATTGGTTAAATCAAATCAAACTTCAAAGCTCTTTGGCCCACAATTGTTGAGATATTTTCAAATGCACCAAAAGGCTTTTCGACCTGTGCTCTTTCGGTTTGTTGTGATCATATCAAAACTGCATGCACGAATCTTGTCTCTCAAAACAAGGAGATTTAGAGAAATATCACTACCAACCAAAGGGTACTCCCTGATCCAGAAACCTAATATGTTAATGACATTGAGTATAAAATTGTTGATGTGGCTTATATGGGAGCCTCCATTCAACAGGATACCGGGGAAGATAAGCAACTCTTTAGTCAATTTCATGACTCATTGGGGTTCCTTACAAAAAAATAAATCGATATACACTTTTTGCCAACACGGTAATCGACTCTTGAACCAAGGTTTGACCACACCATACCTTAGCCAATAAAACAAAATTTTTACGCATTTTGATATTCTTGAAAAGTAGATCCAGCAAATTGAGGATGAATCGCGTGCGAGAAAAACTCTGCTCTATGACCTTAAGCCACCTACACAGGTCCACTTCTAGAAGCTACAACAACTCAATGCACAAGTAGAAACTAAGTGTAATTCTCCTAGCCAACCAACAACTGGAATCACTGTACACTTCATCGATAAACCTAGCACTCTCATGAGTCCATGACAGTCAACCCTTGCTATTTATACACATTTCAATACCACTTCCATCCAATACATCTTGGAGTTGGTTCCTTTGTTTGAAGGGGAGCCTGGTGCACATGAACAAATGGGCTAAGTAGAAGCAACACCAACAAGAGACCCACAAAAACAAGATGCTTCAACAATTTCAACAAAGGATTGACTTGTGGACGAGTCAATTGATTATGGTTAGGGACTGTTGGATCCTTCGTTTTTGGAGAAAACATCTTGACATGTTTTGAAAAAATTTGACCAATGAGAAGTCACGAAAAAAGCAGCTGAGGAAAAAGAAGGAATCTGCTAAGATATGTTAGTTGTCGAAGGTAGGCCAAGGAAAAGTGGGAGACATGCAATCAAAATAGAGCTAATAAAACCGTTAATAAGAGAGGAGGCAATCGTAGTAGAGCCACAATATTAGCCAAGAAAGAAAGGACAGGTAATCCAAGGAAGAAACAAACCATTCAAGGTAATCCCTCACAGTTGCCCACTAGGCACTGAGGCATGTCATAGCTCCATTTTCAAGGCTTATACTGATCACCTCAGTCTTGATATTCTGAAACCTGCTCAGGTAACCTCCACACAGACTGAAAAGGTAGCTTGTCAGATGACAAAGGAAGAGGATGCACAATTTTTGGATCCCTCCTTGGATGAGGACTATTCTAAGCAAGATGCAGGAGCAGATGATTTCTTTGTGTCCTCCACACATGAACACACTGGTACACCTTTTATATTAATTGTGCAGGCCAAGATGACAAAGAGAAGTACATAGCCACCATTGTTATTCATCAGGTGTACAGAGGATCCCATGAAGAACATCCAAGGATGAGAGCATACAGAAAGGGGACAAAGTACAAATCATCTCTAGCTATTAAGCTCAAATGTCCTAAACTTTTTGAGGTAGATGATCAAATAAATCCAGTTTTATAGCTCTATGATGAACTGACCGAGAGGAGGAGAAACAATTTTGATGGCCTATCAGATGGCTAGTTTTTGAAGATTTATGTTGTTTAAAGTTCTCATGCCTTAATGATTGTAAGCATTTCCTTTACAGGTTTTAGTGTAGACATAATTTGACTCCATGCTCAATGGATACTAGGCAATGTTTTTAAGCTTGTTTTGTATGAAGGCATTGGTCTGCAGTTCTTGAGACCTCATAGGGAGGATCTCATCCCCAGAAGGAGTGAGTCTTAGCTCTGCTACATGCTTCAGCATTTGGAGGACCAAATACTATCTTGGCCATGTGATTATGCTAAAAGGGAGCTCACAACAGTCTGTTTCCTTCTTCCCCTTCATTTTCCTTATACTCTCTTGACTCCCGCTATCCCTGTTTTCCTCCAAAATTCTTTATAAACCTATATCCCCTCGGGTCCCCGGGCATAAAGCTTAAACCCATATAACCTGCACTCACACTTCTATACGCCTCCATAAGCTTTCACCATAACCCGTCGACTTCGGTTGATCACAACCATTGATCGCTCCACTCGAATCCAACAAAGTCTTGGTTAGCCCCTTTTCCTTAGTCCCCAGGCACTTAACCCATGAAACCGCACCCATATAACCATTCGCCGCATTCGCAACTGTTGATTTTTTGTGCCCCGATCTGACGGTCCCACGTCGCACATAACCCGCTCACTTGTTCCCAATTGTCCGATCGCTTACCATGAGATCCAACAACATTCGTACCTCTCGATCGCGCGAGCTCCCCACTCGTTAACTTGCGGGGACAACGGTTTTCCCCTCGTCGCATTTGCCATGTGTCACGCGTTCAATGGTATCGCGCGCTCGTTGTACGTTTACTGCCCATCCCCGTAAACGGTGCGGGGAATACCGCCGGCCACTGACACCGCCATTCCCGCATGTTGTCTCCCGCACTATTCTTCCACCCGGTAGCTGTCGGATCTGCTTGACCATGATCCAACGACCCACGTTTGTCCATCCACGTTGTCTCTTGATAGCTTCTGCAAACGAATCTCTGTCATTCAATTTCTTAATCTCACGGTTAACCTCGTTCCTCCATTCAATTCGTCCGCCCGCTAAGAAGTCCAAGCTCCTTAATTTCTCTATGCATCTGAAGAACGAGCTTAACCAGTCCCGGTACTGTTTGTATCAAATCTTCAACCACCTCATTCAACAAACGGAGTGGCCGAGAACAAAAGGACTAGCCTCGAGAAGTTAAATGCATTTAATGGTAATGGAGTTTCATCCATATTTCACGCCACCTGCTCAGAGAAGGACCTCCGAATAGCAGAAAAGTTCGATTTGTTCATTAAAGCCACAGATCGTAGCAAAGACTCCGTAAGAGAGTTAAGGTGGTTAGTGGTCCATTATGACCCCTCCACGCATAGAGCAACAAAATATCTTTGTAAAAAAACTCTATATATACCCAAAACACAGATGTAATCAGGGTTGATGGTTGTAGTTTTGATGTAAGGTTCAACTTCTGGAGACTGTAACTACTATGATACTTGCAGTGCCTTGTCTTCATTTTTAGCTAATACAAGCTTCTTTTGCTATTAATTTCTCACTTTCCATTTCTACTCTGTTCTAGGTTGTGCCTGTTATGCATTTGTTCATGTGCTCTTGAATTTTAGCATTAGAGGGGCTGTCATCCCACCTATGTGTTAGAATCTAGTATGTATCATTGAATGTGTTATGCAGGTTTCTATTTACTTAGTGCTAGAGAGTTGTCATCCTGTCTATGCACTAGGAAATAGATTTGTAGAACTCTTTACTAGTTGCAGCCGACCATCACATGATCTTGTGCATCTGCTGGTGTGGTCAGTATTGTCCATGTTCACTTAATCCTCAAACTGTGAGTAATTGGTGGTCTAAAGTCTTGTAGTCTAGGGGTGTTAACCCATGTCTAGGGTTAAGCATAGTAGAAGTGGTTATCTGGCATGAATATGCATCATTCCTTCCATTCGTCCATTTCCAACTTTTTGTTGAGTTTGTAATGTTCCCGAGCATCTATGAGATACAACCTAGGAGAGTTTCTTGGGGTGATAATAGGCTTCATAGCTATTTAAAGCATACTATTCTCATATTTAATCCCACTAGCTTAGATGATGTATCTGTTCAAGCCACACATCTAGAAGCTAGAGTTAAAAATGTAAACCCAAAGGTTATGGGATAACCTAAATATTGTGTAAGTAAGAGCAAGGAAAAGAAGAAAATGAAATGGAAGGAGAGGAAGGCAAACACTGTAAAGAAGGATAAACTTTCATGCACTCATTACGAGAAAGAAGGAAACGATGAGGCACACTACTGGTTTTTGCATCCAGAACTGAAACCTAAGAAGTTCGCTGGAAAGGAGAAGAAGAATGTTGCTGCTATTCAAAAGGACTTGGGATTAGATTCAGGCGATGAAAAAACAGTTACAACCATAGGTATTAAAGGTAAAGATTCTAAAGCATCCACAAGTAATTCTGCACAATCTGTTGATAATGACAATAATAAGGGAAAGAAATGAGCTTTTTCGTATTAGAGTAATTTCCAAGAATAATAAGATTGATACTTTATTTGATAGTGGATCACAAGTAAATTTGATTTTTGAAACAATTGTAAAGAAGTTAGGATTACAAACAAAACCTCATGAGAAGCCATATCCGTTAGGTTGGGTGTGTGATAAAATAAAGCTACAAGTAACGAGACAATGTAAACTTAGGTTTGCTATTGAATCAACATTTTTAGATGAGGTTGAGTTAGACATAGTTCCATTGGATATATGTGGTATTGTTTTGGGAAGTCCATACTTGTATGATAGAAAAGCTATTTTCTATAGAGCTGAGAATAAGTATCAAATCGCTAAATATGGAATAGAATATATTGTAAGAGCTCATAAACTCAAAGGTAGTTATTCTCTCATAAACTCAGCACATATGAAAATAATTTTGAATTCAAGTAAGAAAATTTTACTAATGGTTGTAAAGGAAAAGGACCCTAAAATATCCAATGCATTTGAAGGCCGTGATTCTAAACAGAAAGCTGATTTAGTTAAAGTTGTTTTAGAGTATGATGTTCTATTTCAAGAACCTAAAGGTCTGCCACCCAAGTTAGAAATAGTGCATGATATTTATATGCAGCAAGATGCTCCATTACCTAACATTGGAATGTACAGGTTATCAGCTTTAGAGAATGCAGAGATAAAGAAGCAAGTATAGGAGTTTCTCGATAAAGGGTTTATACGACCAAGCACATCACCATGTGGATCTCTAATCGTGCTGGTGAGAAAGAAATATGGTTCGTGGAGAATGTGCATTGATTATAGAGCACTAAATAAAATAATGATCAATAATCATTATCCTCTTCCTCTTATTGATGATTTATTAGATCAATTAAAAGAAGTACTTTACTTTTCTAAGTTAGATTTACGAAGTGGCTATCCTCAGGTTAGAGTTGTAGAACAAGATTCATGGAAGACTACTTTCAAGATAAAGCAAGAACTGTATGAATGGTTGGTTATGCCTTTTGGCTTAACCAATGCTCCTGCTACATTTATGAGAGTCATGAATGATGTACTCAGACCATTTATTGATGATTTTTTAATTGTTTATTTAGATGACATTCTTGTTTTTAGTAAGACATGGGAAGACCACATAAAGCATGTGAAGCAGACTTTATATGTTTTAAAAAGATAAAATCTCTATGTAAAACTGTCAAAATGTGAATTTGGTAGAACATATTGAAATTATTTGGGTTATATTGTAGGGGGTGGTGAATTGAAGATAGATCCCTCTAAGGTTGAAGTCATTATGAACTAGCCTGGACCCAAAGCTGCTACAAAGGTTAGGAGTTTCCCAGGGGCAACACAATATTGGAGAAAGTTTATTGATAACCTCTCATTGATTGCAGCTCCATTACATGATTTAACATGATTGAAATAGGTGTTTAAGTGGGGATGCAAACAACAGAAAGCGTTCAGCACCATAAAAGATAAAATCAGTAAAACACCAGTACTGGCACTGCCAGATCTTCAACATCCATCTGAGATTGAGATAGATTCCAGTGACTATGCCATGGGAGGAGTGTTGATGCAACACGGAAAATCTGTATGCTATCATTTTGAGACATTTTCTTCTATAGTAGTTAACTATCCAACATATGATAAAGAATTGTATGCATTATTACAAAGTGTGAAAAAGTGGAAACATTACATCATCGGTAAAGAAACAATCATACATACAAATCATCAACCACTCCAATATTTTCACTTACAAACTAAATTGTATCAATTAAGACATTATAGGTGGATGGGTTTTCTACAACAATTTCATCTTGTCATAGGATATAAGAAGGGCATACACAATAAGGTTGCAGACATGTTATCAAGACCAATCATAAATGCATCTACTATACTTAAGCATAACTCAGTAATGCATGAAAGTTACATTGAACAATATGCTCAAGATGTAGATTTTAAAGATGTATGTGCAACTTTAAGTCATGGCAAGCAAGTAGAAAAATTGGATTATTATGTAAAGGACCAACTCTTATATCATTTGAAAAGTTATGCATTCCGCAAACTGAAAGAGTTAACATAATCTGAGAAGCACATACTTCTCTCATATCAGGTCATTTTGGTGTAAGTAAAACAATTGCACAATTGCAAAGGTTATGTTATTGGCTAATAATGCATGAGATAGTTTCTAGATATATCAAACGGTGTACTATGTGTGCTACAAGCAAGCCAAATAATATGAAATTAGGCTTGTACACTCCACATCCAATTCCTTCTCGTCCTTGGGAAAGTGTTTCCATGGATTTTGTTGGGGGATTGCCAAAATCTAGGGAAGGTCATGATTATTTGTATGTTGTTGTGGATAGGTTCAATAAAATGTGTATTTTGATACCATGTAACAAGCATGTTACAGCTGAACAAATAGTAAATTTGTTCTTTCAGAATGTATGGGTTCATCTTGGGTTACCCACTTCTATTGTATTTGATCAAGATTCTCGATTTTTTGGAAAGTTTTGGTCAAGTTTATGGGAGTTGATGGACACTAGGTTGAAGAAGAGCATAGAATTTCATCCACAAACAAATGGTCAGATAGAAGTGGTCAGTATGACAATGATCCAATTGCTCAAACACTATTGCAACAAGCATCCCAAGCTTTGGGATGAGCATTTGTGTTATGTGCAGCATGCTTACAACCATGCCAAGCACTCTTCTGCTCAGAGATCTCCTTCTGAGACTTGTTTTGGTTTTATACCAAGGTATCCCTTGGATTTTGTCTTTGGTAAAGACATAATAGTTCATGGACACAGTGATGCGGACAAAACAACCAAGTTCATTGAACAATTCCAAGAAATTCACTAGGTAGTACAAGAACAACTTGAAAGAAGTCAAGCCAAGCACAAGGCAAGACATGACAAGCATCAAGCTGAACATAGTTTTCAAGGTAGTGATGAAGTGTGGCTGTATATCAGCAAAGATAGAATGTAGGGTGAAGGTAAGAAGCTAAAACCGATAAGGTATGGACCTTTCAAGTTACTTGATAAAATTGGTGAAAATGCGTTTCGCCTTGATTTGCCATCTTATATGTAGATCTATTCAGTCATTAATGCAGAAAACTTGAGATTGTATGAACCTTCATTGACTGAGGATCCTGAAGAGAAAAGTCCATTGCCTTCTATTGACGATTTGTTGCCTGGATATCTCAATGAGTTACAGGAGGACATAATTCTGGATAGGAAGGTAAGAACTATGTGTCAAGGGGATGTTGAGTACCTGAGAGTAGGACTCAAAGGTTCAAATCCAAGCAAGGCATGATGGATAGAAGTTGGACAAGTGAGGGAACTGTATCCTCACTTGATCAATGCCTAAAACCAACTTTTGATGGTCCAAAAGCTTTTGAGTAGGAAGGTGTGATCCAAAATGGATCTTAAACCGTCTAAAAATGTAAGTCTTTATATATATTAAACTATCAGAAAATAGAGATCATAGAGGAAAACACTAATGGCAGAAAACAGAGTGAAGCAGAGAGTAAAGTATCATTGCACAGGAGCCGTGGGATCAGACAGATCAACGACCAAGATTAAATCAGGATATGGCACCGGGAGAGGCCAGCAGAGTATATTGGAGGTGGCCCTATGGGAAATGCGACTGAAATCGATGACTTAATGTGGACCATTGATCGAGCACGCAAATCAATGGTGGAGATTACAGATATTGCATCGCAGATTCATAAAGGGAGGACTTAACACAGGCAGAAGGATTTAAGTGGACCCGAAGGAGTTATGAATTAAACAACGAAGGATTTGAGTTCTGTGGTAAACAGTAATTTGGGCAAGCTACAGGCGCTAAGTGGTATTGGAATGGATTCACCCGATTCCTTACACTAGCTGACATGTAGCATGGTGCAGGAGAGAAAACCACTCATTTCGGGTGGGTTTTCCCCATGCAGGTGGGCCACCCACAACAACCGTCATCCATTCGATTAGCGATCACATATTACATTGTGAAGAAGGCACGATTTGGTTGGATGATCGAGTTGGATGAAAACCGTCGGATTATAGGCAGATCAACAGTGTGGAATACAAAGGGATTATGAACCATAGCCAATGTGACTTGTGATTGTGATCAAGGCGGACCCGAGAGGATTACAGGGTAGACTTTATATCGTTTGAAGTTCGGAATTGGTGTTTCGGTTGGATTTTCCACTGTTTCAGTGTATTTTTGTGTAAATGGAAAAGTTTGTTCTCAGGAATTTTGACCCATGTGCACTCCTTCCATTTGTAAACAAGTGGCCTCAATGCCTTAAGCATTTTTGCAATGATTGTTTAAATGATTAGCAGAGAGATGAAGGGACAACACCGGGAACTAGAGAGCCCAAGAAGGGGATTGAACCGACATCGCCAATAGGCTTAAAATCCATTCAATGGAAGTGCTAAGAGAGAAGGTTAGAGACAAAGGGGAGACAAAGAATCAGAGAAAAAACACAGCTACGAATAATTGATTAGAGGCACTAAGAGGGAGAGTCTGTGCACTGGGGATTTCGAGTGAAATCCCTGTGTAATATCACTGTTTGATGTGTTTTGGCTCTGAATGAGCTCACACCTGTAAACTATGTTCTTGAAGACATAATATAGAGGTCGACACTAAAAGCTGGACCAAGAGACGTAGCCAGGAAGTCTGGTGAACTCCTTGATTATTTGTTGTGTTGATGTGTTGATTTTTTGAATTGTTATGTTTTCCAATTGTTAAATGTCTATATTATTCGTAATCTTTTCGACCCATTGCACTAAATAATATAGGCATTCCTGCACATGAGTCCGTAATACCTATTCTTCTTGATTTAGTATCCTTTTCGGATCAGTAGTCTACCGAGAGGACAACCTTAAGATCTGCATAGTTCTAGAGGAGTGTAAGGTCACTAAGATCTAGTCTGGTTAACGGAGGGTTGTTCAGTCAAGATATTTTTAGGAAAATTGGGTAAGGGTGAAAGCAAGTGGACTCATGCATACATGAAAATGTGATCACACACTTAGTATGACTCAACGACACGACACCTTAAACCAACAAGACAACATGTGCTTAGTGAGACTGACTCGACGGTTCAGACTGAAAAGTGAAATAGTTGAAATATGTCTTCGAACGATCATGATGAAACTTGCGTGATAGTGTGTAAAAATTTTTGTGTGAGTGTGATCGATGTCAAAAGAGTGAAAACAACTCTTACACACAAAGACAAACCTTCAAAAATTCTAGAACAAACTGACAAGCATGACATAACAATCAACATGCCAAAGAAGATAGTTGGTCAAACAAGGAAAAATGAAGCAAGACACATAGAGGAAACACATGAAATAATTGTGTTCTTGAAAACATGCATGATATTGAAGACAAAACGATATGACAATGACAAGGATTCCTTCAAGCTTCACTAAGAAATGTACTTCAAAATATATTCTTTACTTATCATACTTACCCTCAAGATGATCATGCATCCGACGGAGTTTGCATGAGGTCTTGATCATAACATCGTTTCTTGTTCCTTCTCCTCAACTTCTTGAGAGCGATCTAGCATCTCATATTTTCCTATAACGATTGAAAGATAGATCTATGCAGTTTCAACACTTAATGATTGTTAAATATATGATCTGCACAATTTTCCAGAGCAAGGTTAGCTACCTGCTCTACGCAATTTCTTAGTGGAAGACATATTGGATAGCTAAGACAACACCATGCAGTTTTGAGATACAAGACACTGTTGCGAGATGGGTCCTAGGAGGACACCTCTGCAAAGTTTTTGAATGCAGGGTAGTTAGACTTCTCTATGCATTTATGGAGAGTAGTGTTGATTGCCTAACTTCTCTACACATTTATGGAGAGAAGTGATGGTTTCCTGACTGCTCTATGCATTTCTAGAGAGCAGTGTTGGCTCGGAAACTGAGGGACAATACTATGTTGTTTCTAAAGACAGTGGGTTTCGACTGAGGGAAGGACACTAGAGGAAACCACTATGAAATTTTGGATGCCAAGGAACGTTGGGGTCTCTACACACTATGCAGTTCCAGCAGGCAAGGAAAAACCGTGAGGGTTAAAGAAGCAAAGTGCACATTTCTGGAAAGTTTGATGACGTTAGGGTTCTTGGGAAATTGGCTTAGTGTGAGATTAGCAACTGAATGTAAACAATGATAGGGCTTGACTATGATCACACACAAACACTTAGTCATACAAGGTAGACCATCCAAAATTTATAAAACATACTCTTCTTGATGCAACAACCTTCGCAACAAGAGTACATGAAGTGAGTGTGAAACATGTCTTTGTAATGAAAAAAACTCATATGCACAAGATTTCCCTTGAAGAAAAACATCATTCCCTTTCCATGACAAACAACAATCCCTATGGCCAAATATGACACATGTTGCATAAATAGGAGAACATGGACAACTCTTAAGATCAAAGGAGGGGAGCTTGAGATCATCGACTTACCAAAAAGTGACCAAGGAATGATCGATCACAAGATCCAAGGTAGGCTCCAAAATATGGATGCGAGCCAAAATTTTAGAGGGTGGTTGTTGCTGCTACAATAACAACCTAGGCCAAGCTCAGACCTTAGTGAAGGTCTTCTTATCTAGAGTAAGGTTTTCCATCCTCGATGGCATGTACATTCCAGCTAATGCAAAGAAGTTGGAACCACCATCAAATATTCAATCTCACTCCTCCATATTTGCAAAGACAATAAAGAAACCCTTTTGACCCAAAATGCAACTCAATCTCCCCTCTTTGTTTCCAATCGTATTTGATCGATTCACATATTGTTTTTTATGTGGGCTAGAGGGCGATAAACTTGCATATAATTGCATATCATCACACACGATCTCTAAAGGCCCGTGTTTCGGGATCAATGATTAATTTTGTTAGGATTGCCAATATTTTAGGCTTACATGACCTAGTGGTCCCTTTTGACTTTTTTTGTTCCTGCTCGTGTACCTAATTCCCTGCAGTACTTCTGTCATGAGATCCTTTTCTACCATTCTTGCTCAAGTTAATGACTGTAGTCGCTCCTTCGTTGTTTCCTAACACACCTTCCGTTGTAAACCTGAAACCTTCCTTGAAACCCTCCCCTTTGTCTATTACCACATTGTGATAGGAGGGGGCCCCTCTACGTGCCCCACTAAATACCATCTTACAGAAAATTTTAAGCTCAAAAAATTATCTTGATGTTTAAAAACATTGGCAAATCTCACTAGTTCCTAATAGGGAAATTATAAAATGTTTATTGATGTATTTATAAAATGATTCAAATTTATAATGATTTTCTAAATACTCTATAAATTGTTGGTGATTTTTAAGGTACAACTATTTTCTATTGTATAATTTGGGTAAATCATTGTTACAAAAAGTGGAAATTGTCCAATTATTTTATATGAAAAAGCATGAAAAATTAGCCTAGGTGGGAATATTAGCCCCAAAATTTTTTCATGTTGACCATCTCCATGACTACTATGCCCTTGTTCTCCATTTTCTATGAACAATTCTACCAATATATTTTTATAAATGAATTTGTTTAACAATTATTTCCTTCATATTTACTTTAGTAGAATATCAAGTAACTTTATACCCCAATTTTTTATTAAGTTTACGCTTTGTTATATTTGTTTCTTTAGAATGTTTCGTACATCATTTTTTCAATGCTATAATTTTTAAAGTTTATAATTCAATTTATAAAATCAACCACATATTTTTGTAAATCAAGGTTATAGCTATAAAACTTCAATGCAAGTTACAGTTGTGAAACTTCAATATTTTTGGTGCACTAGAGGTTTTTAATGTGTTAATCTATTTCCACCATCAAACACATGATTCAAACATTGCTATTAGCAAGATTTCTTGAAATTTTTTGCCTTCCTTTTAAAAATCTCTCTAAGATTTTGATTAAAACTAACTACAAATATACTAGTCAAAAAATTTATTTCATACTAAGCTCATATATATATATATATATATATATATATATATATATATATATATATATATATATATATATATATATAATATAATATAATATTTTTGTTTATTTTATATGTTTCAGTTTTAGTTTTACTTATAAAATAAATAGGTTTTTTTCACTAATATTAATTTTTTATTATTTAAAATATTTTTTTGAATGAAGAAATAGATTTAGCACCTTGAAAAACTCTTGAACCATAAAATTATACATATGAAACAACTTAAACTCTATTTTAAAATTGGCATTTGGTTAAAATTAACTTAAAAAAATATATCCAAAAAAAACTATTTCATCTATATATTAAAATAAGTATAAACCATTTTAAATTAAATAATTATTTTATAATATAAGTTATTAATTAGTATTAATTTTTTTATTAATTAAATATATAAATCAATTAAAAATCTCAAAAACTCTCTAGTTTAATGTGTATACTAATAACATCTCAATTTTGTTATTTTTAATTATTTTTATCTAAATTTTCAACTAACTCAATAATAAATATAACAAAAAATTCAAACACATATGTACCAATAACATCTCAAACTTATTATTTTTAATCATTTTTATTTAAAAATTGAACAAACTCATTAATAAATATAACAATATAAAATGAAACAATAAAATATTAATCTACAAATATAAATATTATTTTAAAAACTACCGCCTGATATAAAATTAACCATTGCGTCCCTCCACTCACGAGTTCAGCCTATTTCTTTTCCATGATGCCATAAATGTATTATTATAAACACAGTGTAAAGCCTATTTATCTTCCCTGATGTGAATACATTTTTTTTATTATAACCACTGTTTATTTTCCATGAAGTAATAAATATTTTATTATAACCACAACCTAAAACCTATTTATTGTCCATGATGTAAATAGATTTATTTATTATAACCCCAATGCAAATATAGTTACAAGCATTTTTTTTATTATAACGCCAACTGCAAATATAGTTACAAGCAGGTATCGAATTTTAACCAACGACCAAACCTTCTGGATTTGATAACCACTATTTATATATTTCATGATGTGATCAATATTTTATTATAACCGCAACGTAAAGCCTATTTATTTTCCATGATGTAAATACATTTTTTTTATTATAACCCCAATGCAAATATAAATCCTATTTATTTTCCATGATGTAAATACAAATTTTTTATTATAAACCCCATGCAAATATTGTTACAAGCATATTTTTATTATAACCCCAATGCAAATATAGTTACAAGGAGTATCGAATTTTAACAAACGACCCAACCTTCTAGATTTTGCACGACCTCGGTACATCGCCTCCACTCATTCATCCAAGAAGCTCCCCAACCATCAAGATAATCATTAATTATTATCTTGAAACTAAGAATTAAAATAAATATTAAATAATTATTCATTCTTATTTAAAAATGAAATAGTTTATAATGTTATTTTTTAAAAGTTTTTTGGGCTGGTTTTTTCGGTCTAAATTTGGTAAGAATTTATTGGAAGCTCAAGTTTGATAGCTAATTTTTGCACGATAAAAACGATGAAAACGTCGCAGGGGTTTTGGAGGGTGCTGAATCCAAATATACAGTTATTTTAAGTACAACAAATCAAAATTTAACCTCAATCCCCGATTCCGTCACCAGAATCTCCAAAAAGATTTAACCTCAATCCCCCATTCCGTCACCAGAATCTCCAAAAAAATGTGATTATAGACAACTCCAAAAAATGTCATTATAGACAACTCCTTTAAAAAGAAGAGGATGAAAATAAAACAGCCTATCGTTGCAGGTAGAGTTATTTTTGCTTTCTGCTCTGCGATTTCTGTTATCTCCATTTTTCTTTCTGCTTGGCCATTTCTGCTATCTCCATTGCCTGGGTTGAAAACCCAATTCCCCCGTAAAAACGAACAATGCCTAAGTATGAATATAATACTGCAGGGAGACCAGAATGGAGCTCACCTGGTATTATTCCAGATTGTTTCAGTCACCATGGGGGAGATGTCCAGAACCCTTCTCATTATAGTTCTGCTTCAATCTCAAACTTTTTAGTGGGTATAGGAAACGACGACCATATTTCTCAGACACCGGAATGGATCCCACCTGCCATTACTCCAGGTTGTTCCAATTATCAGGAGGAACACGTGCGGAACCCTTCTCATTATAATCCCCCTTCAAACTCCATCTTTTCAATGGGTATAACGAACAACTACCATAATAATAACAGTGTACATCCTTCACGTATTTTGGAGAAGGTGAACCGCTCTATGACTGGCCCTGGCAACATCTCTCCGGAACCAACCAGGATGACAAATGGTGGTTTCGGAGACAGGTTTTCTGAGAGCATAGATCCAAATGGTGGTTCCGGAAGCAAGTTTGATGAGAGCATAGATGAGAGCAGTGGGTCGTCTATTTCCCAACTTAATGCCGCCCGGTATGAAAACACGCAGTGGCCGCGTTTGCCAACGCCACATTCAAATCGGTTGGTAATACCACCTGGTATCGATCCTGCCACGTTGCTGGACTCTTCGTCTGACTCTGATGAGAAGGTCAGTTGCTTTGACGAGTTTTATATGGTCTTTAAATTGTTATTAAGAAAATTCTACTGTCCGATGATTAATGTGTTCTTCCGAGATTAAGTTCATTGGAATGGAATCTGTAGATTGAATCGCTAGCTGCAAAATTAGATCTCTGCACAGATATTAGATACGTGGGTTTTTGTTGTTGTTTTTATTTATTTATTGAAGCGTAGACTAGTTGGTTTATTTTTTACTCAAAAAAAATAAGTAATATAATTTGTGTGGGATTAGTTTTCATCGGATCTCTGATTCAAATGATTCAACTCTTTCCCGAATGAAAAAAAGTTGGAGATGAAAATTACTTTTAAATATCTAGAAAATCTTCGGAAACCAAATTGACTCCGGATAATAACTCATTCCAGTTATTACTATTATAACCTCTATAGGTCTATCTATACTCTTTGTACATATCACCCATAAGCCATAAATTTGCTTGGGAGACTCTCAACCTACAAATAGTCACTTATGGCTCATATATGTGTTTTTAACTCCCTCGATCTTATGGGCACGTTTTAATATTTTTTTTATATTTACATACGGCATGTATTGAATGTAAAAAAAACGTATGTAATAAGTCTTTTATGTCTTGAGTGTTGATTTTTTTTGGTATGTATTGCACACGGGAGTAAAGAGAAAACTGGTTTTTACGGCAGTAAGAAGAACCAGAGGGTGTATGCACAGCAGTGCACAAATATGTTGTAATGTTTTTGTGTGGGCATTGAAAAACAGAGGTGAAGGAAAACCATGTGTGGTTTTGCAAGTGCATAAAGAAAATGGTGGAGCGTAAGTTGTTTTACACACCAGTGAATGTAAATTTTGTTTTACAGCAGTAAGCTCATGTAAACTTCAGTGAATATGAAAATGATTTTACAGTGGTAAATCCCTCTCAGAAAAAGAGGATGTATTAGTTTCTTTTTGTTTTAATGAATAGAAATCTTTTATGGTGGTGAAATCCTCTGTTACTCAGTGAAATTTTTTTTAAGCTTTCTGTGTATAAAAATCCTGTGGAGGTAAAACAGAGCATTGCCTCTGTGTTTAGTTTGAATCTTGGTTTTGGTATTTTCCCCATTAAAAATACCCAACAGTGGTATCGGAGCAGGCTTAGGCTCTTGAAGGTGTTCAAGAACCTGAAGGGAGAAGGTTGTTGCTGCAGCAAAACCTCTCAGGCAGACAGAAGACTCAGACATCAAAGGAGTCAGGTATTCCAAAAGTTTTTTTTGTGTTGCTGAAGAAACAGTCAGCTGTTTTAAACACACAGTCAAGGATTTAGAGGCATAGATCAGAATACAAGGAATGACCAGCACAAGCACTGGTATGGGTTTGTTCAACACCCAGCTCCCACAGTTTAATGGGAAGAACTATGACTACTGGTCAATAACTATGAGAGCCCTGTTTGCCTTTCAAGATTTATGGGAGATAGTTGAAGATGGTTTTGAGGAAGTAGCAGATGAAAATGAGTTCAATGCACTAACTCAGGGAGAGAAGGATCAGCTGAAGAGCAATAGGAAGAAGGATGCAAAGGCCATTTTATTGTTGCATCTAGCAGTAGACCAGAGTATATTTCCAAGGATAGCAGCAGCTAAAACATCAAATGAAGCATGGCAAACCCTCAAGACAGCCTATCAAGGCATGGAGAGAGTGAAGACAGCAAAACTACAATTGCTGAGAAAGGATTTTGAGAACTTGAACATGAAGGAGTCAGATAACATTGACTCATTCTTCACTCATGTGATTGGTGTAATCACACAAATGAGAACTCATGGAGAAACAATTGAAGACAGAAGGATTGTGGAGAAAATATTGAGGGTCTTACCCTCAAGGTTTGATGCCATAGTCACCACTATTGAAGAGACAAAGGATCTCTCAAACTATTCAGTTGATGAGCTACATGCATCACTGATAACTCATGAGCAGAGGTTGAGTAGGAATGAAAACTCATCTCTTGAGCAAGCCTTCAAGACCCAGATGTCATTTGGAAGAGGAAGAGGTCAAGGAAGAGGAAACCGAAGAGGAAGAGGCAGAAGCCAGAACAGAGGTGGAAGGAACAACCCATCAAATGCACAAGGAAGAGGCAGCAATCCAAATCAGAACCAAGGTCAAGGCAGCAGCCAACAAAGAGATCAGCATCAGGCTCAAGGACAAAGGTATGATAAATCTAATGTTCAATGCTATTATTGCAAAAAGTATGGACATTATGCTAGTGATTGTAGAAAGAAACAACATGATATGAACAGCAGACAAAATGCAAATGTTACAAGAGAAAACAGCAGTCAAGAAAATGTCCTGTTAGCTTGTAACATGGCTGAAACACATAGTGAGGACATATGGTTTTTAGACTCAGGTTGCAGCAACCATATGACTGGAAATATAGCCTTCTTTTCTGCCCTAGATAAAAATGTGAAATCAGAAGTCACACTAGGAACTGATAGTAAAGTGTCTGTTATGGGAAAAGGAGAAATAAAAATATTTTCAAAACAAGGAGAAAAGAAAACCATAGCAGATGTATACTATGTCCCTGGCATGAGATGTAACCTCTTGAGTATTGGACAGCTTGTCCATAAGGGGTACAATGTTTTCTTTAAAAATGATGTATGCACCATCATGGATATACCACCCAGCAAAAGATGCATTGCTGAAGTGAAGATGACAAGGAACAGGATGTTCCCCTTGAGGATCAGGGCAGATTTGAAAAACAAAAATGAAATTGCTGCAGTTACCCAAGAGGCCTTCCAAAGCATGCCAAAGGATGAAAATTGGTTGTGGCACTTGAGATTTGGGCATCTCAATTTTGGAGGCCTAAACTTATTGAGCAGAAAAGGAATGGTAAAGGGATTACCATTGATAGAGAAGCCGGACAGCCTTTGTGAAGGTTGTATATTGGGCAAACAACATAGATAAAGTTTTCCATCAGGGAAGAACATAAGGGCAAAGACACCCTTAGAGATTATCCACTCAGATTTGTGTGGGCCAATGCAAGCTCCATCATTAGCTGGCAGCCAATATTTCCTAACATTCATTGATGACTGTACAAGAAAGACTTGGATATATTTCCTTAAAAACAAAAGTGAAGTGTTTGAGAAATTCCAAAACTTCAAGGCATTTGTGGAGAACCAAAGCGGGCTGCATATAAAAGTTTTGAGAACTGATAGAGGAGGTGAGTATATCTCCAAGGAATTCCTAAGATTTTGTAGAGAAAATGGAATTCATAAACAGTTTACAACTCGGTACACCCCACAGCAAAATGGAGTTGCTGAAAGGAAGAACAGGACCATTATGGATATGGCAAGGAGCATGTTGAAGGCAAAGCATTTGCCAAATGAGTATTGGGCTGAAGCTGTACATTGTGCAGTTTATATATTGAACAGGTGTCCTACAAAAGCAGTCATGAACAAGGTGCCAGAAGAGGCATGGAGTGGGAGAAAGCAAGCAGTCACCCACATGAGAGTTTTTGGGTGTGTGGCCTATGCACACATACCAGATCAGCTAAGAAGGAAGTTGGACAGCAAAGGGGAGAAATGCATCTTCATTGGATACAGTGATGAATCCAAAGCCTACAGGTTGTACATTCCATCTACCAAGAAGTTCTTTGTCAGCAGGGATGTTCAATTCATTGAAGAGGAAGCTTGGAATGGAAGCATAGAGAAAACAGTGAATGTCAAAAACTGTTTGTCTCATGATGAAGATGATGAGGAGGTGGCTGAAATACATCCCCAAACAGCAGCGACAACACAAGGACAGCAAGGTACACCATTGAGGATCAATGAGAGTGCTTCTCCAAGCACACCACAAGGAGGAAATTCAAGTGCATCATCAAGCACTTGCACACCAAGTGAAAGAGGTAAGAAATTTAGAAATCTAAGTGACATTTATGATGAAGGAATGAATTCCTTATTTGCCTTGTATTGTCATGTTGATGATCCTATTCATTTTGAAGAAGCTATTAAAGATAGGAAATGGATAGAAGCTATGAATGAGGAAATTAATGCCATAGAGAGAAACAAAACATGGGAATTGGTTGAGCTACCAAAAGGCAAAGAAGTCATTGGTGTGAAATGGGTTTATAAGACCAAGAGCAATGCTGAAGGCAAGATTGAAAGGCATAAAGCAAGGCTGGTTGTCAAAGGGTACAAGCAGCAGTATGGGAGAGATTATGAGGAGACTTTCGCACCGGTTGCAAGAATGGAAACCGTGAGAGCAGTGCTGTCCATAGCAGCTCAAAACAAATGGAAAGTCTACCAAATGGATGTGAAATCAACATTCCTAAATGGAGTGTTAATGGAAGAGGTCTATGTGGAACAGCCTCTCGGATATGAGAAGAAAGGTGAAGAGCACAAAGTGTGCAAATTGAAGAAAGCTCTTTATGGGCTGAAGCAAGCGCCAAGAGCATGGTACAGCAGGATAGATTCATATCTATTGGAGAATGAATTTGAAAAATGTGAAGGAGAACCCACAGTCTACATCAAGGAAAAGGATGGTAAAATTTTGATTGTGGTCTTATATGTTGATGATGTGATTTTCACAGGTAATGATGATCAGCTCATTAAGAATTTTAAATCAGTCATGAAGGATGAATTTGAAATGACTGATATGGGTCTCTTGAGATACTTCTTAGGCATAGAAGTAGAGCAAAATGAAAAAAGAATTTTCATATCTCAAGCAAAATATGTAAATCAAGTTTTGGGCAGATTTAAGATGGAAGAATGCAAGGCAGCAATCACTCCCACAGTGATGGGATTAAAGCTCAGCAGAGAGGACAGCAGCAAGGATTTTGATCCTAGCTTGTATAAAAGTATTGTTGGCAGCCTTATGTATCTAACAGCAACTAGGCCTGATTTAATGTATGCTGTTAGTTTAATTTCCAGGTTCATGGAGAGACCAAAGGAGGCACATTGGCAGGCAGCAAAGAGAATTTTGAGGTATGTCAAAGGTACCAAAATGTTTGGCATATTATATAGTGTCTCAGAACATTCAGATTTGGTTGGTTACACTGATAGCGATTGGGCTGGAAGTGTAGATGATCGGAAGAGCACTTCCGGTTATGTTTTTCATATGGGTTCAGGAGCCATTTCATGGGCTTCTAAGAAGCAGTCCATTGTAGCATTGTCTACAGCAGAGGCTGAATATGTGGCAGCTACAGCAGCAGCATGTCAGGCAGTGTGGATGAGAAGAATGTTGAGAAGCTTAGGCCAAGAGCAGGCAAAAGCGACAGTGATATTTTGTGACAATAGCTCATCTATTGCATTGTCAAAGAATTCAGTGTTTCACAAGAGAACGAAGCACATTGATACAAGGTTTCACTACATCAGAGAATTGGTGAACAATGGAGAAATTGTCTTGGAACATTGCAGGACTCAAGAACAGGTTGCGGACATCCTGACAAAGCCACTGGATCAGAAGAGCTTTGAATTTTTGAGGAAGTGTCTCGGTATGACCGAATGCCCAGCTGTTGAAATTAAAGGGGAGTGTTGAAATCTAATTTCAACGCTGCCGTACGCTATCAACCAAAACCGCCTGCAAAACCACAAAACTGCCCAGGATCATATCGCACCACCATCCATGAAAAGTGGTTTCCGTATGGTTGTGCTCCGATGCGTTTTGGTGAAGGCACGTGGGTCTCACCTGACGTAATCAACTTTGACCCATCGGGAGATATCGTTCACTCATGTGAGGGCTTCCGATATCTTTCTCGTCCGTTGGATCTGCTCCACCTTCTCCAACCGTTGATTGTCCGAAGCTGCTCCAAACCTGCATACGGCAAATATTAAATTCATAGCGTGGAGTAAATCTAAGTTTTGTTGACCATACGTTTAATCAATGAAATGTCATAGTGGTAGGTAGTGTATTAAAGTTTTCACATATTGCACGTAAGTTTTTTTATGGAGGCATGGGCGCATATGCTCATTAATTAAGTTTCGTATGGGATATGGGCACGTTTTAATATTTTTTTTATATTTACATACGGCATGTATTGAATGTAAAAAAAACGTATGTA
The DNA here is from genome assembly GCA_031772625.1 of Pinus tabuliformis. Classification (NCBI taxonomy): domain Eukaryota; kingdom Viridiplantae; phylum Streptophyta; class Pinopsida; order Pinales; family Pinaceae; genus Pinus; species Pinus tabuliformis. The sequence goes on from CM062808.1 coordinate 522,023,249, forward strand.
ATAAGTCTTTTATGTCTTGAGTGTTGATTTTTTTTGGTATGTATTGCACACGGGAGTAAAGAGAAAACTGGTTTTTACGGCAGTAAGAAGAACCAGAGGGTGTATGCACAGCAGTGCACAAATATGTTGTAATGTTTTTGTGTGGGCATTGAAAAACAGAGGTGAAGGAAAACCATGTGTGGTTTTGCAAGTGTATAAAGAAAATGGTGGAGCGTAAGTTGTTTTACACACCAGTGAATGTAAATTTTGTTTTACAGCAGTAAGCTCATGTAAACTTTTGTTACAGCAGTAAGTTGTTTTTCACAGCAGTGAATATGAAAATGATTTTACAGTGGTAAATCCCTCTCAGAAAAAGAGGATGTATTAGTTTCTTTTTGTTTTAATGAATAGAAATCTTTTATGGTGGTGAAATCCTCTGTTACTCAGTGAAATTTTTTTTAAGCTTTCTGTGTATAAAAATCCTGTGGAGGTAAAACAGAGCATTGCCTCTGTGTTTAGTTTGAATCTTGGTTTTGGTATTTTCCCCATTAAAAATACCCAACAGATCTTCTGTCCTCGTCCAAATCAATTTATTCAACGCTAGCCATCAATTCATTAAATGGTTGTTTGGGTGTCCTCGTCCAAATCAATTCATTCTAACCTGGTGTTGAACTTTCTTTGGCAATAAAGAGTCGTAGTTAAATGATTGTTTGGAAATGCAGTTGTTTTTGGTTGGAGCTAATCAGTCATATATTGGATATTTAATGCCCTCAGAGCTAATTAGCTCGATAACATGGGAGTGGTCAAATATTATTTAATGTCGAATTTGCCCTCTCGAATTTGCCCTCTCCCCTGTTATAGCTTTAAGTCTTGTGCTGCTTTGAGGACATTAAATACCTAATATATGATTGCTTAACTATTTCCCTTGCTTTTCAAATAAAGTCAATCTCTTGAAGTAAGACATATGTCTATGAAGAGTGAATCTGGATCAGGTTTGTCTATTTGAGGTTTAGGATCCTTCTTGGTTTATATAGCAACAGAAACAAAAATATAGAGAAAATGAGGGAAAAACAAGGAACATCACCTACAGATGCTCGATTACACAAAAATCGACAGTGGATTGATGTTATTCGGCTCAGCATATATATTTATACAAAAACTCATGTCAGTCGCAACAATTAAAATATTAGTTTTGGAGGGGGTGTTTTCTTTTCGTTTCTACACGCCGTGAAGGGCTGATGACTATTAAATGTTTGATGAGGTAAGGCGGTGGTGACCTCCGGAAGCTTTAAGAGCCAAGGAGTGACGGTGGAATACATCTGTTTTTGAAATAATTACATTTGCATTCTCTGTGATATTTTCCGAACTTTAAGTCATTTTTAAAATGTATTTTATTGTTTTACTTTTTACAGTTGAGATAAAGATAAATAAGTTCATGTTATTAGTTTTGAATTTAATAAAATAAAGTTATAACACTATTAATATATATCTCTGGAAGATCTAAATAATTATTGGACATCATTAACTCTTTTCTACTAGGTAGTTATCACTCTTTTCTACTCAGTAGTTATCAGTATCAGTTAAAAAACAGTGATTCTTTAGTTGCCTTTCTCTTTTAAAAAAAAAGAGAGGAGGAAAGAGGGGTTGTTTTGAGGAGAAAAAGAATAAAAGGAGATTCTTTGAAACGAAAAGAGTTTCAGTGGGAACAATCTTTGAGAAGTGACATCCCTGGAGGAAGCTATCATCATTTTGCAGGCTGGACCTGGAGCCCTCAGGCGGAAGCAATAAAACTGATCTCTTAAAGAAAACTAATTAGTTAGAAGAGAGGCCAGTCCTCAGGCTGAAGCAATAAACCTGATGTCTTAAAGAAAACTGATCAGTGGGAAAAGAGGAGCTTGGGGGGAGAATATTTGGAAGTGATTGTGAGATTTTCATGGGAAGGGTGGAGAGGTTCATCTAGTACTGAACTAGACTTCCTATGGCAGATAAGTGTGAAAATTGATCATGGGAAAAGCAGAGCTTGGGGAAGCTGATCCGTGGGAAAAGAGGAGCTTGGGGGGAGAATATTTGGACTTCATTGACACATTTTCATTGAATGGGTAAAGAGGTTCATCTAGTACCAAATTTAGAGTGATTGCCAGATTTTCATTGGAAGGGTGGAGAGGTTCCCGATGGAAGATAAGTGTGAAAAGAGGAACTTGGGGGGAGAGGATTAGTGAGAAAAGAGGAACTTGGGGGGGAATATTTGGAAGTGATTTCTAGATTCTCATTTGAATGGGAGAGGTTCATCTAGTACAGAATTAGACTTCCCATGTAGATGCATGTGTGTGATTATAGCTACTAATTAAAAGAATGTAGACACTTAAGTAGGAAAATGAGCCTCCTAACATTATCTAAATAGGAAATAAGTTATATGATGCTAGTGATTGCATGTGTCTCTAATAATATCTGTAGCATGAAATAAATGGAAAGAGAAAATAACCTTAAGTTACAAAGTGTCACTATGATGTGAGTATTAACTCATAAGTTATTATGGTTACTTAGAGGGTAGGAATGTTTAGAGGTTATTACCGACCAAGATGGTAGACAGTATAATGTATCCCTAACATAATAACTATGTTGAAAAAATCAAGAATTTATGCATGACTATAGATGTATGACAAAGTAAATAGCCTTTGGTATTAGACAAAGTAAGAGTAAAATATTTATATGTATACATACAAGTTGTATAAATTACTTAAATTAACATGCCATTTCCAAGCAAATGTAGGATATATTCAAGTATAGTTGATTTTGAATGTTAAATTTAAGAAAATGGTATATTGAGATTATTGCCTTTAAGAGAGTTGCCCAGTCTTCTATGAGAACAAAAAAGAAAAAGACAAGAGTCCTAATTACATAACCTAAAAGCTCGAATCAAAACTCCGAGTAGGAATCTATCAAAGAATAATGTAAGCAGAGAGTAATTCATCACTAAAGCATATATATATATATATATATATATATATATATATATATATATATATATATATATATATATATATGACGTGGGTAGCAGTGGAACTTCTGGCCCCCACGAGGCATTCAACCGATTTTTTTTTTAATGATAATTCACCACAGAAGCTAGAAATTATAGTGACAGCTAGTACATTATAAAATCATTAATTATAGAAATCAAAGCGAGGAGTTCTCGTTGAAGCAAAACGAGAATTCGAATAATCTTAATATAGGCTTGCAGGTTGGTTCCGTTAGATAGTCGTGGGGTGGACACGGAGGACCGTTGTCCTGAAATAACAAGACTAATAAGTTGAAGGACTATAACCAGTCAGCACAAGCACCAAAGACAACCATACTGAGGAAAGAAAACAATTCGTAACTCACTATTGTATCCAAACCGAAAGGAATGAATTACATAAGAGTAATTGCTGGAATACATAATTACTAATCACCAATAGTAGCAAGAGATATACAATCATGAAATCGTGTCAAAAACCTTCGATTGTAAGGTTGGCCCTCAAAACTGTAATAAAACCCATGTCTCTTCAGAGTTCAAATTAATACAAATAGGGGTATGGTTACCCGGAAACAAACCCTCAACAGAAAAACCCGCATGCAACTATTAACTACATAATTCAAAAGAGCCAAGACTTGCCTAAGGAAAGGAAGGCCCTCATACCGGCATGGATTGGAGCAAGGTATTCTCGATTTTCCTATAGACTCACACTCACAACCAACTTCGAGTGAGATAAGGCCCTCCTGGATCAGCATACTGTCATAAGTTAAAAGAATAACGTGGTGGATGGAATAGATTATATGTCGCTATTAAATAACCATTTGACATTATTGGATAGGAGGTGGGTATGGCAGCAGTCATGAGTTCCGGGGAAGACCATTGCTGTAATGTGTGCAAGAGATAAGGAAAATGTTAATTTTAGATATGTTCTACGATTAGAGCAACTTACTTTTATTTTCACACTTAGCTTAAAATCTTTTTTAGTTTAGCAATCTTTTTTAGTTTAGATAGAACATAAACATAAATCACAAAAGACAAGTCAAGACAAGAGGACACAAGATGTGGCACTAGCCACGGAAACACCCCAATGTGAGGATACCCTTGATCAATTCTTCTTATATTTTCTTCAATAGTTCAGGAGAGAGAGAGGTTTACAACAGAAGTCAACACTTTGACTTATCTGGATAACAACATAAAGATGATACATGAGATCAATTGACGACACAGTGCTTCAACTCATTCTCCAAGGTGACTCCTTCACCTATCGTTGTGTTGCATTTCGTCATCATGCTACACCTCACCATGTTGCACCATGCTGCACCCATCATCACTATGTTGCATCTCATCATGGTTCATTAATCATAACTGTACCCATCACTATACTGCCTTATGTGCCATTGGTGCACCATGTTGCCATACTGACCTATGTGCTCGCTGCATCTTGCTTTCTTATTGTCCCTAGCTTGGTTGTTGTACCTAGCATGCTTATTGTCCTTTACATGCTTGCTCTTGCATGCTAGTTTGGCAATTCCCGGTAGTTCTGGATTTTTCCCTCTATGTCAGTGTTCTCGAATGTTCCGGCAGTTCCAGCTCTTCATGGCAATTCTGGCTATTCCCAACAGTTCCGATAGTTCTGGCAATTTCAGCTATTCCCGACACTTCAGACTTCTACCCTCTGCGTCAACTTTCTTGGCTCTTCCAGCAATTCCGACTTCTATCCTTTGCATCAACTTTCTCAACTGTTCCCGGCAGTTCCGGGTATTTCCGACAATTTCGACAATTCTCGCTATTCTCGACAGTTTCAACCATTTCAGTTATTCCCCACAGTTCTAGCAATTCCAGCTTTTCACAGTAGTTCCGATAGTTCTCAGCAGTTTCGGCAATTCCAACAATTCTCGGCACTTTCAATAGTTCCAATAGTTCCCGATAGTTCTGGATTTTCCCGGTAGTTCCAGCAGTTCTAGCTTTTCATGGAAGTTCCCCGCAGTTCCAATAATTCTAGCTATTCTGAGCAGTTCTGGCAGTTTCGTCTTTTCTCGGCAGTTTCGGCAGTCCCCGACATTTCTGGCAGTTTCGGCTTCTGCCCTCTAGATTATGGCAGCATTATCCCTTAGGATCTCTCCTCCTACTAAAACCCAAAGAAAAGTAGAGAGGAAGAGATCCCAAGTGTGTTGAAATGACTTGAAGGCCACTTCTATTTATACTAAGACATTGAGCGCAAGTGGGGTTTATTTGGTTCCTCGCCGACCTTAACAAATTGTTTTATAACACAAATAAGTTCATAACTCCATGAATACTTATCGGAATCGGATGATCTTCAATCCTACACCTCTCGATGAGAGGGATCCAAGAAAAATATCAGCTGCCATAAATAAGATGACCCACATGGAGTTTGGCCCTAGTTTCCAATTTTAACACTCCCTCTCAACTAAGCAGAACTCCATCTGTTGATCCATATGTTCGACTGTATTATCTCTGCCATCAGTCCCCTCCAATGGTCTACCATGGTGAGCTCTGTTGAACCATGAATAAGAAGAATTGATCGATAATGTCTCATACCATTCTCTACTGATCTAAAGTCAGTTTCATTTGAAGAGAGTGTGTCACATCACTCTTACTTGCTCGAAGTTAGTTTTATTGATCCCAGATCAATATCACAAGAGAGTGTCTGAAACCACTCATACTAATCCCAGAGCAATGGATGTCATCCTAGCATAGGGAGTATAGTAGATACATCGATGCATCCATCAATAGTACTACTATGGTCCCTAACCCCATTTCCCTTCTCATTGATCATATGAGAGGTACTTCCAATGAGTCCCACACTGCGTGGGTAGGATGCCTCGATAGGAAAACTAATACACCTATCCACAGGAGAATAAATAATCATGCCCCACAATCGCCATGGGGGAACTAATCATCCTAGCCCACACGAGAACTAATCATCCTGTTCCATAGTTGCCACGGGAGAACTAATCATCTCGGCCCACACGAGATCTAATCATCCTGTTCCATAGTTGCCACAGGAGAACTAATCATCCTGGCCCATAGGAGAACTAATCATCCTATTCCACAGTTGCCATGGGAGAACTAATCATCTCAGTCGACACGAGAACTAATTATCCTATTCCACAGTTGCCATGGGGTATCATAGGGGAAGATTGACCCTATCATCTTCTACATAGCGCACTACCAGGGGAGGGTGAGTCGCCCTGTGGTCGTATGTTGCTCCAGTAAGTACCCCAAGCCCCCTAGAGCTCCCAGAGCTCAATGCATGCAACATGCAAGACCCTTATAAGAAGGTCTCTCAATGACTCAAAGTCATTCAATAAAGTCATAGATTTGACATTTCCCCAAGGCTTTAAAAAAATGTTTGCGACTTGTACATCACTCTCAATGCGATGGAGCCTCCTCGCTCATCGACTTACCATATCCTAGATAAGGTAGTATCTAATGTCTATCTTCTGGAGCAATCATCGAATATGGGATTCCTCAATAATCAAATCCCCCCTCTAGTTGTCACAAAGAATCATAGTGGTATTCACCATGTGTACAAACAGCTCACTTAAGAGCTTCTACAACCATGCAGATTCACACGAGATCATACTCGTAGCTATCTATTCAGTCTCAGCAGTGCTTATAGAAACTGAATTCTGCTTCCTGCTCATCAATGATATCAAAGCAGAATCCAAAGAGAACTAGCACTCGGAAGTGCTCAAGTGATCCTCCACACTGCTCACCTAGTCAGCATTCGAATAATCATGCAGCTTCATATTTCCAGCATTGTATCTCAATCCACGAGAGATTGTGCCTCGAATATATCTCATAAGATTCTTGGCACCAATCCAGTGAGGCTCAACCAAATGTGAGATCACCTTGCTAACTACAAAACATATATCGAGACGGAAGTTCACAAAGAACATCAACGTAAATGACTTTATGAAACTCAGAGGCATTTCCCAAATCTGGTCTCACATCACTACCATATAACTTTTGAAAGTTAAGATCCTCGAGGTAGTCACAGGCTTGCAGTTTATCATTCCACATCCAGAATCCTACTTCCTCTTCCTTCGGCAAATGAGAGGGTCTGCACCTATCAGAAATAAGTCGTCCTCATGAGGTGCTGGTATGAGAGGTCTATCATCCACAACCTTCAAACAATGGTTTGGATCAGTTTCACTCTTAGTGTATCTCAGCTTCATCTGAGAGCTATCAATCCGCTCATACTACTACCAAGGAGTTTTGTTTCAAGCCATAGAGGGCTTTCTTCTACCTACATACGTGAGATTCCTCATCATCAATCTCAAACCCCTCGGGTTGTTCCAAACCTGTGGACCTACTACATGAGGGGAATGGTCCCCTTGTAAGATTTTCTTTCAGTACATCTCAGACATGTACCTTCAGGCTCTTTTTGAATTGAGGCATCCTTGTAACCATCTAACTCATAGACCTCCGATGCTATGTGTCAATGGACATGGTCCCTAGTGGACTTCCTGCAACTTGATACAACCTCGAACTCAAAAACATCTTTGAAAATTCTATTTTCAAACATGTACCTTTCCATCAATGAGTGCCACCTCGTAACCTTTGACTTCCATTACTAAAATGGACACCAGGTTCTTCTCGTGATCAGATACTTAAAAGAGATTATGTAAATGAATCGAGTTACCCTCATTTAATTCAGGGGTAACATTCCCTACACTCTTTCCGGGATAGGTGGCATTGACTCCAAGTATAATCCCACGATTGTTTCCATCTCTACCAAATTAGAGAGTGCACCCTTCTATCCGATGAAGTGCCTTGAAGCACTACCATCAATAAGCCAGATTACCAAAGAATCTAAAGGAGAGGGCCAATACAAGATAACACTTCTTTATCTTATCAAAAACAACATTTGATTCCTCATACCTAGGGTTCCTTGCTTTTTTTGAAGAGTCGGTCATTTTCTTAATGGCATGCATTACCTGTCATTCATTTGATAATTGAAGATGTTCCTAGAATGATTTTTATCTTGATCGAAAGATGTGTCTCTCCCATTCAGAAACTCCTTTTCATAATGGCCAAACTTATTGCAACCAAGGCATCCGCCTTTTCTTCCACCCTTAGATCGAGACTTCCCAATGAAGTGATCTTTAGGTAGGCCATCAGAAAATTTTGCTACGCTATTTTGATAATATTCTCTGCTTTGACTTCACCCTCAGTTAATTTGAAGAGGGATGAGGAATCCAATGATCCTTTTTTTTGCCTTTCCCAACTGTCTTTGGTGATTTCTCTTTCACTCTTGCTTGGGCATTGTCTTCACCTTAGCTCCAATACCATGTTAATTTTAGGTATGTTCTATGCTTAGAGAGATTTATTTCAATTTTCATAGTTAGCTTAATATCTTTTCTAGATTAGCAATCACATCAACATTAAAGTAAACTGCAGATAGAACATAAACATAAATCGCAAAAGACAAATCAAGACAAGAGGACAAAAGATGTCGTGCTAGAAATGGAAAAAACCCAATGTGGGGAAACCCTTGATCAGTTCTTCTTATATGTTCTTCAATAGTTCAGCATAGAGAGAGAGAGATAGTACATTTACAACAGAAGTCAACACTTTGACTTATCTAGATAAGAGCATAGATCATCTCTAAGAATATGAAACATGAGATCAGTTGAAGACATGCTGCTTCAACTGATTCTCTAAGGTGACTCCTTCACCTATCATTGTGTTGCATTTCATCATCATGTTGCTCCTCACCATGCTGCACCCATCATCACTATGTTGCATCTCATCATGCTTCATTAATCATTACTGTACCCATCAATGTACTGCATTATGTGCCATTGCTGCACCATGTTGCCATACTAAGCTATGTATTGGCTGCATCTTGCTTGCTTGTTGTCCCTAGCTTGCATGTTGTCCCTAAATGATTGTTGTCCTTTGCATGCTTGTTGTTGCATGCTAGTTCGGCAGTTCCCGACACTTCTGGCTTCTACCCTCTGTGTCAAATTTCCCAGCTCTTCTGGTAGTTCCGGCTATTCCCGGCAGTTTCGACTATTCCTAGCAGTTCCCACAATTCTACCAATTCCAGCTATTCCTAGGAGTTCCAGCTTTTGCCCTTTGTGTTAGCCTTCCTGGTTGTTCCGAAAGTTTCGGCTGTTCCCAACAGTTTTGGCTATTCCCAGCAGTTTTAACAGTTCCGACAATTCCAGATATTCCTGGCAGTTCGGGCAGTTCTCAGCAGTTTTGACAATTTCGGCTATTCCCGGTACTTCTCCCAGTTTTAGCTTTTCCCAATAGTTCCGGTAGTTCCCAGTAGTTTTTGCAGTTCTAACAGTTCTCGGAAGTTCTAGCAGTTCTGGCTTTTCCCAGTAGTTTTGGCTTTTCCCGGAAGTTCCTAGCAGTTCCAGAAATTTCGGCTATTCCCAGCAGTTTCGACAATTTCGACTTTTCTCGATAGTTCTGGTAGTTCCCAACAGTTCTGCCAGCTCTGGCCTCTTGCCTCTAGATTAGGGTAGCATTATCCCTTCAGATCTCTCCTCCTACTAAAACTTAAAGACAAGTAGAGAGGAAGAGATCCCAAGTGTGTTGAAATGACTTGAAGGCCACCTCTATTTATACTAAAATGTTGAGCACAAGTGGGGTTTATTTGGTTGTTGGCCGACCTTGACAAATTGTCTTCTAACACAAATAAATTCATAACTCCATGAATACTTATCAGAATCGGATGATCTTTAGATCAAGCGTACACCTTTCAATGATAGGGATCCAAGAAAAATGTCAACTGCCATAAATAAGATGACCCACATGGAGTTTGGCCCTAGTTGCCAATTCTAATAGAAGAACATTAGTAAGAACCCCTAGCAATGAACTGCAATGATTTACCTATGAAAGAAAAAACTTGCATGACGAATTTACCTGTATATGTGAGTAACATTGAAGCAAGACTCTGTAACTCATAGCTGAACTAATTGGGTGTAGAGGAATTTTGAATAAACCCTCCAAGGTGTGCCATGGGTATAGGAAATATTTCTTGAGGAAGGATGCTGCCAACCCGACCAAGGTTTCACAGAACACAACTTCAAGACTTAGCCCAAGACAAATGACCAAAGAATAGAGACGAAGCAACGGGTTGTTTTCATAATTCTTTGGGTTCTCGTGGACCGTCATATCCTATACCTCGATGAGACAATATCGCTAGCTACAGATGTCACCTGATGGAGAAAGGGCCAGGCAACTCGTGGTCATCCCATTACATGCTAGCCAGATCAGGTTGAAAGAAAACATTAATTCACATACGATGTAAACAATGAATGCTGATCGAGAATTTAAATGCCATGTACATAAATGTCAATTGATTATATGATAGGTGTAATGAAAATCCATTTAAGTACCTCACTCATACATCCGCAGTAATGGAATTGCTCTTATTTAATTGTTTAAAAGTAATATGGTTTAGATCCAATAATGTTTGTCACCATCAGAATTGCCGTAATTTTTTTTATTTTTTATTTTGTATATTTATCTATGATCAGTGTTAATTAGTGAGTAGGTGTTACATTCTCCCCCTTAATTATTTCACTGAAAAGAAGTTTGTTATTACATCAAAATGTAGTTACATCATGCATACCCCTATGTTTTCGCTATGAGTTTCAAACAATTGTTTTCCCAAGGGTTTTGTAAATATGTCTGCAAATTGGTCTTCTGATATACAGAACACCATACATATTTCATTATTGCTTACTAATTCTCGAATGAAATGATACCTCGTATCAATATGTTTACTCTTCCTATGGAAAACATGATTTGTTGATAATGCAATATAAGATTTGTTGTCACATAAAATGTGAGTGAGTTCTTTCTCTTCATGTAACAACTCTTTCAAGATTCTTCTCATCCACACAGTTTAACATGCTATTGTTGTGGCTGCAACATACTCTACTTCACCTAATGATAGAGTCACAATGGATTACTTCACTGCTGCCCATGAAACTACACTTGAACTAAAACTCAACACATACCATGGTGTGCTCTTCGTGTCATCAATATTGCGTGCAAAATCACTATTTGTATATTGAGTTAGTTTAAATTATGAACGAGATGCATAGAATATACCATAATTTCTTGTTCCAAGGACATATCTTAAAATCCTTTTTCCCACTAGCAAATTGGTACTCTTCGGAGACTCCATGAATCTCGAAATTAAACTTACACCAAACATTATATTAGGACTTGTTGTAGTCAAATACATAAGAGTTCCCACCAATTGTTTAAACAAGGTTGGACCAATATGTGAAACATGATCATCCTTACTGATTTTTGTATCAATTGCAATTGGGGTTACAACTAGATTACAATTTTCCATCCCGAACCTTCTCAATATATCATTTGCATACTTAGAAGTTGGTGAATCCCTCTGTTAAGAGGAAGATGCTCTCGCTGTGTTTTGGAGCAACAATGCATTCTATAGGCGTGTTTCAGCAACTGTCTGCCAGATGTTGAAACACGCGTTTCAGCAATAGACTGTGTGACTGAAACTGTGCGTTTCAGCAACAGCTTGTGTGGCTGAAACTGTAATTTTCTGAGATAGCAGAAATTGGTTTGTGGAACTGAAGCGTTCCTGTTGTAATCCCTCTGTCAAAAGAGGAAGATGCTTTTCAGCATAAATCTTTTGTGAAAATCCCTCTATGTGAGGAAGACGAGCTTATATCAGTTGGTTTACTGTATATGAATGCAAGTTAATTTTTTTTTTTCAGCTGCTGCAACACCAAACTGTGTTGCTGCAACACCATTTCCAGAGAAAAAAAAATTCAGTTTTCTGTGTTAAAACAGAGTATAAAAACAGAGCAATTTTTGTCTGTCTGTTATGGAATTTATCAAAAAATTCCAACATGGTATCAGAGCTAGTCCAGGCTCTTTGAAGTGTCAAAGAAGCTCAAGGAAAGATTTCTTGCAGCAACAACTTCTCCAGCAGCGTGAAGACTCACCCAAGAAAGAATCTAAGTGCAAGGAATGGCCAGCGTTAGCACTAGCGTGGGTATGATTGAACGCCCAACAGTTGAAATTAAAAGGGGAGTGTTGGAATATTAATTCAAACTGCCATGCAGCAGCAGCGAGCCGCAATAGAGGACTTACAAGGAGTCGGCTTATTCATGCCACCGCCATAAGTGTCCTTTCACCCTTTGCCTGTTTGTGTTCCCAAAGGAGGAGGAATATCAGATCTGAGCTCTGCGCAATAACTGCTCACCTACTGCATTAAAGAAGAAGCATGGCCGAGAAGGAGAGTACCAGCTTCGAGCGAGCCGTAGCATTTATAAGTCTTGGGTTTCAGCACAACCGACTCAAGAAATACAACAAAAGATCAGATTTGTTCATTATGTGTAGCAGATACTCTGTGAGAGAGTTGAAGCGATTGATGGATAAGTTATGAATGCTTCCTGCACTATATATGTGTAGAGCCACAACAGTGTTAATCCCTCTGAAATATAGCGCAGTAGCACTCAAATGTAATTTCTGTGTGTTTAAGAAAGAATGTGCAGCAGCACGAGCTCACATGAATGAAGCCCTCTTGCACAGCACTGCAGGGACTGAAAAGTAAGAGAGAGGCGCAGCAGCGTAAGGTTAGAAGAAGTTGTTTTATGCACAACAGTGCAGTGATAAACAACAGTGATAGACAGAGCTACTGAGACAGAGCGCTGGGACAGCAGTAGAGAGCAAAGGGGAGCACGCAACAACGTGAAGTTTTGCAGGGAAATACACTGCAGCGCGTATGTGCAAGAGGAAGATGTAATGAACAACAGTTCTTTGTGTTCGCTGTGTTTTGGAACAACAATACATTCTACAAACGTGTTTTAGCAACTGTATTCTAGATGCTGAAACACGTGTTACAACAACTGTCTGTGTATTTCAGAACTGTGTGCCCGTTGCTGTAACAACTGTAACATCAACTGTTTGCAGACACAGATTGAAGTGTCTCTGAAGAAGGCATGTTGGTGAATCCCTTTGTCAAGAGGAAGGTGCTCTTAAGCACAGTCCTTGGTGAATCCCTCTATTAAGAGGAAGATGCTCTCGCTGTGTTTTGGAGCACCAATGCATTCTACATGCGTGTTTCAGCAACTGTCTGCCAGCCAGATGCTGAAACATGTGTTTCACCAACATACTGTGTGATTGAAACTGTGTGTTTCAGCAAAAGCCTCTGTGGCTGAAACTGTGATTTTCTGAGATAGCAGAAATTGGTTTGTGGAACTGAAGCGTTCCTGTTGTAATCCCTGTGTCAAAAGAGGAAGATGTTTTTCAGCATAAATCTTTTGTGAAAATCCCTGGTTTACTGTTTATGAATACAAGTTAATTTTTTATTTTTTTTTCACTTGGTGCAACACCAAACTGTGTTGCTTCAACACCATTTCAAGAGAACAAATTTTTCAGTTTTCTGTGTTAAAACAGAGTATAAAAACAGAGCAATTTTTGTATCTCTATTATGGAATTTATCAAAAAATTCCAACACAAATTACACAACTTTATTTAAATGGCAAATTTAAAATATACCAATAGCATACAATAGTAGAGTAAGTTTTGCAGGGTTAAACAACTCTTCCTTCACGTCTTTCACATTCCAATACGGTTTCATTGTAGCAATTTGGGGCATTAAACAATTCTAAAGCCTAACTTCACGACTGTCTTCTCTGCACGCTGGATTTGGATTATGATGCCCTGTCTACTATCACACCTGAAGACTGAGGACCACCAGCTGTAACTGCAAAAACCCTTGGCAACTATCTGCAGTGACTTATTATCACACTGTGTGGCTAGTAAGACTGATTATAAACCCTTGGCAACTATCTGCAGCGACTTATTATCACACTGTGTGGCTAGTAAGACTGATTATAGTCCGATCTACTTACGACAATGGTGGCCGAACTACTTCCCTTTCCCTCATACACCAAATCAAAACAAATCTTAACTTGTGTACTTCAAACAATCCCTCTACAGTAACTCGTGGACTTCAACGATAGCCTCACACAAGTTACACAGTTACACAATGCACAGTTTACTTCATCAATAATTTACCTTCACCCACAATATGGTAAAGGCTTGCATCAATGTTTTTGTCTTATAATATTTTGGGTTAGTTTATACGTTTTTGTCTTATAATATTTTGGGTTTGTTTATATATTATATCTAGTTTCTAGTTTTAAGGTAGATTAAGTTTTTGGTTTGGTTTTGTTGTGAGAAGATTAAAAATTTGTAATTTTTTTTTACACTAGAAAGTAAGCATTTATATTAACATCAAACAGGTTACAAGGTCCTATCATTTTACATATTTGAAACTTCAATTAATAGCTTTACTACTGAGTTCATACAGGTTAAAAAAAAGCCTGTGAATTCTGCTATAGTTTAGATTTACCATAAAACTATATTGATGCCCTCTCAGGACATTCCACTATTACATATTTGTATTATGTAAAACAAGAATAGCAGTTAAACTGCCTCCATTTGATGACCCATTATCAGAGTTCCGTCCTCAAGTTGCCTCTGCTCCCTCTTGCATTACTGGTTCTTAAATAAGAGCTTGGTTTGTGGCCTCCTCCCTTATGTTTACGGAAGTTAATTCCCCGTGCTCCTTTGTTGTTTGTGGCTTCCAATTTTCTCAGACAATTATCCATTTTGTACCATTTGTATTGTAACCTAATTATATTTCTGTGTAGCAAATCCATATTTTAGTTGAGAAATTGCATTTGAATCTAATTTTCCATACCCATCATTTCTCCTTAGCTACTGAGCAAAGATATAATGTGCTCCATAGTCACATAAATGTAATCTAGCTCACGGGTAATCTCATCGTTGTCCCTGTGGGTAGAGAGTTGTAATTCTCCCTCCACGCTATCTCCAACGCCTCCGGAATGTTGACACCTTATATAAACGTCCTCCCCTCAGTCAAGCAAGGTGGAAACTAATGAATTTTATCATGATGTCATGCTTTATTCATTGCACTGGCCAGAAAGTCCCTCTTAGATTTATCACGACAGCTCTCAACTAGCGCCATTAAGGCTCTGCTGCTGGAGCATGCTCCCCTCACCTAGCCCATGGAGAAGTTATATTATAGATCCCACTTGCAGTTTCTAAATTTGACTCAAATCCACAAGCTGTCCCAATCTTCAAGCACCAATATAAACCTCTGTCTGGTGTTTCAGGGATCGAACCCTGGCATTAAAGCAATGCAGCCAGCCTTCAACGTATTAATTCTGAATGTAGAGAATGATATCTTACATGAGACCCATCCGGTCTTCCAATTACTAAGTTGTCCACTAACTGCCAGCTAATTCCCCTTATTCTGATTGATGCACAATACTTTAATTTCTACTTTCACCTGAAAGGTTTAATCCTATGTCAACATTCTTTATTAGCCAACTCCATTACTAGGCAACAAATCTACCACGGAATTCATATGCCCCTCATCTACAAAGGAATTCATATGCCTCTTACACATGATGAAACTCTACTTAGCAGAAATTCTCATTTTGCATTTTTATCTTTTGTAAACTTGGAAGTTGAACGGTGATGGCTATGGCTTTCTCTTTGAGTTTAACCATTTATTGGATAACTAATGATGAAATCCTCTAATACCTTCACCTGCAAGATTTTCTTAAAAACGGGCCCAGCTACAATGCCAAATATTAACCTTAATTATTTGTAACATTCCCCATATCCAAAATATATTGAAACTCTATTTTTAAATCAAATCTATAAATAATCTCTCACTCTCCTACGTCCCTTACAAATTTTGATTTTTTCTGAAATAAAATAAATTACATTATTTTTATTCACGGTTAAATGAGAATCATAAGTTAATTTTAACTTCAAATATAAAAAGATTAGAATTATTGCAGAATCAACTTTCTGACAATTATAAACCTTTCTTAGTTTGTGACAATGTTGATAGCATATAAATCGTCCATTGAACAGGCAGAGTCATCCCCCAGTGATATCTGAGGAGTAAAACATTGTTTGTGTGATCAGGATCAGCCTTCAAGTCCTGAGAATGATTCAGGGTTCAAAGTTTGTCAAGATATGGCTTCGCCATATTATGACGACGGATATAAGTGGAGGAAGTACGGGAAAATGTTGGTTAAAGGCAGCAGTTATATTCGCCACTATTTCAAATGTGCATATTCAGACTGTCAGATGAAAAAGAGAATAGTATGCTTTCTTAATGGGCAAGTCACCAAGATTGAATACGAAGGAGATGTTCATGAACATCCAAAGCCACAACAAACTCCCAAAATGGCAGTTGGTGGTACCCTTGAAAGTCTCCACAAACGGAAAATGGATGAACGTTTTGATGCAGTATCATCTATACAAGGAAAACCCTGCAGTCAACTCTTGTCAACCAGTCATCCAAATTTTACTGATGTCGAGTACTCAATGGCCAGGTGATTTTTTAATTTTTTTTACATTCTTTTGATATTTGCATGCATTTATGCGCTATAAAATCGGTACAAAAAATATATAAATTTATTTTTGGGGTGGTGGTCAAATTACAGGAGTATAGATGATGGAGAGGAAGAACACGTCCTACAAATAATCAGTGAACATGATTTTCTGGATGATGGATACCGATGGCGCAAATATGGAACCAAACACATCAATAAAAATCCTAATCCAAGGTATGGATATGCTCTATATATTTATTTCAAATTAATAATGATAGATATTGAGTAATGAATCTTTGAAAATTATTACCCACTAATTTATTTCTTCTTGACTTACACTAATTATAATTTATTTCTTTCTGAAATACAGAAATTATTATAAATGCGCAACGGAAAAGTGCTTCATCCGGAAATATGTAGAAAGGAGTGCACGTAATACAGCAGCTGTTATTATAGGGTATCGAGGAAAACATAACCATGAACCACCGAATTCGTAATGGTCCCTCAAGAGAACCATCACCTCATTTCAACTCAATTGCATGGACTTGTTATTAGGCTGAAAAGGATGTTATCAGTTTAATGGCTGAAATTAGGGAAGATATTATGTTAGTTTATTTTTTATTTTAATATGGAAATTAGCGATGGTCTTGTTATTAGGCTGAAAAGGATGTTATAAGTTAAATGGCTGAAATTAGGGAAGATATTATGTTACTTTATTTTTAATTTTAATATGGAAATTAGGGATTATATTAGGTCAGTTTGTTTCTTATTTTAAAAAGTTAAATTTAGGTTTAAAGCTATGGACTTGAATTTTTAAGTATTTTATAGGTTGATTATATTTATGGGTGTTTATTTTAAGTAATTTATTTACCTTGTAAGTTAATGTTAGACTCTCTCATAAAACAATAATAAATCCAAAAACAAATTAATTAATTAAATATTCCAAGTTAGGAATTTGTGCCTAACTCTTGGGTTGTTCCTCTAAGATAGGAGTTGGTTTAGGTAACTCCTAAATTGGTGTGTGTCTCGTGAGAAATTATCTCAACCAAAGGAGAAATTATCTCAACCAAAATTGTCTAAGATAGAACTCACTATCTTGAGACCAATATCTCTCATCTATTTATTTGTAACACTATATTCAATTATTTAGAAGTGGGTAATGTGTAATGAGAGAGAAGCATGAGGCTTCAACCTTTTTTCGCCAATATTTTGTGTCTGATTTTTATGTGTGTGTGTGTTTTTCTGTAATCTGTTTGGAGTTTATCTCATTTTTATCATGTGGTATCAGAGCTACGGTGAGATTAGTTAGAGCTGAGCCTGAGCTTAAGGGTTTGATAGTGGAATGTGAGATTTGAAGTTTGGATTCTAACATTGCTCGTGAAGTCCGACTCGGAGATTATAAAAATTAGAGGCAGGGCAGAGCTTGGCTGTATCCTGGAAGCGATCCCCTTACGCCCTAGATCGAATCTGGTTCAGGGGAGACCATTGCACAGTAACTTTGATTGCAATAGTCTTAACAAATATCTCATATCACTGGGCACCTGATTTCCTGTATGGATTATATTTGTTTGGCTTGTTTCCATGCTTGGACCTGTTGCTTCAAAGCATAAGCCCAGCATTCGTATCAATATTTATGTGTTCTTGTCTTGGAGGTCTAAGTCGATTTGCCGGATCCAGATCATTTCTGGTGCAATCCTATTGCACACAACAGGCTAAATTTGCGGCGAATCAATATGGTCAATCATGGTTTGCAGAGTCACAACGGGTTGAGCATGGCACTGTGGTGTCTATTTTGATCGATGAAGCTTTCTGCATTTCGTGAAATGTTCGCACCTCCTGTAGTTCGTTGAGTGGCACACATGACATAACGAAGCAGGGGTCACATTATCAACCAGGATACCTGAGTAGCATTAATGCAATAAGACCGAAAGGTCGAGCCGAATTATATTCTGAGTGAAGGAGATTTTGTAATTTTGGTCACTGACACCTAGCAGGTAGGTGAAACAAGTGCATATGTAAGGCTCTGTTGGACTAGCGATGGAGAATAATGATGCAAGTGATGAAGTGGTCCATTGAAGACCACGTTAAGTGACTTAAATATGCAAGCGTAAGTCCAAATTCAATAGCGAATTGAGGAAAGATTCCCTTGGATAATTCTTGTATGGTTCTTCATCAAATTATATATTGGCTATGTGTGCAAGATGAATTACAGCCTAAAGTTGAGATCACTGTGATCTGATAATTCAGTTCAGAAAGTGTTTTTGGGAATCATTTTGACTCCGGCAGCTACCATCTGCTCATTATCAATGAGAATTTGTGACCTCTCTCCTTCAACAGATCAAAAAGCACCTCAAGCGCACAATTCCTCACTTATTTCCGAGGATCAGAGGTTAAATCTGACAATCCCACAAGCATTGGAAACCAATAATGTTCTGTTACATCAGTGTCTGCATCTATGCCAATAACTTCCTCAGGATTCAAGGCCCCACCTGGAATTAGACCCTCTGCAAGCCGATCTTCACAGATACGAAGCAGAGCAATGGCCTTCAAGCTAATTCGTGGGAGCAATGGATTCTGTTTCATCAATCAGCAGTAGCTGTAAATATCATAAACACACTTCTCCAACCAGATTTGATGCTCCCAACCATCGATTTGATCATCTGTACAATACAGTCAACAATCAGAGTACGAATAGTTGCACTTCTACTATTTCGCATGAGGATAACAAATGGTTTCAAGATATCATTCTGAAAGGTAAACTTAGCAAGTTCTGCCCTCTCCAAATATTTCATACCAAGCTGTCTTAGCGAGTCAATTGCATACATAGAAATCTTCTCATCATGGTGGCTTCCCGCAGAGATAAAGTGATATTGACGTAAAGTTCTTGGAGGAATAAGAGTGGTATGTAATATTAAGGGCATATCTTGTTTTTGAGTGATAAGTAAATTCTTTTTTTGAGAAAAGTCAATCATATATTCCAAAGTAATATTTTATTTTGAGAGAGATTTTGAGAGATTTGACTCAAAGTTGCTTCAAGTATTTGTGAGCTTGACATTCTCATTGCTTGAGAAATTGACGATTATGTACTCCAAAGTTTAATAACGATATCATTTTTTGTGTTGATTGTGTCCTAGATCCGCCCGAAATTGAATAAGGGGATCTTAGGTACAGGAAGAGTGTATTTGTGATGGCGAGTGTTTTTATGGCTTCATGTTATTGCTTATGATTTGTGTCTAGTTTTGACACATAAATGATCTCATTTAACACACATAAAGTTCAATGCAAGCAAGCACAACACTTGTAACAGAATAACATCAAGGAAGGATAATTAAGCTCAACACATGCATTTGCGTCACTACAACAAACAATCAAAGTTTTCAACATCTGCATTCTACCTCAAAAACAAATTCTCTCAAATACAATCAAGTTCATGAATCTGCAAACTCCAGTATTTCAAAGCAAAGTCTACATCACTACATTCAAGTTAATGAATCTGTAAACTTCAACATTTCATCGCACAGTCTACATCAACATTGTTGAACTTGTAATCAAACTCAAATCACATTGAATTGTAAGGGTGCATTCTCGGTTGAAACCGACACCCAAGTCTTGAATTGAATCATTGTAGTGAATTATTGAAATCATTGTAAGCTTTTTTGGGTGCATTTTCGACAGTGTTCGACACCCTTCCTTTAAAGCACAATCAAGTGAGTCCATGAGTTTTAACTCCTTGAAACAACCATCACAACAACCAAAACAAGTTCAACTCTAACACCAATCAAGCAAGTTGAGTTCGTCATCAAGCGAGCGTGAATTCCAGAAAGTTCTAACAAGTGTTCTCAGCAAGTACAATAAGCCATAAATCAAGCGAGCGTGCCATTCAAGTCTCATAACAAGTTAGCCTGTCATTCAAGTAAAGTGAAACAGTTCAAAGCACGACATCTACGACAAGAGAGCCTGACTTCAAGAGAGCAAGTTCAGATGGCGCAGCATATTCAGTTGTTAAACATTCTTCACAGTTTGATCCTCTCCAGTGATGGAGACATGGTGCACGTCAGCAAAGAAACTCTTGCTGATATTTCACGGCATCTACAACAAACACATGAAACCATTGAGTTTCTTCAACTTGAGTCCCAACTTCAAAGGAATGAATTGCAAGAAAAGGGTGATACTTTCAAGTCTTTGACCCATCCAGATGATAAGTCATTCATCCCAACAACTTCAAGTGTCGAAGTTGTTCATGATCAAATTCAAATTTCTTCCAAACCCATCATCAAGCCCTGGGAAGAAATTCAAAATAACAAGAATAGACGTGGCATAGGATATGTCCCTGATGACACCAACTTACAAATTCCAGATTATTCCAAGCCAATTAAGTTTGTGAGTGCAGGATTTCTTGAACCACTCACCTCAGTAGGTTCTGAGAAAGTTGTAGACAAACGAAATTGCATGCAACCTCAAGTTCATGTTCAACCGAAATGCTCTCATTGTCAAAGAGCCGGTCATATGGAAGATCAGTGTTTTGATCTCCATCCGTGTTGCCATTGTGGCAAGCCCAATCATTCCTGAGCAAAATGTCGCAACCACCAAAAATCAGGCAGATTGAAGATACATTATGACTGGATTGATCCTTGGGAATGGTCATCCACAGTCAAACGGTTGTCGCAGTTCTACAACCGACTACATCCACACATAGTGCAGCCAGCAGTGAATCGATGATGGTACTCTCCTGCAGTTGAACGAGGGAGTACAACAGTGAAACTCTCCTACACCTGAAGGGGGGGAGTTCAAATATATTTTGGAGAAGATTGTCTCTCCTTTCAGCTGACAAAGGGGGGAACATGTCAATGAAATTGACAAGTGATTGTCAAACTGAAAGTCTCGACAACATCAGTGAAGTAGCTAGTGGGCATCTTCATCAGCCAGTGGGAAATCATCATCAGCAAACACGCCAGTGGGCGTTCATCAAATTTTGTCAGTGGACACCGGATGCTGTTTTCAAGCAAAGGGAAGTTGGATCCTTTTGCGGCTTGGCACATGATGGAGTTTTCAAGCGTCCTTTAGAGATGAATCAAGCATGCCGTTGATTCATGTTCTCTTCAGATTTGAGTTTTTCCCAGCATCCAGTTTTGGCGGTTTTTTCAGGCAATGTTTTGAGGATCAAAATGAGAACTTCGAAGATGGTTCTCGTTTTTGGATTTATCATTGAGGGGGGGAATGTTAGACTCTCTCATAAAACAATAATAAATCCAAAAATAAATAAATTAATTAAATATTCCAAGTTAGGAATTTGTGCCTAACTCTTGGGTTGTTCCTCTAAGATAGGAGTTGGTTTAGGTAACTCCTATATTGGTGTGTGTCTGGTGAGAAATTATCTCAACCAAAGGAGAAATTATCTCAACCAAAAGTGTCTAAGATAGAACACACTATCTTGAGACCAATATCTCTCATCTATTTATTTGTAACACTATATTCAATTATTTAGAAGTGGGTAATGTGTAATGAGAGAGAAGCATGAGGCTTCAACCTTTATTCGCCAATATTTTGTGTCTGATTTTTATGTGTGTGTGTGTTTTTCTGTAATCTGTTTGGAGTTTATCTCATTTTTATCAGTTAATTATTAAATAATACAAAAATTATTTTATATATATATTTTAAGGATATATTGAGTTTTTTTTAAACAAATTATTGATTATTGGGGTTTTCAAATTTTATATATTAAATTTATTTATTGTCAATGTCATATTAATGTAAATGAGTGAGCACAAAACAACTATTCTTTTTAAGACAAATAACATTGTGGCTATTGTTTTGTGTAGCTTTACAAATATTATTTTCCAAAATAAATCATAATAGTTTTTATTTCCATGTATGCAAAGATATATACTTAGTTTTTGAGGAAATGTATCCCAAATAGTTTTTGTATCCATGTATTAAAAAAAGATACAAATTCTTTACGGGTTTTTCAGGACAAAAGAAAATACAAATTTCTTAAGTCTTTTCAAGACAACAACATGCGTCACACGGATTCATGGTTTATTTTCAAGAAATTACTCTACTTAAATTTCCTCATCAAATTATTTCATGAACCCATGCAGTCTAGATTATTCTTGTTAAATCGTCTTCATTTTTCAATAACTCACACAAATATTTTCCAAGATTAGTTTCATTAAATTATTTCCATTTCTCAATAATTCATGGAGCATTTTAGAGAAAAAAAACTTTTAGATGGGTGGTACTTGTTTTTGCATGTTAACATGTAGTAATCCTATAGTAGTTATTTTTCTTACATGAAAACAAGTACTTATTTGCACAAAAGCTATTTTATATCATACAAACATTTACTTATTTCCTAAAATAAATCTAGCATAATATAATGCATATGCAATTTATTTTCTAAGAAATATAATATAATAGATATTGATCTCACACATGGAAAGTATTTTAAGAAATTGACGCATATATAAGTTATCTTTTAATGCTTGGAATCCCTCAACCCAACAAGATTAATCACACACTATTCTATTTGAAATCATTAATTTTTGCCACACTACTATAGAAAATGCTATCTAGAGAGTAGATGAAGTAACTTGATTTCCCTATAGTACTAAACTTCATTCAACAAATTTTGTACATATAATTATTCAAAAGCACTCATTCCTCTCTCTTGTCTTGATTCTACATAGATTTGTACATTATTTCTCATTTCCTATAGGCTTACAATAAGTAGAATTAAGAAAATGCAATAGTTTTTCTAAATCTTAAAATCATTTCCTATAGGCTTACAATAAGTAGAATTAAGAAAATGCAATAGTTTTTCTAAATCTTAAAATCATTCCATAAATCGATAAATTCTAAATCTATGCTTTTTAAGGTAGATTTGATTTTTCTTTATATATAAAATCTCACCTATCCATAGCTTTGCTAAAACAATGACTCATTAATCCTAAAACTCAAATAATATACCAACTTAAAAAATACAATTTATTTATATAGAAAAATATAAATTCTTATAAAAATAAAAGTCCAATTTTTAAATTTGTATTTATTTATTTACTTTCATAACGAATATTTAATAACTTGGAAGTTATAATGATCGAGCATCAATGTTCTTCCATGGCTCCATCAAAACCTTTTTCAAGAATCGAGTTCCTCTCCTCACCCTTCCATTCTCATATTCATTTTAATTTCATAAATATTAAAGTTACGTTTACAACTAATTATTAAAGCAATTGTTTCTTGACATGCTTCCATTTATTTCATTATACATATTAAATTAAATAAGTAATATTTTTTAATATGTAATACATGAATTTTAAAAGATTTTTTTCGGTACCTTACGCTAGGGATATTAAAATTTCCTTACCCCGTACATTACAACTTCCATAAACATTTAAAAGGAATATTTAAGTAGTCCAATAATTGTATATTGATTATGTCACCTTCCAATGTCTCCATGCATATTTAGTTCTTCAATAATGTATATTTTTACTAACGCTTTACACTATCTCCATACTCATATACAATCCTTTATGAATGTCACTTTCTACTAAAATTCTAGCCATTATCAAAAAGGCGTTATTCCGTCCTCCTTTTTGGAGGAAAAAGTTTTGACATGTTTTTGACCTAATATGAGTGATGGGAAGTCGTGGAGAAAGCATTTGAGGAAAGAGAAGGAATACGCTAAGTTTGGTTGGTTGTGTAAGGTCGACCACGGAAAAGAGGGAGACATGCAGTCAAAGCCAAGTCAACTAAACCATTAAAAAGAGAGGAAGAAGTCACACACATGCCATAGAAGAAGCCAAAAAGGAAAGGGTAGGGCATCGAGGAAGAATCCAATAGTTCAACTGAGTGGAGTGGATAAAACATGAAGAAAAACAAAAAACATATATATAGATATAAGGATTCTGTACCGAAGTGTTGTCACTGAGTCTATTGGGCTTAGCACTGTTCTGTGTTTACCTAATTGTTTTGTATGCGGAGTCTGCG
Organism: Pinus tabuliformis; assembly: GCA_031772625.1. NCBI lineage: Eukaryota > Viridiplantae > Streptophyta > Pinopsida > Pinales > Pinaceae > Pinus > Pinus tabuliformis. The sequence goes on from CM062808.1 coordinate 522,047,648, forward strand.
AGTGACTAGTGCGAGATGTTATGGTGTAAGTTCCTAGACGACCTCTACAACTAGTTGTGAAGGCTATAGATAAAAGAAACTATCGGTAGCCATAGTAGATCCCCTCGTAGCTAGGATTAATCTAACATCATTGAGTTCCAACAATTCAATGTAGACCTAAATTGAGTTGTCGACTTATGCGTGTGAGTTTACTCCAGAGGCCCATTTATTCGTTTCCATGGTTGAGGATGTGTTCAAGTCAGGATTGGGGAAGACTATTGAAGGAGATCTCATTGTGGATTAAAGATTTAATGGTGGAAAAAAATATTCTATGGCTTACCTATGGCTTCTTAAAACCCTGATACTAGGGGAAGGGTATAAGGGAAGGGAGCCTACTTGTATGTTAGCTATGAAAATTTTGAAGAGATAGACGTGGATGAATTTCGAAAGGGTAGATATCTGAGGGAAAAAATGAGGGTGAATATAGTCAAAGAATGGTAGTAGAAAGATCTGTAGGAGATCCATAGGCTGAAATGGGAGCTACACCAAGCACGAGTGGTGTTAAGCAGTCTCGAAGCATGAGAATGAGAAGGAAGTTAGCTGAATTTGTGGAGCAATGGCAATGGAGATAGAGTGAATCCTCGTCCATTGATACCACCACAATGACAGAAGTTGATAGAAGCGGTAGAGATTTCCCTCCACCTACAGAAATAGAGATACCAAATGGATCAACCCCTATAGGCGAAATGATGGCCCAAATGATTACGTGAACTTCACTATGAGAATGCTTTTTTGAGATTGATGTGTCTCCCTATAATAGTGAATAATTGATCAACAGTTCAAGTAGAACTTCCCCCGACCTTCCCCTGGTACTCTATCACAACCTTGTTCAATTTTTATCTAAGCTAATTAAAGTTATACAGATCCACATTGAACATAATACCTACAACGTTTCTACCTCTCGTGGTAGAAATAATAGTTGTAGTTTAGGTCTCCAAAGATCATCACAACCAGGTTCCTAAGGGTTCATACTTGTATCACCAATTCAACTATGTGTGGTTGGTAACATGGTAGGATATTTTACCCGATATCATGAGTTCTCTTGGAGAGGGAATGAGGATGTTGAAGAAAATTGGTACATGTGTGAGGATATCTAGATGAGCCACCAAACTATAGATTCCATGAAGCTGATTAAATTTGATATCACTCTCCAAGAATGAACACTAAGATGGTTCATCCAGTGGTCCACATTCTAGAAAAATCCGATAATAGATGATGTACAGCAGGTATTTGTTCAGGATTTTAAACTTCCATTGACTAAACAACAAGGGTTATATAAACTAAGGTAGATCAAGAAGTGCGAAGGAGAAACCTCCTAGGAGATGATCCCAAGGCTTAAGAATTCTATGGGTAATCTACGTTACCCCATTGATCCCAGTTATCAACATGACTAGTTCATCAAAGCGTTGTTACCACTCACCCTCGCATCACTAACTCACCAAAATATGGGTACTATGTAAGACACGTTGGAGAAAGAAACCATAATCAAGGCCATGGAATGATACCCACATTAACATCGAGGAGGAATGGTTTCCCACGACCCCGCTGATATGACAGAGAAGCTCGCATGCAACCAACGTGGCCTATGTGACCGCTCATGTGGTGTACCAACTGCCATATTGAGGGGCATCATGCCACTAATTTGCAAATGCTTTGGGGCATGAGCACTCCCTCCATACAGTAGGACCTTCCACATCCTTTCCCACCACTAGAGTTACATAGATTGGTACGCAAGGTTTATATTGAGGGTATACAAAATTCCACAACTTTCCTGATAAGAACAATACACTCCAAATGAATACTGAGAAATTTCTAGAACATATGGACATCTCCCGTGCCTTTGTATAATTTTATAGAAGTATTCAAATGCCCAAAAAAACTTCTTATGTGAGTCATGCAGCTCATCACTTTACCACACTAATTATTGTAGAGCACTAGATGCCCTAGCTCACCAATTGGATCGATTTTCCTACATGATCCATGAATATCCTTGAGGACAAGGAGGTGGAAGAACAAGGGGGAAAGAATAGGAGGAAAAGGTTTGATCTATTTCTGTAATTATGATCAGGAGGGTCATGTTACAAGATATTGACCACTACCCAAAAGACCCCGGTGCTCTAAGTGCAGAGTTAACATACATGCACTATAGGATTTCCTAGAGCTAATCATGAGATCAAAGGAGCACAACAGTAACAAGGGATTAAATTTGGTTAATGCAGAACTGCGGGAACCTGAACTAGCTACACTCTGAAATATTTACATATTCACCTAGGAGGGGAAGGAGAATGGAACTGACTTTGAAGCCACTAAACAACCAAGGATTATAAATCCTTCCTCATTGAAGAACTTTTATGATTCGAGTGAGCAGAAGTAGTACTACAAATACACCATAGATTTGTTTGACCAATTGATTCCAAGCGATTGGCCACAAGAATAAGAACCATAATATTTGAAGGCAAGAAGCTTGAAATTTCTGCAAACCCACTCCCAACCTATAGAAAAATGGTTCAAGTTGCTTTTATAAATCGTGAACAATGTGAAACTGTTGGGGTAGTTTTGGAAAAATATTAAATTTTTTTTCAAGGATGAGGATCTCTTGGAAGGGCTCATTTCTGTGAATTTTCCCGAAAGGTATTCTAGATGGGTGCGAATAAATAAGAAGAGGACATGAAGGTAATTTTTAGCTAATTCCCATATTGTGAGATTCTAGATCAAGGATAGGATGCTAGACTTGGAATCTGATGTGAATAATTTACCAAGAAAGACCTGGGAAGCCTTGGGAAGGTCCAAGTTGGCATTCTTTATCATACAGTTATGCATGGAAAATCAATATTGTATCCTCATAATTAGATGCTTGGAATATGTAGAAGTCGACATAGCAATTTTAAATACATATGTATATTTCAAGGTAATAGACATTATGGGAGATAAAGATCCATATTTGTCATTGTTGGATATCAATTGAACCTTTGAAAACTATTCAACGATTGACCTAAAGAGAGAAGCCATAACCTTTGAAGCAGATGGATTCTAGGTGATTCAACTCTTGGACCCCTATCAAGGCCCTAGGTTCGTCGAGCTAGTGGACAATAGAGAAGAACATGAGTTACTAGATGAGTTATACCAACTAATAGCAGGAAAAAGGTGAAGAAAATTCAACCACTAAGATAATTAAAATTATTGAGAAGAAAATATATGATAACCAGCAACAAGAATAGACACTTAATACATAATCCACATATATTTATCCTCATAAAACCTCAAATATGGGGAAAAACTCAATCTAATGAAATCTCATTAGCCTTGGATAAAACCCTGGCCAAGCGAGCCTTCACAACTCACATACTTGGCCTACATTACAATGAAGTCTTGTGAGCATTTAATATGCTCCATTACATGTAATACCATTGGAAGAAAACCATAAGTATACAATAACATATGCCCCCAAAACACCACTATTTAACTTAGTCAACCTTGACTCTAACCGCAAGTCAATTTTACCTAACATTACCCCCTTAAACTTGACTTGGGGTTCCTTGACTAAATGTAGCCAACCTTGCAAAGTGAGTCAACCTATCCATGCTCACTCTGGCCCTTACCCCTCTCAATTGTTTATATGTGGAGTATTTGTTAGCCTAACAACCCCCCTATCACTTAGGTCTAACCTAGAGTTTCCCTATTATTACCTAGGGGTATGCATGCCTCACCAAGTCTTAAAACACTACACCCATTTACATGCAATAAAATATTTTGACTCCATTATAATATATATATATATTTTTACCCTTGTTGTTTTCTTTATTTGACCATCCTATCAACTTTGATACACTCCAAGCATCATGCTCTCCTTAGCCTTGTACCACACACTTATGACCCTTCTCTAGGATCAAAGTAATGTCCATTGCGACTAACAAAAAACATGTGTATATCCATGACACATCCACTAATTGAGAAATTTGGAATCTCTTGTTGCACAATCTTCGATGTTGCTCCATACTATCCTCTATGTTTTCTCCAACGCCATATGTTCATATCCATAGTCTTCTTCGCCACCAACAATGGCTCAGTCTCTTGCACCTTCATTTTTCTCACCCTACATGGTCTCAGGGGCCTTCTCAAGCTCTCCAATGTTGCTAGTATATATCTCACTATGTTTCTCAGCAAGATTCACTGTAATATTATCACACTACTTGCATTGATGGGTCATTCATCTTATTGTTTGTCCTTCATTTATGGCCTCTAGAGTTCACTTGATGACTATAGATCAAATGACCCATTCTCCACCTCGATGGTGGCCAGTGCCTTAACCACTCTGATATTTGATCACATGAGTCCCTGAGGCCGTATGCCTATAGACTCCTGAGAAAATTATCCTATAGCTTTCCCACTCGCAGTTGAATCAATCCCCTGCGTCACCTTCCTCAACTCATGTCTATTTATTTAGACATGTCAACACCAACATATTGAACATTCTACAAGCCACTCATGGCTTGTAGTATCCCACAAAGGATCCCTAATGAATCAACTATTAAACCCTACAAATTGTGAGTGGCTCTAGTTGAATTCATTGTCCCCTTCTCTTTCATTGTATATTTTCCATGACAAGTCTAATTCTTGGGCCTATTCTTCTATTGTGAATACTAGTCTTCATTCATCAGGCCCTATAATAACATCCATCTGAAACCAATATTTGGTTCTCATACTAGATGAAGAAAATTTAACTAGAGAGTAAAATAATTTAAAAAGAGAATTAAATAGTTTACTCACAAGAACAATAAAAATAACTAGAAACATGAAAATATGAAAATATGCACACAATTTATAGTGGGAAAACCTCAACTCCAAGGAAAAACCAACCCTAATGAAATTTCATTAGCCATTGCCAAAACCCTACCCAACGAGGTCAAGTGAGCCTTAACTGCTCACATACCTATCATACATTACAATGAATTCTTCTGAGCCCTTCATAGGCTCCATTACATGAAATACCATGGCAGAAAACAATATGTACATAATACCCCATTCCCCAAAACAACCACTATTTAACTTAGTCAACCTTGACTCTAACCCCAAGTCAATTTTAAATAAAAAAAAGGAATATTATATCAATCCTATGGTAGGAGGTTCGATCAGTTGGAGAAGTTTTTAAAGCTTTGAAGTAGGATTAGAAGATGTGTGGGATGAATAGAAGTAAGTCAGGTATGAGATCAATGCTAGGCGATGCACAACGATCCACCATATCGAGTAGGTTGTCACCAATGTATGAGAATTACCTATTTCTAATTGTATCGATTTCGTTATTGATTTTATCAATGATTTTAATTCCAACATTTTGGAAATACATAAAGTTCCTTTGCTCGATTCACCCTTCAAGGGACACCTGGAAGGTGGTGGGGCTCTCATCAAAACTATCTCAAAGTGTGGGAGGCTATTAAGTCGACATTGATATCCATATTCAGGTATTTAGAAGAACGCAGGTTGAGTCTTGCTAAGTATTAAGGGTATAATGATCCTCACCAACATTTACAAAACTCTAAATCCAAATGTGTCATGGAAGAACTTTCAAGAAATTTGTGGGTGCATAGCTTTGTCCACACTCTGGGAACATTTCCCTAGTCATGGTATGTTAAAGAGGAAATAAGAAGGAAGATCGGTGAATGGGACTGTATGAAAGCTTACTTCATCAATAACTTCTCCTTCACTGAGGATAATGAGAGGATAGAATCTTCTCTAAAATAATTCAAGAGGGTCTTGTTCTTGGTAGATAAGCTTACTGAGGGTTCCTTCAATCATATATATGAATCTGGATTCCATGAATTTGTGGCTTGTAGGAAGATAGAACTTGAAACCAATGAAGATGATTTAGAGGATTTAAGGCACTTGACATTTAAGGAATATGAGGGGGAGTAGAACATCAATGATGGGCCTATAACCATTGGTATGTAGCTACAACCTCTGAAGTTGTAGAAGCACAACATCAACACTAAAGAGAAGTCAAAATTAGATTATATGGGGGAATATTAGCATGAGAAGACCACCTAGGAAATATTTTATCTCCTAAGGGAGTATTAAGACACATTCCCTTCATTTGTTTTGGAGCTTAAATGAATTAAGGGGGAGTTGGGAAAAATGAAGATCGTATTGAAGCGATATGTGACACTAGTGAAGCTTTGACCATATCAATTGAACCAGAGGATCAAGGAGAAGGTAAAGAGAGAGATTGAAAAAATGTTGGCAACAGGGCTTATCTTCCCATTCCATGAGGGTGGGTGGGTTAGTTCGATATTCATCGAAACCAAGAATAACTATAAATAAATTCAAGTTTGTGTGGATTATAGGACTCTGAATAATGCATGTGTTCATAACCCCTTCCCTACTCCATTTAGCGATGAAGTCCTTGATAATATTGCAGTAATGAAGCATACTCTTTAAAATATGGCTTCTTTAGTTACCACCAAATCCATATTATCGAGGAGGATAAGAATAAAATGACATTCGTGACCAAATGGGGGTCCTATGCCTACCACGTAATGCCCTTTGGTCTAAAGAATTCATCGACCATGTTTTTGAGGATTGTAATCATTGTATTTTGGGACTACATTTACATATTTATGGAAGTTTACATGGATGATTAGACAATCTAACTTTTATTAAATAAAAACTCCAACTTGCTCTGAGTGATGTTTAATCGCTACAAGTAGCTACAAATCTCCTTGAATTTGAAGGAGTGAATTTGTGATGTCTGCTTTCGAACAATCTTTGGGCATATAGTTTGTAAATAAGGAGTGTGGATCGATCCTGCCAAGGTTGTGGTAATCCTAAATATGCCTCGACCAATAAGTGTTAAGAAACTGAGATCAACTCTTGGCCACAAAGGATATCACCACAAGTTCATCTACAACTACACCTTCATCATTGCACCACTAGAGAAGTTGCTGAAGAGATCTGAGAGGTTTTCCTTGTCCAATGAATGTGATGTTGCCTTCAATGTTCTTAAAGAGAATCTCTAAAGAGTACCAATCCTAGTTTACCTAGATTAGAACAAGAAATTTAATTACCATATTGATGCATCAATAATTTTTCTGGGAGATGTTTTGGCTTAGCTCAAAGATAGTAACCTTGATCACCTAATCTACTTTGCGAGAATAAAACTTTCCATAATGAAAAATAACTATTCGAGAAAAAATTAGGAAGTTATCGCAATGTTGTACTTTCTATAGAAATTCTCATACTACCTTGTGGGGGGTCCATTCTAGTTCGTTACTGACCACTCCACACTAAAGTACATAGTGAATAAGTTTGTGCTCGAAGGAATAATTGTATATGGCTCCTCTTGTTTTAGGAGTTCACATTCAAAGTAATTGTCACGCTCGGGAGGATGAATGTGGGTCTTGGTCATATTTCCTGGTGGGCCCAACATTTTCTTCATCAAATTGATTTGATCTCTCAAAGGGTGTCGTAGTTAGTTTTAGGTAGAATCAGTCAAGTTAATTTTGTAGTTGTGTCAATTATTTTAGTTGCATCAGTTGCATCAAGTATCTTTGTTGCATCATTCACTTCTGTTATTTTAGCTATATCAGCCACAAATAAAGTTACCTCAATTAAGCCCGATAATTAGTTCAGTGCAACCCTCTGTAATTGATTATGGATGGGGAATCACATGTTGCAATAGTCTTATCCACAATAATTGGTAACAATTCCCTATGTCATTTAGAATTTGGGTTAAATATCTCCCGCAATATCCCTAACATGATTTGGTTACCAAATTTTTGGAATATTCCTTTATCTCATCATAATTAGCCATCATGATCACTTTCATTTTTAGTTTTCATGTCATATAGGTCAGATCCAAGTCACATGAATCGTTAATGCCACGATTTGAATCGATTATAGATAGTTTTCATATTAATTTGTTAAACAGTCTAATAAAAAACTCTAGTGATAATTCTTTCTATTTAGTTTGTATGGAAATGTTATGTTCTTGATTATCAAAGTGTAGGTGGTCGAATCACCAAGTCTGGGATTTGTGTCAAATTCCCTTGGTCACCAACCTAAATTCTAACCGCCTATGTCTATTATGTATAATAGCTGAATTCCAGCCATTACCAAGGTATCTAAAACTACTATTTCCAGCCCTCCATCTAGCTTAGGATTTTTTGAGCTTGAGAATAATTATGGAAAATATGAGAAGGCCTCGCTCGTGGAAAATGACTTATTAAATTACCTCCATTTCCCCATGTTGAGGAACGAATTTTTTACAGATGCCATAACCAAACTAGATAGAAGCCATTCAACTAGAATCAAGGAGGATTTAAGAGGAAATCAAAGGTCCACACTACTGAACATGCGAATTTTATGAGTGTTTGACACTTAAGAGGCAAAAATGTAGTGTACTAAATTCCTTATCATCTGAATGCATAAGGATTCTATCTGGCTCGAAAAGGAATAGCCCATACATACCAACAACATTCAACAATTAATGAGACTATTTTCTACAACAAATGTAGAGTCATCTACATTCCAAACTACTTCCAAGTGGGGAAGAAGACAGGTGAAAATAATTACTACAACAAGTATGATACTCACCATAATGGAAAAGGAGACAATATTGAGCCAATTAATTTTCCCGCCATAATATTCACCTGTTATATAATTGATGGAAAAATCATGTGCCATTACACAAAAGGAAAGTGCAATGTGGACACCATTTCAATGGCGAAAGCTTGTGATAATGGGGAACAATTGAATTGGTGTAGTTATATGTTGAATGAAATTTATGAAGGCTACGAATATGTGTATAAAATGGAAAGACACTTCATCTATGGATACCCTATTGTTTATTTAACTATGATGAAGCGGTGCCCTTCAGAATGCAGAGAGCTAATTCCTATCATGAAGGATCATGCCTTATCACTCAAGTGCTTACCATGGAGGACTTTAGGGGACCCCAACAACAAGTAAATCAATGAGGCCTCTTTCGTTGGATGGTATGAAAATATGCTAGTCATCGCGAAAGGCAATCTAAGAATCCCAACATTGATTATAGATGACTACTCACATGAAATATGGTCTGGCGTACACCATGGAAGTACCTGAATTCACCCTAAAGTTGTCAATCCAAAGACATTACATATGTGTGCTCAACCTTACATTCTCTCAGAAGAGGGATTTCATAATGAAGTTCTATCCTAGCTCAAGGTTGTCGATGAAGTTTGAGATAACAAGAAGATCTATTATTTGGAAGTGATGTTACCTAAGATGATTTGAGGTTAGATCTCATCTGCCTCCCAAAAGCGAGTAGTGGAGGATATGCTCAACCATGTCTTAAAGAGGTTGGAGATAACAATGATATTAGTTCACAACATTCTAGAGGAACTCGAGTCATCAGTAAGTCCCTTGCCATTTTTCTCTAAATTTCTTCATGGTAATCCAATAACTTCTTTGTTGTTCAACCTAGTCATTGTCTCACTTCCAGAATAATTGGTTGATTTCTACCAAGACACCATCGCTTCCTAGGAAACGGATTATAGTTACCCCTACCAAGGTCATCAATCTCATCGATGAGGAACCACATTCCCTCACCAGAACATAAATCCTTGAGGAGAACCTATTGTCCACCTCCTTTGTGTCCCCAGCATCACACAACCCATCACCGCGCACAATCTCCCCCTCCGAAACTATTTCATACATTCCTTCGTCTCACAATATTCTTGTGGTCGAGACTGAAAATGGAAGTAGACTCCGTAATCAAATCGACCATTGGCACTACAAGAGATGAACTCATAGCTCACCCTAAAAGCACAGATTCAGTGAATACATATATGTTATTTTTTCTACTATCATCAAGTCGTGAACTAAAAATTGGCCAACCTATCCACTATAGTTTCCAGGGAACATAAGTCATAGACACCTTTCCTCTAACTTCACACCCCACTTTCCTTTCACCACCACATTCCATTCCATACTATACCAGTACCCACACCACTGAGACCCAACAACTAAAGATTTTTCCCCAAGGGAAATTCGGAAATTGGTTCCCTGTGGATAATCGATGCAAACCTGATATCCTCAACATGCTACCATGACACTTGATTACCTCCAAATATGGTCATGTTCTCCATTGATTACTTTTATTAAACTGGATTCATGTCAAGGAAAAACATTGCATAACACTTTGACAGTTGAACATGAGAAACAACAACAACAACTTCTTTCAATTGTAGCTGAGTGAGATCAAATTCTATAGGAAAAGTAAGAGCTACAACAACAAATTGGTTAAATCAAATCAAACTTCAAAGCTCTTTGGCCCACAATTGTTGAGATATTGTTAAATGCACCAAAAGGCTTTTTGACCCGTGCTCTTTCGGTTTTTTGTGATCATATCAAAACTGCATGCACGAATCTTGTCTCTGAAAACAAGGAGATTTAGAGAAATACCACTACCAACCAAAGGGCACTCCCTGATCCAAAAACCTAATACATTAATGACATTGAGTATAAAATTGTTGATCTGGCTTATATGAGAGCCTCCATTCAATAGGATACCAGGGAAGCTAAGCAACTCTTTAGTCAATTTCATGACTCATTGGGGTTCCTTGCAAAAAAAATCAATCGATATACACTTTTTGCCAACATAGTAATCACCTCTTGAACCAAGGTTTGACCATGCCATACCTTAGACAATAAAACAACATTTTTACGCATATTGATATTCTTGAAAAGTAGATCCAGCAAATTTAGGATGAATCGTATGCAAGAAAAACTCTGTTCTATGACCTTAGGCCACCTACACAGGTCCACTTCTTGTAGGAATTTACAGGGTAAGTTCCTCAGAAAGAATACCAAAAGGACACCGCTCACAACCAGATCTCAAATCAATACACCAGTATTTTTGACGTGGTTAAAACCCTCAAAGTGCAAGGAGGGAAACAGCCCACGGCCTGCCCCAACGTGGGTACTACAGGCAATTTATTAATCAAAGAATGAAAATTTACATAAGCTTCTCTCATGCACGGATTACCCGAACAATGACCCTCCATGCGCTTTAAATAGAACTCATGGACCAATCGGGTGTCAAGCCACGGATCAAGTGTCGGTAATACCGAGGTGAGAGTGAACCGTCAGATCACTACATATCGTGACCGTCGTATTGTAAGTTACAAAATGTACAACGGTAAAGAAACACACTTTACCTAACTCTAACCTAACTCTATACTAGACCAAGTTGAACTTAACTATATCCTATGTGTCGGAATATCCTAACATCCCCCCTTAAGAACAACTTGGGATAGGATTGAAGGATTTACAAATATGACACAATAGGAGAAGGAAGGAGGCACTAGAACCTATCCCCCCTTAGTGACAACTTCCTGAACTCCAAGCATATATCGAAGTTTAGTGAACTTCGCCTCTCTGAGAGCCTTTGTGAAGATGTCTGCAACCTGATCATCTGTTGGACAATATTGCACTTCAAGAACATGGTCATGAATGAGCTTTCTGATGAAGTGCATGTGTAGTTCAATGTGTTTGCTGCGCTGATGCTGGACTGGATCTTTGCATAGCTGAATGGCACTTTGATTATCACACCAAAGTGTGGTTGGATGCTGCTGCTCAAAGCCAAACTCTGATAGGATCTGACGAAGCCACAAGGTTTCCTTACTAGCTTCCACGGCACCACGATACTCTGCTTCTGCTGACGAAAGAGAAATGGTAGCCTGTTTCTTACAAGCCCATGTAATAGGTCCTGAACCAAGAGTGAAGACATAACCGGCAGTAGACTTCTGATCATCAGGGTCACCAGCCCAATCAGAATCAGTGAAACCAACTAACAGAGGAGCTACTTTGGCACTGTAATGAATCCCAAACTGTACTGTACCTCGAACATAACGAAGTATTCTTTTAGCTGCTTTCCAATGACTTTCACGGGGGTTTTGCATAAAACGAGCAACAAGGCCAACAGCAAAGAAAAGATCAGGACGAGTATGGGTTAAATACAAGAGTTTTCCGACAAGTTGACGGTATAAGGTAGCATCAACTTCAGGAGAAGTACAAGAGACTGAAAGTTTGACTCCAGACTGAAAGGGAGAAGGGGCTGGCTTACAGTCTTCCATGTGAAAATGACGAAGAATATCACAAGCATACTTGGACTGGGAAAGGAAAATACCCTCTTGGGATTGCAAGACTTGAAGACCGAGAAAATAGTGTAAGTTTCCTAAGTCTGTCATTTCAAATTTCTTTTTAAGGCTGGACTTCACATGGTTTATAAGGTTGGGTTCACTACCAGTAAGAATAAGATCATCAACATAAAGAACAAGGATGATAAGAGAGTTGCCCACTTTCTTGGTGTAGACAGTATTGTCAGAATGACACCTAGAAAAGCCAGATTCTAAAAGAAAGCTATCCATTTTGGCATACCAAGCCCGAGGAGCTTGCTTGAGGCCATAAAGGGATTTCTTAAGTCGACAAACAAGGCTGGAGTCTGTTTGTATGAAGCCAATGGGTTGTTCCATATAGATTTCTTCCTGTAAGTCCCCATGCAAAAAGGCAGATTTAACATCCATCTGATGGACTTCCCATTTTAAAGAGGCAGCAAGGGAAAGAACAAGGCGGATAGAGTTCATTTTGGCAACAGGGGAAAAGGTTTCAGTGTAGTCAATGCCTTCAACCTGTGAAAAGCCCTTAGCAACGAGACGAGCTTTATGTTTATCAACTTTCCCATCTGGTCCATACTTGGTTCTGTAAACCCATTTACATCTACCAAGTTTGCATCCCCTTGGTAGAGGAACAAGATCCCATGTATCATTTGTCATCAATGAATGATATTCTTCATTCATAGCTGCTTCCCAATGTGGATGGCCTGAAGCTTCTGCAAAAGTGTCAGGATCATGATTTACTGGAGCTTGAGTCAGTAAAGAAGAGGCTCTTTCAAACTGAGAACGTGTACGTCGCTGATCTGTAGGATCACCGGCAAGATCACCTGCTGCATCCCGAGTAGCACGGACCCATCTTGGAAGTTGAGGATCCTGAGAAGGTGGGGGAGGATTATCATCCTCGCTTTCATCATCTGAAGAAGAAATGTTTTCAAAAGTAGAAGAGATAGGAAGAGGTGGCACGTCCGCCGGACTAGGCTCACAGGCCGATTTATTTTCATCAAATTTTACATCTCTTCTAATTATAACATTTTTGGACTTAAATGGAATAAGTCTATAACCTTTTACATCTTCAGAATATCCAACAAAAGTACATTTCTCACTCTTAGGTTCTAAAGCTTTATGCTTTTCATCTGGAATATGGGCCCATGCTTCACTTCCAAACACACGAAAGTGACTTACATCTGGTTTAATGGAACTCCAAGCTTCTTCTGGAGTGATATTCTCTAGAACCTTAGTAGGAGTGTGATTGATTATATAATTTTCACAATTAATTGCTTCGGCCCAAAAACTAAGACTGAGTCCTTTAGATTGCAGCATACAATTAGCCATTTCCTTTAAGGTGCAATTTTTCCTTTCAGCTACACCATTTTGTTGTGGAGTGTATGGAACAGTATGTTGCATTTGAATTCCATTTTCGGTGCAAAAGTTGATGAATGTGTTTTTAACATATTCTCCACCATTATCAGTTCTTAGCTTAAGAATTTGATGTCCAGATTGTTTTTCAACAAAGGCTTTGAAGGCCAAAAAAGTGTTAAATACTTCGCTCTTGAGTTTTAAGAAGTATACCCAAGTGCGTCTGGAGAAATCATCAATGAAAGTTAAGAAGTACTTGCAGCCAGAGAATGAAGCAACAGGAAGAGGACCACATAAATCACTGTGCACAAGCTGTAAAGGGGCTGAGGCGTGCCAAGAGGCACGTTTGTCAAAACTGTCCCGATGATGTTTTCCGAGTACACATCCGGAACAAACACCATCTTTGCAAGATACCATAGGAAGACCTGTCACCATATTTTCTTTACATAGATGCTGAAGGGAGCGATAGTTTAAGTGACCAAATCGCTCATGCCAAAGTTTGCTCACTTCATCATTATGAGCAACAAATACTGAGGGAAGATTTGATGACCCAAAGTTGTGAAACTTATACAACCTTTTGGAATCATCAGCAAGACCAGTAGCTAGAATCTGTTTAGGATCTTTTAGATCCTTGATTACAACATCATGAGGTGAAAATTCAACAATTTTACCTTCACCTGAATGAGTTATCTGATAGACAAATAGAAGGTTGCAGGATAAGGTTGGAACACATAATACATCATTAAACTGGCCATTGTCTAGATGAACAGTTCCAGTCCCTACAACATTAAGAGATCTATCATCACCAATATATATATTTTTGGTGTTACAATAATTTAAAGAAGAAAACATGGCTTTGTTTTTGGCCATGTGACAAGAGGCTCCAGAATCAATGAGCCACTCATGAGAATGAGAAGAAGAAGAAGATACATTTAATGCATAACCAGACTAAGATGATTGACAATGACATGCAGAAAGTGCCATTCTGGAAGTTGAAGTTGAAGTAGGCTCCACATGGATGTTATGTTTCTTCATTGCGGCTTCCAAGGCTTCCATCTTCTTAAAGCGTTTAGATTCTAAGTGGTCGTCTCGATTACAAAAGTTACAATGTCTATCAGTCTTCTTCCATTTGTTTTTATTGGTCTTATCATTTCGCTGAAATGATCTTTCATTTTGAGGTTGAGATGGTTTAGGACCATTCTTTTGAGGATATGACTTCTTAGGATTCTTTGAATTTGGTTGCTGCTGGGCGGCTAACGCTTTCGTGGAAGAGTTTCCAAGATTAAGAAGACCAAGGTGTAAGCGTTTTTCTTGTTCTCTTAATAAGGAATCACAAAAGGAGTCAAAGGAAGGGGCCTTGTAGTCTTGTCCTTGACAAATGAAAGCTTCCCTTGTAGAATGGAAAGTGGAAACAAATACAGAGTAGGCTGGTCCAACTTAGTAAGGATGGAATAAATAAGGTTACCATCTTATTTCTTAACTTTAACACCTTCCAAGAGATATCTAAGGGTCTTGAATTTGGACAAGAAATCTTTAATGCAAGAAAAATTATTAGGATCCAAAGTAAGCAGCTCATTTTCAAGTTGATGGGTTCTAATTTCATTTTTAATCCCAAAAACTTTAGCAAGTTTTTCTAATGCTTCATGAGGAGTCTCAAGTTCTGTAATGTGGAATCTAAGATCAGGAGAAATAGACATCCCTATCAAACCACGTGCTTGATCTTGTCTATTTTCCCATTTTTCCGCCTTGTCTTCATCTTTTGGTTTCTTCTCTTGGTCTGTGGCTATTCTGAAGAGACCTTTACTTCCAAGTAAATCTTCGATGTAGGCTACCCATTGGAAGTAGTTAGTGCTGTCAAGAATGACTTGGCATGAACTTTCCATTTAAAAAAAAAAACTGAAGCTGACGATGCTGAAAGTAAGTGTTCCAATGGATAGATCTCGAAAAAATAGGCGGTTTAAAAAAAAACGGCTCTGAAAAAGGCTTCCGGATGAAGAAGTTATGGCTTTTTAAAAAAAATTGTTGACGTTGCCGGAAAAGTGCGCAAATGTGCGGGAATGAAAAAAAATCAGCCCCCACAAAATGGAGACTTGAACCCAAGACCTCTACTCTCTTAAAATAGCTTTGAACCAATTGACCTATGCAAAAAATTTGAGAGAGAGAGAGAGAGAGAGAGAGAGGGGGGGGGGGGCTTGGTTTGCGTGCTTGCCTTGAGAAAGCTCTTTTTCCCTACAAAACACAAACACAAAACCCAACACGAATATGCAAAGAAAAACGAACCTTGCGGCTCGAAGTTAGCTTTAGCCAAAAAACTAGAAATTTAAAAAGAATCTCAAAGTTAGCTTTAGCCGAAATACTAAATATTTTTCTCAATGTTTCTAATTTTCCGAGATCACACTAAGGTGCAGGGAAAAGAGCATACGCATGAGAAAAATCCTTCCTTTCTGTTTCTGATTTGCCCAGATCGCACAGAGTCGCAGGGCAAAGAGCATACACAGAAATGAAAGGTATAGATCCGGTTAAAAAAAAGGCTAAATAAACTGAGACCAAAATAAGCAGAGAGAAAATAACAGTAAACTGCAAAAAAACATTGTATACCTCCCGATCTGAAAAATGACGCAGCTAGGGCTACCGGAAACCTTTTCGCGTGAAACGAAAGGAGTTCCTCACTGGAACAGATGCTCCGAACACAACAGAGCAGTCCTCTTGGCCCGAAAGCAGTCAGAAACAACAGATCTAGGAAACGACAGCCGCATGCAGTTCTACCGGCTTCAGATTTGGATCACCAACGGACGCGGCCCTCAAATAGCTCTGATACCATGTAGGAATTTATAGGGTAAGTTCCTTAGAAAGAATATCAAAAGGACACCGCTCACAACCAGATCTCAAATCAATACACCAGTATTTTTGACGTGGTTAAAACCCTCAAAGTGCAAGGAGGGAAACAGTCCACGGCCTGTCCCAACGTGGGTACTACAGGCAATTTATTAATCAAATAATGAAAATTTACATAAGCTTCTCTCATGCACGGATTACCCGAATAATGACCCTCCATGCACTTTAAATAGAACTCATGGACCAATCGGGTGTCAAGCCACAGATCAAGTGTCGGTAATACTGAGGTGAGAGTGAACCGTCGGATCACTACATATCGTGACCGTCAGATTGTAAGTTACAAAATGTACAACGATAAAGAAACACACTTTACCTAACTCTAACCTAACTCTATACTAGACCAAGTTGAACTTAACTATATCCTATGTGTCGGAATATCCTAACACTTCTAGAAGCTACAACAACTCAACGCACAGGTAGAAACTGAGTGGAATTCTCGTGGACAACCAACAACTAGAATCACCGTACACTTCATCGATAAGCCTAGCACCCTCATGAGTCCATGAGAGTCGACCCTTGCTATGTATACACATTTCAATACCACTTCCATCCAATACATCTTAGAGTTGGGTCCTTTGTTTGAAGGGGAGCCTGGTGCACATGAACGAATAGGCTAAGTAGAAGCAACACCAACAAGAGACCCACAAAAACAAGATGCTTCAACAGTTTCAACAAAGGATTGACTTGGTGACAAGTCAATTGATTATGGTTAGGGACTGTTGGATCCTTCGTTTTTGGAGAAAACGTCTTGACATGTTTGGAAAAATTTGACCAATGAGAAGTCACGGAAAAAGCAACTGAGGAAAGAGAAGGAATCTGCTAAGATATGTTAGTTGTCAAAGGTCGGCCAAGGAAAAGTGGGAGACATGCAATCACAATAGAGCTAAGAAAACCGTCAATAAGAGAGGAAGCAATCATAGTGGAGCCACAAAATTAGCCGAGAAAGAAAGGACAGGTAATCCAAGGAAGAAACAAACCATTCAAGAAAGTGGAGGGAACCTACTACACATAAAGGAATACACCAAGAATGGGCAGCACCAAGAGGAGACCTATAGTAGTAAGAAGCACTCACAATGTCAACAAAATATTCGATTGGAAAAAAGTCAATTGATTATGGTGAGGGCCTATTAGGTCCTTCCTTTTGGGGGACAAATTTTTGACATGTTTTGAGAAAATCTCACTAACGGAAAGTCACACATAAAGTAGCCAAGGAAAGAGAAGTAATCCACTAAGATATGTTAGATGTGGAAGGTCGTCGAGGGAAAATAGGGAGACATGCATTCACAGTTGAGCCAGGATAGCCATCAATAGGATAGGAAGCAATCTCAACTGAGACATAGAAGCAGTCGAGAAGAAAGAGGCAGGGCATCTGAGGAAGAAACCAATAGTTCAGGCAACCAAAGTCCATAAAAGCTAAAGAAAATGGAAAAAACGAAATATAAAATGATTGTGTACCGAAATGTTGTTGATTTTATTGGACTTGGCATTGTTCTATATTTACATCATCTTGAATTAGTTTATGTTATGATTTCCTATTTTTATTAGAAAGGCCTAAAATCATGATGTAATTATATACTGATGATTGAAGCTAATGAAAAGGAGCTGCGGGGATGTTTATGGATTTGCATCTATTGGTTCTATGGGGCTCTTTAAAAAAATTATTATGAATGGATATGTATATTCTTTGTTCCTTTGAATGCTTTGTTTCTTTATTTTCGTGATGGTTATACATTTCATGCCATATTCCTAAGTTGAATTGAATTTTTGGCCCTTGTACAACTCCTCGAGGCTCCCGATACCTAGTTCTAATCCCTTATCTAATTAACGTCGCGACAAGCGTCGGTGAGATTCCTTATTTTCCTTGAGTAAGGTGAAAATATTGGCATTGTGGTAGACTACAACAGACCCTTTGTTGTCCCCTGTGATTGAACCCAGGGTCTCTACCCTTCTGTAATTTTTCGCCAACAAGCATTTACCTTGAAGGATTTTTCTTGTCTCTATTATTTTTAATTAACAACCTACTTCCTTCAAAAAACTAATAGATTGTAGCTCTATAAATGATCCTGACAATTTAACCCATATTGACATTCTTTGTCACTTCCCATGGTATATCAAAACAAGTGGATGATGACCTTAACGACAACCTAGAACCTCCCTCATGGGACTTGGAATATTCTTCAAATCAATACAGTGTACCAATGTAACCTCTTTTTAGAAGATAGAATATTGGCCCATACTTAAGAATCAAAGGCTAAACCTTCTTAATCCAATTCTTTAGAGAATGTTCTAACATCTACAAACCATGGGATTTCCCAATCAAGTTTTTGCCAACATATTTGATATTTGATATATTAACCCATGCTAAGATCCTCACCCATCACCATCATTACTCTCAACTTCCTTTTCATCACCTCTTTTTCACCTTTTGACCCTTGGTTTCTTTGATATATCCATGTAATTTTTATCAACCCTCAACACTACATTACTATCATTGTTTAAAACTATGCCAAAATAAATACTACCAACAATTATTGAGAGATATTCCTTATATATTTAAGTATATCAAATATATAAATTTTAGAATCTACTACTACGAGATGGTGACATCATGTTTTACAAATGAATATGAGGAAGATGTTATTAAATTGTACAACCTCAAAAATCTTTTTAATTATATTAAATGTAAGTTGTATAACCCATATTGCAATCTATTGTTTAACTTTTTACATGAAAAATTATATATATCTATATATATAGATAGAAATATTAATATAATTATTAATACTATTTTTAATTATTTAAAATATTTTTTTAAATACAAATATTGATTACAAAATTTATCAAACACTTTAAAAAAAACTCATCATCATCATATATTTATTAAAAATCTCATAACACTTTAAAAGACTTGAACCATAACCGTGGAATATATTATTCGAATAATTTTGAAACAAAACTTATTTATTTAAAAATTATAATGGTACAAAAGAGCAAATAAGATTAAATGTAAAAAAATAAAAATTTATTTTCAAGTTTTACATTTGTATTTCTCATATACTTCTCCCAAGCTCATACAAACATCAGCTACCTTGCTATTCTCCACCATGATGACCTAGGTGGCCTTCATATCCAATAAAAGGAAGGATAATAGGCAGGAGAATGGATTAAGACTGAGCCCTTGCCTCGATCGTTTCTTGTTATCATCCGGGATGATTTTAATTTAAAATGTGAACCAATTGAAGATATTGGTCCATGGTGTTCTTGCTGGAATTATGGACAATATATTTGTCCATGTTTGGTTCTCCTAAAACGTAGGAACAATTACTTTCGGTTAAAAACTCTCTTAATTAATGAAAGTTCTGTTTTTTCTTCTGAAAGAAAAAAGAAAAACTTTCTACGATCTCAAGGCTGACTTCAATCAAGTTGTTCCATCTTTGGGCGGACCTCCAGATTACTCTTTGGGTTGTAAGGGTTCTCTAGGTTTTGAAAAGCTGAGATAATGAGTTACTAATTATATGGAGATAATGAGTTTTTATAAAGTAAAATTTATATGGAAATAATGTTTCTTAAAATTAAAATTAAAATTAAAATATATATATATATATATAGATTCTACTAAAATGATGGGCTAAAAGCTTATAAGTAAAATCTAGCCAAGACTTATCATGGTAAATAACAGTGCATGAAAATTTCATGATGGTTACCACATTATCATGGTAAAATATCTATATTTTAAAATTTTAGTGTCTATATCTTTCGGATTTTGCAAATTTGTAACTTGAAAAGGATTCTTGATTTCAATAGTGTTTATTTTAAATTTCGATTTACTAAAAAAGAATTTTACATGATTTTTTTTATTTTATTTTAGAGAATGTGATTATTTTGAAATAGAATAAAATTCATTATAATTTTTTTTATATAATTTAGAGAAAAATCATTATATATTTTACTCTCTTTCATAGAGTAACAATCGATGATAGCTTTTTAATGTCAAGGAAATAGTAGAAGAGCCCTCCATCAAAGTTGTGTTGATTTACTTAACCATGAACCCCTATGAACCATAGTTTCTATAATGATATGTAAGCCCAATACACCTATTTTACATTTTTTCTTTCATTGTTCGTGTTTCTGCTGTCATGGTGGATGTTAGGTCCCTATAATACTAGTGTATTTCCTTATTATTATTGTCATTGTAGCCCCTTATTGTTATTGTTATGGCCATGTTGTCCCCATATTGTTATTATTGGGCCCCATTGAAGACCACTATTGTTATTGTTGTGCCCTTACATTATTATTATTATGTGGGCTATGATTATATTATGACCCCTTAGACTCCTATATATATAAAGGAAGCATTGTCATTTTGTATAATCCAAGAATTTTCATTTGTGTAATGTAAATGAGGTTGTCCCCTCAAAGATGTTGTTTTTGAATTCGTTGATCTATAGTTTCTTCTACTTTGTGAGGTGGTTGCATAGCATTTGGTATCAGAGCTTTGGATTTTAGGGTTTTCGTGCTTCAAACAAGCCATCATGAAATTTCCGCTATAACTTTTTTTCTACGAAGTTTTAGATGTTGATATTAAATCTCATTTGAACTGAAATGTTGGCAAAGCTTTGGTACAAATTTTAGATCTTGTCTCACTATATTTTCTGAGATATGATCCAAGGAAGTTATGGTTTTTACAGGCTCTCGAATTATATCTCAAACATGTGACTTCGGGAAAATCGCCATAACTTTCTCTCTCAGCATCACATTGAAATTTCGTCAAATGTTACAACAAGAAAATGGGTTGCAGTTTTCTTTGTATCATTTTAGTTTCTAAAGGTCAAAATAATGACACATGATGCTTCTTACAAGTTCGCTCTACTAAACAAGTCTATAATGAGTTCATCATGGGAGATTTGAAGTAACTCTTTCTTGGAGAATCCAATCTTCATCAGACTTTCGGAGTTGGAAAGAGGACTTAGAGGGATACCTCATGACGAAATTTCATACCTTGAAGATACACAATTACACGACACAACAGATTCAATATTGAGTTCCTACAAAGTGAAAAATGTGCATAGTTTGTATAAAATTTTGAATATGTTTGATTTGAAAAATTAGTTTGAAGGAATTCAAAAGGCATAGTGAAGCATAATTATCACTAATTGATGTGGCGAAGAAATAAAATGGAAACACCTAGTAAGAAATTCGAAATTTCTAGCATGAAACATGAAGAAGAGGAAGAAATGCAACATGATATATCAAAATTTTGAGACCAAGTGAAACAAATTTCACTCTCACAAAAAGTAAGAGAAGCTAAGATGGATGGTTAAAAGAAAGCCGTGGAAGCTAAGATGAATGGCGTGGAAGTAAACTTTGAAGATTTGAAGAAAGACATGGAAGTTTTGAAAGGAGGTTTGACAAGGTTGCTACAATAAATGTTTCCTAATGGTAAAAAGGTAGAGAGGAAACTCATAATGAGAACAAAAGATATGTTAGTCATGATTTCATAGACTCTAACATTGGAATGAAGACCCATCATGTTCCAAAGATAGATATGAGGAAATTTGATGGCAAGGATCCCATAAGATGGATACTACAAATGGAGCAATATTTTGATCTCCATAATGTGCAAAACACACAAAAGGTACGCATTGCGACTTTATATTTGGAACCCAATCAATTTGTATAGTATCGATAGCTTTTCTCTCGTAAACAAATTGTCACTTGGATAATTTTTATGGAAGAAATGATAGCACATTATGAGGATACAAAAAAGAAACACCTTTTTTAGCCAATTGATAAATCTAAAACAAAAGGGTTCAATGGTGGATCGCATTGAGGACTTCCAAAAATTGAACATAAGGGTAAAAGATTTTCTAGACGAGCATAGGATTGATATGTTCATAGGGGATTTAAAGGATAGCATCCAACATGAGGTTCATCTTTGGGAACCTAATTCATTGGAGAAGACATTCAGTTTGGCAAGAAAAATTGAAAGAAAAATTAAGGCAACAAGGAAGTTTATCAATCACAACTATAAAGATGGAAGTATTGTTTCCCCTAGCCTACCACAATCTACAAGGTTAACAGGATAACAATTGGAAGAAAAAGAGATAAATGGCTTTTCTTACGATTGTGATAGAAAATACACTAAAGGTCATAAGTGTGCCGACAAGAAATTATTTTACATAGATTGCAAAGAGAAAGAAGAAGAGGAACAAGAAACATCAAAAGAAGAGGATACACACTAGGAACAAGCCTTATAGAAATAAGAAATGAATCTGACCATATCTTGTAATGCATTGGCCAGAATTTCCACTCCTCAAACTATCAATATAGAAGGACATATCAAGAAGAAAAGTTAATAGTGTTGATTGATTCCGGTAGTACCCATAATTTATTTCATTGTAAGATAGCAAAGGATTGAATTGCTTCTTATATCCAACATGGGAGTGTCAAGTGATGGTTGCAAATGGAGGAACCATAAATTTCTCTCAGAAGTGCCATAATATCAAGCCATCCATAGGAGAATACATGTTAAATAGTCCATTATTTTCCATTTCAATGGGTGGTGCTGAAGTTGTACTAGGAGTCCAATGGCTACAATCTTTGGGTATGATAGTTTTTAATTTTCAAGAACTTTCTCTTGAATTTTTTTTAAGAAGGAAAGAAAGTTGAATTAAGGGGTATCACGGGGAAACCAGGAAAAATAATCAGCTCTAACGACATGAAAAAGCCTCTAAATAAATAACAATGCGGCATAATTGCACAATTATGTTCACTAGAGTTTCCCACATCGAAATCGTTTAATTCTCTATAATGAATTAAGAGTGAACCCTTGCCTCGATCATTTCTTGTTATCATCCACTACTGTTGTAGACAATTTTAATTTAAAATGTGAAGAAATTGAAGATATTGGTCCATGGTGTTCTCGCTGGAATTATGGACAATATATTGGTCCATGGTTGGTTCTCCTGAAACGCACAGAACAATTACTTTTGGCTAAAAACTCTCTTCATTAATGAAAGTTCTGTTTTTTTTCTTCTGAAAGAAAAAATTACTTTCTACGATATCACAGCCAACTTCAATCAAGTTGTTCCATCTTTGGGAAAACCTCGAGATTATTCTTTGAGTTCTAAGGGTTTTTTTCTAGGTTTTGGAGAGGTGAGATAATGAATTTTTTTTAGTAAAATTTATATGGAAATAACGTTTTTTTTAATGTGTGTGTGTGTGTGTGTGTGTGTGTGTGTGTGTATATATATATATATATATATATATATATATATATATATTCACTTAGATATTTATATTATAAAAAAATTGAGTGATAAAAACTAAATGATGAGCTAAAAACTTATAAGTAAACTCTAGCCAAGACTTTACGGGAAATCCTATGCTTGTGTTCGATAGAGGCAATTACAGTCCATGAAAATTTCATGATGGTTGCCACATTATCATGGTAAAATATCTATATTTTAAAATTTGAGTGTCTATATCTTTCAGATTTTGTAAATTTGTAATTTTAAAAGAATTAAGGGTTCTTGATTTGAATAGTGTTTATTTTAAATTTTGATTTATTAAAAAAATGAATTTTTGATGAATTTATTTATTTATTTTAGGGAATGTGATTATTTTGAAATTAAATAAAATTTAAAATAGTTTTTTTTATATAATTTATAGAAAAACCATTATGTATTTTAGTGTGTTTCATAGGAGTAACAATGAATGATACCTTTCTAAAGTCAAGAAAACAACATAATATCTCTTCCTCAAAGATGCACTGATTTACTTAACCATGAACCCCCTATGAACCATAGTCTTGATAGCGATGCCTAAGTGCAATACACCTACTCTACATTTTTCTTTTTATTGTCAATGGTGGTTGTTAGGTCCCTATAATACTTGTGCATTCCCTTATTATTATTGTCATTGTAGACCCTTATTGTTTTTGATGTGCCCATGCTGTCTCCATATTGTTATTCTTGTGCCCTGTTGGTATCATCCCATGACCCCCTTTTTCCTCCTAAAACATATCATTTGCCCATTCCTTTTCATCATATATCTCTTAGAATCCTTGAAAATTGATTAGTTAATAGTCCTATAGTTATTAAAATTCATTGAAATTGATTTAGGAGTTTTATGTTAAAGAATTAGAAGTTTTTAGTGAAATGGTTACAGGAAGTTCCAACATCCTGTAATTAGCTCATTGTTTGACATGTGGCACAACAACTAGGCTAGAGCGAAAGGCATGGATGAAAAGTAGAATGTCCAAGCATGGACGAATACCTATCCTACAGCAGAATTGGCCCTCCTACATGCGCGGTCAACATAGGTCAAAGCATGGCACACTGGCGACAAAGGCAGCAACAACAGAGCATTCTAATTTGATTTAGTTTTTGTTCTTTTTGAAATCAGTTTAGGATGGAAACATTTTGAAAATCTCGATGTATTAAAAGCGGCAAAAACCATATTCTAAATGTACATTCATTTTCGAAATGACATGGTTGTAAATAGACATATGTAAATACAGTCCGGGTAATGAATGATGGTTAATCGTTGTATCATTCTGAAAGAGAGTTTTTGAACTTAATATTAAGACTCCAGTTACAGTCACGACCCTTGTCTTGTGCGTTGATTTGATAGCCGGTTGAATACAGTCCAGTATACCTCTGGAATGCAGACGGGCCCTGCGTTAAACCGGTATACTGTCCTTTTCATTTTATTCGCACTTAGGGTATTATATGGTTTGCACAGTAGTTACGATTGGTTTCCGATTTCAATAGCTCTTGATTTCAATCAAATGTATATGGTTTGCGTTTGTGGTAATGCTTGAACAGTCATCGCTGAGATCTTGAAGCGCGTCCTGTAAGGGATTCAATCCCTGTGTTGTCTTTTAAAAGCAATGTCATGAACCTTGTTTTCATTTCAAAATCCATTTATGATCTCTGTATATTTTTTATCTTGTATAAATATTAGTGAATGCTGGGTGTTTGCTGAACAAGGGTTTTATGTGTGATTTCTCTGTAAGGAGATCGAAATCTTGGTTTGCAGTGATACACAGTGTTTAGGTTCAGTGTTTAATTTGGTAAATGCATTTAATGATAGTATTGTAATCAGGTATATTGGCAGAGTGACCTGAGTTTTTGGATGATAGGTAACATACCCCAATCTTCCGTAAAGAAGTCCTGTGACCTACATCATAACCACTTAGCAAACAATCCTTTATGTCTATATACTTTAGATGCATGCCACTAAGCTTACGCATCCTGGTCGATAATAAATATAGTCTAGTCTAGTACCCTAGCTAGAACACTACATTTTGGCGCCGTTGCCGGGGAGGCGTACTTAAAGGATTCAAACAAAAAGAAAAAAATTTCAATACACAAAAATAAACAAAAGCACAGTTAGAAATCATGTTCATTTATGCCTAGATTTAGAGACAGTCAAGGTAGATTTGTAAAAACCCCCCACCATCTAAAAACTAACCCATCATCATCAGGAGCAGACTCTCTAGGGAATACAACACCAGCTGAGGAAGTTATCCAAACATTGGAAGAAAAATTTTATTCAGGACAAAAACTTACTCTTATTGAGAGGGAAACTTTATTCACACACAAATCGCAGAAGAAGCACTTTCCTAGACCTTCTACACAAGGAGAATGTAGTACAGTGACCGAACAATCTTCCTTTCTCCTTTTTCCAACAAGTGACACTCACATAGAGAGACCGATTAGAATGGCTGAGGAAGGATCTGGATCAGTACCACGCCAAGGAGATGAAGAGGAGTCCACTTTTAAGTTTCCCATACACGAACCACAGGAGGATGATGAGATCAAAATGAAAAACATACCCCCATCCGTGCTACCAAATTTCTATGGTATGGCTTCGGAGGATCCAGACTCATTCTTGTTCGAGTTTGACATTGTATGTCGAACTTATGGCTATACAGATGATGCCCATAGGCTCAGATTATTCCCAGCGACATTAAAGGCATCAGTCTTAAAATGGTTCATGGGGCTAGGTGAGCATGCTATAGTTGATTGGGATGGCATGAGGAGAATATTTCGAAGGAAATATCAGCCTTATTTCAGATCCAAAGACTCTAAAGATGATATCTTTAGAACGAGCCAGCAAGAGGATGAGACCTTTGAGGAATATTTAGAACGGTTTGTCTACAACTTACAAAAATCTAAACACCAAACTATGCCTCTTGATCTGGTCCGCACAATATTCTTGAAAGTTATCCGAGAGGAATACATGGATGATCTCAACTTGATGGGAAAAGGTGACATTTCTGCCTTACCCTTTGAAGAAATCGCTGAGTTGTGCGAAAAGTATTCAAGGAGTAAAGCTAAAATGGGAAAGAGAAGCCTGTCATCAAGGGTCACAAAATCTGCCTCTGCAAGTGTCACAAGGGCTGAAATAGGGAATCTTTTAGAAGAGTTTAAAACAGATCTGTTAAGCACTCTAGGGAACCAAATTGACACTTTAAAAGCCAAGAAGAAACAAGAAGATGAAGATCATATAATGGCTATCTTCTGCCCAAAATGCCGGAAGAAACATGCATTAAAAGATTGCCCTCTAGAGAACATCCAAGTTTGTGCTTTCTGTACTGAACATCATGATATGTTTAACTGTCCTAAAGTTAAAGTTTTGCAGAACTGTAATATGGCAGCCAATACAGAGATGAAAAACGTGTATTACATGGGCACAAAGCGACCATGGCAGCCAAGGCCAGCACCTCAAGGTATATTTCCAAATCAAAATCTGCAATTTCCTATGAATGATCAAATGTATGCACAAAACGCATGGAATGTACCCATGCCATGGCAACACCAAAACCAACCACAACACCAATGGAGACTGTCTCAACAGTACTCCCAATCTTATCATACATATCCTCAATCATACCCACCATACTCACAACCATATCAACAATACCAACAGCCGTATCCATCACATTCTCAACCATATCAGCAGTATCCTCAGCAAGTTGTCTATCAGCCCCAACCTCCTCAACAAGAACTGCCTGCTCCTCCACCAATAAATGCACCACAACTGCAATTTCCAGCTAACTCACAACCTCCCAGACCCACTCAAATTCCTGCTCAAACTGTCCCAAATCCGAATAATAGAGTAGAGAGGCCAGCCTAAAATGTAGAAGAGGGAACCTCATATTCCACACTGCCTTTGCAAAATATTAATTTGAGGTCTGGTAGGGTACTCCACAAAGATTCTCCAATAACAGATAAGCAAGAAGAAAACTCAGAAAATGAAAATGAAATGACAAATCAAACAAAATCAAACAATGATACCAAAGATAAACAGATGCAACCACTGCATCCACCTTTTCCAGACCGATTGGTCCAAATAAAACCACCACTGTCTATACCACAATTTGATGTCTTAGATGAACTTAAGAATGTCTACATAAAAATTCCACTGCTGCAAGCTATAAAAGACATTCCCATCTATACTAAGGCCATCAAAGACATATGTCTCAAGAAACCTCCTAGAAAAAGGATTGATCCTCAAACCATTCATGTCATAGGACATTTAGCAGGCCTTATGACCAATACCATCTCCATGGAAAAGTATGTTGATCCTGGCATTCCCAAAGTGACCACCATCATTAACAACATACAAATTCCAAACACTTTGATAGATCTTAGAGCCGCAATCAATGTCATGACTCTTGAAACCATGAGAACACTCCAGCTCATAAATTTGCAACATACAACAATTGTTCTAGAACTAGCTGATAGGTCTAAAGTCATTCCTGAAGGGATTTTGGAAGACATCATTGTCTCACTGGACTCTTGGGAGTATCCAGTGGATTTCTTAGTCCTTCAACCCAAATCCAATTTAGGAGGACACCCTATCATCCTTGGTAGACCATGGTTAGCGACTGCTGATGCATTCATAGGATGTCGATCGGGCAACATAATCATTTCAAGAGGGACCGAAAGAAAACAACTCACCCTTTATCCATCGGCACAATCACCAACAGTAACATACAATTTGTGGCTTGATGATAAATTTAATGATAAAGAAGAAGTACAATCTGTTTTTAGCATTGACCAAATCTATGATTTCCAAGAACAAGACAATAATGATTTGGTGGAATTATTCCTTTCTCAACCTGATATGTCTGAAAATTTGAGAAACGAACAATATCATGCTGCAGATGTGCTTCTGGCCCAAAACTTTCAGGAAACATGCACCATCCAATCTTTGCAAACTACATTTCACGACATTTTTCCAGTTCAATCCATCACCAATACACAGAGTCAGATCATAGAGATTAGTCCAGGGAAAATTCTGAACATAGGCAATCACCTAGACTCATCTCAGCAAGAGAAATTGATTCGAATCTTGAGAAAATACCAAAAAGCCTTTGCTTGGGACTACACCGATATGCATGGGATTCACCCCGACACATGCACTCACCATATCTATACAGATAGCACCATTAAACCAGTGAGGCAACCACAGAGAAGAATGAACCCCATGCTCCAAGATATTGTCAGAGAGGAATTGCCAAAACTTTTGAGAGTTAATTTTATATATCCTATTTCTGACAGTCAGTGGGTATCCCCATTGGTTATAGTGCCCAAGAAAAATGGTAAGTGGCGCATTTGTGTTGATTACAGACAGCTGAATAAAGCAATGCTCAAAGGTTATTTCCCACTGCCATTTATTGACCAAGTGTTAGACACCCTAGCTGGCAAATCATCATTTTGTTTTCATGATGGTTTCAGTGGCTACAACCAGATCAGGATCGCCTCCGAAGACCAGGACAAAACCACATTCACCTATCCTTGGGGCACCTATGCTTACGATGTTTTTCCATTTGGACTTTGCAACGCTCCAGCTACATTTCAGAGAGCTGTGTTGGCTATTTTCGCTGATTTAATTCATGATTGTGTTGAAGTTTACATGGATGATTTTTCAGTATATGGCAATTCATTTGAACATGCATTAGAAAACCTTGAGAGAGTTTTGAAAATATGTATTGAAGCTAACCTGTCCCTCAGCAATGAAAAGTGATTTATGATGTTAAACGAAGGGATAGTGTTAGGACCCTATATTTCTTTTCAAGGCATCCAGGTTGACCCAGCAAAGATCCAGATCATTGCTGATTTGCCAATTCCACAGAATCAAAGAGAGGTAAGAAGTTTCCTTAGGTATGCAAGCTATTACCGAAGATTTATTGAACATTTTAGTAAGATAGATTTACCGTTGTTTAAACTTCTAACCAAAGATGTACTTTTCAACTGGAATAATAACTGCCAACAAGCATTCGAACAACTCAGAAAGAATTTATCTACCGCACCAGTCTTAAGAGGGCCTAATTGGAGCCTACCATTTCATATCTTTACCGATGCATCTGACACTGCAGTGGTTGCATCATTAGGCCACAAAGAGGACTCTTGTACTTATGCCATTTATTTCATTAGTAAAAATCTAACACCTGCAGAGTTAAACTACACAGTTACAGAAAATGAAACACTTGCCATCATTTATGCTGTGAATAAATTCCAACATTACATAACTGGTTATGAGGTCTTTGTACATACTGATCATTTGGCCATTAGACATTTAATGAATTCCTTGATAATATTGCAGTAATGGAGCATACTCTTTCAAATATGGCTTCTTTAGTTACCACCAAATCCATATTATCAAGGAGGATAAGAATAAAATGACATTCGTGACCAAATGGGGTCCTATGCCTACCACGTAATGCCCTTTGGTCTAAAGAATTCATTGACCATGTTTTTGAGGATTGTAATCATTGTATTTTGGGACTGCATTTACATATTTATGGAAGTGTACATGGATGATTAGACAATCTAACTTTTATTAAAGAAAAACTCCAACTTTCTCTGAGTGATGTTTAATCGGTACAAGTAGCTACAATCTCCTTGAATTTGAAGGAGTGAATTTGTGATGTCCCCTTTCGAACAATCTTTGGGCATATAGTTTGTAAATAAGGAGTGTCCATCGATCCTGCCAAGGTTGTGGT
This sequence comes from Pinus tabuliformis, assembly GCA_031772625.1. Classification (NCBI taxonomy): domain Eukaryota; kingdom Viridiplantae; phylum Streptophyta; class Pinopsida; order Pinales; family Pinaceae; genus Pinus; species Pinus tabuliformis. Next base: position 522,078,107 of record CM062808.1, read on the forward strand.
AATCCTAAATATGCCTCAACCAATAAGTGTTAAGAAACTGAGATCAACTCTTGGCCACAAAGGACATTACCACAAGTTCATCTACAACTATACCTTCATCATTGCACCACTAGAGAAGTTTTTGAAGAGATCTGAGAGGTTTTCCTTCTATAATGAATGTGATGTTGCCTTCAATGTATTTAAAGAGAATCTATAAAGAATACCAACCCTAGTTTACCTAGATTAGAACAAGAAATTTAATTACCATATTGATGCATCAATAATTTTTCTGGGAGATGTTTTGGCTTAGCTCAAAGATAGTAACCTTGATCACCTAATCTACTTTGCGAGAATAAAACTTTCCACAAATAAAAATAACCATTCGAGAACAAATTAGGAAGCTATCGCAATGTTGTACTTTCTACAGAAATTATCACACTACCTTGTGGGGGGTCCATTCTAGTTCTTTACTGACCACTCCACACTAAAGTACCTAGTGAATAAGTTTGTGCTCAAAGGAATAATTGTATATGGCTCCTCTTGTTCTAGGAGTTCACATTCAAAGTAATTGTCAAGCTAGGGAGGATGAATGTGGGTCTTGGTCATATTTACTGGTGGGCCCAACATTTTATTCATCAAATTGATTTGATCTCTCAAAGGGTGTCGTAGTTAGTTTTAGGTAGAATCAGTCAGTTAATGTTGTAGTTGTGTCAATTATTTTAGTTGCATCAGTTACATCAGTTGCATCAAGTATCTCACTTGCATCATTCACTTCCGTTATTTTAGCTATATCAATCACGAATAAAGTTACCTCAATTAATCTCGATAATTAGTTCAGTTCAACACTCTGTAATTGATTATGGATAGGGAATCACATGTTGCAATAGTCTTATCCACAGTAATTAGTAACAATTCCCTATGTCACTTAGAATTTGGGTTAAATATCTCCCGCAATATCCCTAACATGATTTGGTTACCAAATTTTTGGAATATTCCTTTATCTCATCATAATTAACCATCATGATCACTTTCATTTTTAGTTTTCATGTCATCGAGGTCAGATCTAGGTCACATGAATCGTTAATGCCATGATTTGAATCGATTATAAATAGTTTTCATATTAATTTGTTAACCAATCTAACAAAAAAATATAGTGTTAAGTCTTTATATTTAGTTTGTATGGAAACGTTATGTTCTTGATTATCAAAGTGTAGGTGGTGGAATCACCAAGTCTGGGATTTGTGTCAAATTCCCTTGGTCACCAACCTAAATTCTAACCACCTATGTCTATTATGTATAGTAGTTGAATTCCATCTATTACCAAGGTATCTAAAACTACTATTTCCAGCCCTCCATATAGCTTCGGATTTGTTGAGCTTGAGAATAATTATGGAAAATATGAGAAGGCCTCACTCATGGAAAATGACATATTAAATTACCTCCATTTCCCCATGCTGAGGAACGAATTTTTACAGATGCCATAACCAAACTAGATAGAAGCCATTCAACTAGAATCAAGGAGGATTTAAGAGGAAATCAAAGGTCCAAACTACTGAACATGCGAATTTTATGAGTGTTTGACACTTAAGAGGGAAAAATGTAGTGTACTAAATTGATTATCATCTGAATGCATAAGGATTCTATCTAGCTAAAAAAGGAATACCCCATACATACCAAGAACATTCAAAAATTAATGAGACTATTTTCTGCAACAACTATAAAGTCATCTACATTCCAAAATACTTCCAAGTGGGGAAGAAGACAATTGAAAACAATTACTACAACAAGTATGATACTCACCATAATGGAAAAGGAGACAATATTGAGCCAATTAATTTTCCCGCCATAAAATTCACCTGTTATATAATTGATGGAAAAATCATGTGCCATTACACAAAAGGAAAGTGCAATGTGGACACCATTTCAGTGGTGAAATCTTGTGATAATGGGGAACAATTGAATTCGTGTAGTTATATGTTGAACGAACTTTATGAAGGCTACGAATATGTGTATAAAATGGAAAGATACTTCATCTATGGATACCTTGTTTTTTATTTAGCTATGATGAAGCGGTGCCCTTCGAAATGCAGAGAGCTAACTCCTATCATGAAGGATCACGCCTTATCACTCAAGTGCTTACCATGGAAGACTTTAGGGGACCCCAACAACAAGTAAATTAATGAGGCCTCTTTCGTTGGATGGTATGAAAATATGCTAGTCGTCGCGAAAGGCATTCTGAGAATCCCAACATTGATTATAGATGACTACTCACATGAAATATGGTCTGGTGTACACCATGGAAGTACCCAAATTCACCCTAAAGTTGTCAATCCAAAGACATTATAGATGTGTGCTCAGCCTTACATTCTCTCAGAAGAGGGATTTCATAATGAAGTTCTATCCTAGCTCGAGATTTTTGGTCAATTTTGAGATAACAAGAAGATCTATTATTTGGAAGTGATGTTACCTAAGATGATTTGAGGTTAGATCCCATCTGCCTCCCAAAAGCGAGTAGTGGAGGATATGCTCAACCATGTCTTCAAGAGGTTGGAGATAACAATGATATTAGTTTGCAACATTCTGGAGGAACTCGAGTCATCAGTAAGTCCCTTGCTATTTTTCTCTAAATTTCTTCATGGTAATCCAATAAGTTCTTTGTTTTTCAACCTAGTCATTGTCTCACTTCCCTCTATGGATCCCCACTCTAATACTGAACCAACCATCTAGGATAATTGGTTGATTTCTACCAAGACACCATCACTTCCTAGGAAACTTATTATAGTTACCCCTACCGAGGTTGTCAATCTCACCGACGAGGAACCACATCCCCTCACCAGCACATAAATCCTTGAGGAGAACCTATTGTCCACCTCCTTTGTGTCCCCACCATCACACAACCCATCACCGCGCATAATCTCCCCCTCCGAAACTATTTCATACATTCCTTTGTCTCACAATCTTCTTGGGGTCGAGACTGAAAATGGAAGTAGACTCCATGATCCAATCGATCATTGGCACTATAAGAGATGAACTCATAGCTCACCCTAAAAACACAGATTCAGTTAATACATATATGTTATTTTTTGTACTGTCATCAAGTCGTGAACTAAAAATTGATCAACCTATCCACTATAATTTCCAGGGAACATAAGTCATAGACACCTTTCCTCTAACTTCACACCCAACTTTCCTTTCACCACCACATTCCATTCCATACTATACCAGTACCCACACCACTGAGACCCAACAGTAGAATATTTTTCCCCAAGGGAAATTCGGGAAATTGCTTCCCTGTGGATAATCGATGCAAACCTAATATCCTCAACATGCTACCATGACACCTGATGACCTCCAAATATGGTCATTTTCTCCATTGATTACTTTTATTCAACTGGATTCATGTCAAGGAAAAACATTGCATAACACTGTGATAGTTGAACATGAGAAACAACAACAACAACTTCTTTCTATTGCAGCTAGTGAGATCAAATTATATAGGAAAAGTAAGAGCTACAACAACAAATTGGTTAAATCAAATCAAACTTCAAAGCTCTTTGGCCCACAATTCTTGAGATATTTTCAAATGCACCAAAAGGCTTTTCGACCTGTGCTCTTTCGGTTTGTTGTGATCATATCAAAACTGCATGCACGAATCTTGTCTCTCAAAACAAGGAGATTTAGAGAAATATCACTACCAACCAAAGGGTACTCCCTGATCCAGAAACCTAATATGTTAATGACATTGAGTATAAAATTGTTGATGTGGCTTATATGGGAGCCTCCATTCAACAGGATACCGGGGAAGATAAGCAACTCTTTAGTCAATTTCATGACTCATTGGGGTTCCTTACAAAAAAATAAATCGATATACACTTTTTGCCAACACGGTAATCAACTCTTGAACCAAGGTTTGACCACACCATACCTTAGCCAATAAAACAAAATTTTTACGCATTTTGATATTCTTGAAAAGTAGATCCAGCAAATTGAGGATGAATCGCGTGCGAGAAAAACTCTGCTCTATGACCTTAAGCCACCTACACAGGTCCACTTCTAGAAGCTACAACAACTCAACGCACAAGTAGAAACTAAGTGTAATTCTCCTAGCCAACCAACAACTGGAATCACTGTACACTTCATCGATAAACCTAGCACTCTCATGAGTCCATGACAGTCAACCCTTGCTATTTATACACATTTCAATACCACTTCCATCCAATACATCTTGGAGTTGGTTCCTTTGTTTGAAGGGGAGCCTGGTGCACATGAACAAATAGGCTAAGTAGAAGAAACACCAACAAGAGACCCACAAAAACAAGATGCTTCAACAATTTCAACAAAGGATTGACTTGTGGACAAGTCAATTGATTATGGTTAGGGACTGTTGGATCCTTCGTTTTTGGAGAAAACATCTTGACATGTTTTGAAAAAATTTGACCAATGAGAAGTCACGAAAAAAGCAGCTGAGGAAAAAGAAGGAATCTGCTAAGATATGTTAGTTGTCGAAGGTAGGCCAAGGAAAAGTGGGAGACATGCAATCAAAATAGAGCTAATAAAACCGTTAATAAGAGAGGAGGCAATCGTAGTAGAGCCACAAAATTAGCCAAGAAAGAAAGGACAGGTAATCCAAGGAAGAAACAAACCATTCAAGGTAATCCCTCACAGTTGCCCACTAGGCACTGAGGCATGTCATAGCTCCATTTTCAAGGCTCATACTGATCACCTCAGTCTTGATATTCTGAAACCTGCTTAGGTAACCTCCACACAGACTGAAAAGGTAGCTTGTCAGATGACAAAGGAAGAGGATGCACAATTTTTGGATCCCTCCTTGGATGAGGACTATTCTAAGCAAGATGCAGGAGCAGATGATTTCTTTGTGTCCTCCACACATGAACACACTGGTACACCTTTTATATTAATTGTGCAGGCCAAGATGACAAAGAGAAGTACATAGCCACCATTGTTATTCATCAGGTGTACAGAGGATCCCATGAAGAACATCCAAGGATGAGAGCATACAGAAAGGGGACAAAGTACAAATCATCTCTATCTATTAAGCTCAAATGTCCTAAACTTTTTGAGGTAGATGATCAAATAAATCCAGTTTTATAGCTCTATGATGAACTGACCGAGAGGAGGAGAAACAATTTTGATGGCCTATCAGATGGCTAGTTTTTGAAGATTTATGTTGTTTAAAGTTCTCATGCCTTAATGATTGTAAGCATTTCCTTTACAGGTTTTAGTGTAGACATAATTTGACTCCATGCTCAATGGATACTAGGCAATGTTTTTAAGCTTGTTTTGTATGAAGGCATTGGTCTGCAGTTCTTGAGACCTCATAGGGAGGATCTCATCCCCAGAAGGAGTGAGTCTTAGCTCTGCTTCATGCTTCAGCATTTGGAGGACCAAATACTATCTTGGCCATGTGATTATGCTAAAAGGGAGCTCACAACAGTCTGTTTCCTTCTTCCCCTTCATTTTCCTTATACTCTCTTGACTCCCGCTATCCCTGTTTTCCTCCAAAATTCTTTATAAACCTATATCCCCTCGGGTCCCCGGGCATAAAACTTAAACCCATATAACCTGCACTCACACTTCTATACGCCTCCATAAGCTTTCACCATAACCCGTCGACTTCGGTTGATCACAACCATTGATCGCTCCACTCGAATCCAACAAAGTCTTGGTTAGCCCCTTTTCCTTAGTCCCCAGGAACTTAACCCATGAAACCGCGCCCATATAACCATTCGCCGCATTCGCAACTATTGATTTTTTGTGCCCCGATCTGACGGTCCCACGTCGCACATAACCCGCTCACTTGTTCCCAATTGTCCGATCGCTTACCATGAGATCCAACAACATTCGTACCTCTCGATCGCGAGAGCTCCCCACTCGTTAACTTTCGGGGCAACGGTTTTCCCCTCGTCGCATTTGCCATGTGTCACGCGTTCAATGGTATCGCGCGCTCGTTGTACGTTTACTGCCCATCCCCGTAAGCGGTGCGGGGAATACCGTCGGCCACTGACACTGCCATTCCCGCATGTTGTCTCCCGCACTATTCTTCCACCCGGTAGCTGTCGGATCTGCTTGACCATGATCCAACGACCCACGTTTGTCCATCCACGTTGTCTCTTGATAGCTTCTGCAAACGAATCTCTGTCATTCAATTTCTTAATCTCACGGTTAACCTCGTTCCTCCATTCAGTTCGTCCGCCCGCTAAGAAGTCCAAGCTCCTTAATTTCTCTATGCATCTGAAGAACGAGCTTAACCAGTCCCGGTACTGTTTGTATCAAATCTTCAACCACCTCATTCAACAAACGGAGTGGCCGAGAAGAAAAGGACTAGCCTCAAGCAGTTAAATGCATTTAATGGTAATGGAGTTTCATCCATATTTCACGCCACCTGCTCAGAGAAGGACCTCCGAATAGCAGAAAAGTTCGATTTGTTCATTAAAGCCACAGATCGTAGCAAAGACTCCATAAGAGAGTTAAGGTGGTTAGTGGTCCATTATGATCCCTCCACGCATAGAGCAAGAAAATATCTTTGTAAAAAAACTCTATATATACCCAAAACACAGATGTAATCAGGGTTGATGGTTGTAGTTTTGATGTAAGGTTCAACTTCTGGAGACTGTAACTACTATGATACTTGCAGTGTCTTGTCTTCATTTTTAGCTAATACAAGCTTCTTTTGCTATTAATTTCTCACTTTCCATTTCTGCTCTGTTCTAGGTTGTGCCTGTTATGCATTTGTTCATGTGCTCTTGAATTTTAGCATTAGAGGGGCTGTCATCCCACCTATGTGTTAGAATCTAGTATGTATCATTGAATGTGTTATGCAGGTTTCTATTTACTTAGTGCCAGAGAGTTGTCATCCTGTCTATGCACTAGGAAATAGATTTGTAGAACTCTTTACTAGTTGCAGCCGACCATCACATGATCTTGTGCATCTGCTGGTGTGGTCAGTATTGTCCATGTTCACTTAATCCTCAAACTGTGAGTAATTGGTGGTCTAAAGTCTTGTAGTCTAGGGGTGTTAACCCATGTCTAGGGTTAAGCATAGTAGAAGTGGTTATCTGGCATGAATATGCATCATTCCTTCCATTCTTCCATTTCCAACTTTTTGTTGAGTTTGTAATGTTCCCGAGCATCTATGAGATACAACCTAGGAGAGTTTCTTGGGGTGATAATAGGCTTCATAGCTATTTAAAGCATACTATTCTCATATTTAATCCCACTAGCTTAGATGATGTATCTGTTCAAGCCACACATCTAGAAGCTAGAGTTAAAAATGTAAACCCAAAGGTTATGGGATAACCTAAATATTGTGTAAGTAAGAGCAAGGAAAAGAAGAAAATGAAATGGAAGGAGAGGAAGGCAAACACTGTAAAGAAGGATAAACTTTCATGCACTCATTGCGAGAAAGAAGGAAACGATGAGGCACACTACTGGTTTTTGCATCCAGAACTGAAACCTAAGAAGTTCGCTGGAAAGGAGAAGAAGAATGTTGCTGCTATTCAAAAGGACTTGGGATCAGATTCAGGCGATGAAAAAACAGTTACAACCATAGGTATTAAAGGTAAAGATTCTAAAGCATCCACAAGTAATTCTTCACAATCTGTTGATAATGACAATAATAAGGGAAAGAAATGAGCTTTTTCGTATTAGAGTAATTTCCAAGAATAATAAGATTGATACTTTATTTGATAGTGGATCACAAGTAAATTTGATTTTTGAAACAATTGTAAAGAAGTTAGGATTACAAACAAAACCTCATGAGAAGCCATATCCGTTACGTTGGGTGTGTGATAAAATAAAGCTACAAGTAACGAGACAATGTAAACTTAGGTTTGCTATTGAATCAACATTTTTAGATGAGTTTGAGTTAGACATAGTTCCATTGGATATATGTGGTATTGTTTTGGGAAGTCCATACTTGTATGATAGAAAAGCTATTTTCTATAGAGCTGAGAATAAGTATCAAATCGCTAAATATGGAATAGAATATATTGTAAGAGCTCATAAACTCAAAGGTAGTTATTCTCTCATAAACTCAGCACATATGAAAATAATTTTGAATTCAAGTAAGAAATTTTTACTAATGGTTGTAAAGGAAAAGGACCCTAAAATATCCAATGCATTTGAAGGCCGTGATTCTAAACAGAAAGCTGATTTAGTTAAAGTTGTTTTAGAGTATGATGTTCTATTTCAAGAACCTAAAGGTCTGCCACCCAAGTTAGAAATAGTACATGATATTTATATGCAGCAAGATGCTCCATTACCTAACATTGGAATGTACAGGTTATCAGCTTTAGAGAATGCAGAGATAAAGAAGCAAGTATAGGAGTTTCTCGATAAAGGGTTTATACGACCAAGCACATCACCATGTGGATCTCTAATCGTGCTGGTGAGAAAGAAATATGGTTCGTGGAGAATGTGCATTGATTATAGAGCACTAAATAAAATAATGATCAATAATCATTATCCTCTTCCTCTTATTGATGATTTATTAGATCAATTAAAAGAAGTACTTTACTTTTCTAAGTTAGATTTACGAAGTGGCTATCCTCAGGTTAGAGTTGTAGAACAAGATTCATGGAAGACTACTTTCAAGATAAAGCAAGAACTGTATGAATGGTTGGTTATGCCTTTTGGCTTAACCAATGCTCCTGCTACATTTATGAGAGTCATGAATGATGTACTCAGACCATTTATTGATGATTTTTTAATTGTTTATTTAGATGACATTCTTGTTTTTAGTAAGACATGGGAAGACCACATAAAGCATGTGAAGCAGACTTTATATGTTTTAAAAAGATAAAATCTCTATGTAAAACTGTCAAAATGTGAATTTGGTAGAACATATTGAAATTATTTGGGTTATATTGTAGGGGGTGGTGAATTGAAGATAGATCCCTCTAAGGTTGAAGTCATTATGAACTAGCCTGGACCCAAAGCTGCTACAAAGGTTAGGAGTTTCCCAGGGGCAACACAATATTGGAGAAAGTTTATTGATAACCTCTCAATGATTGCAGCTCCATTACATGATTTAACATGATTGAAATAGGTGTTTAAGTGGGGATGCAAACAACAGAAAGCGTTCAGCACCATAAAAGATAAAATCAGTAAAACACCAGTACTGGCACTGCCAGATCTTCAACATCCATCTGAGATTGAGATAGATTCCAGTGACTATGCCATGGGAGGAGTGTTGATGCAACACGGAAAATCTGTATGCTATCATTTTGAGACATTTTCTTCTATAGTAGTTAACTATCCAACATATGATAAAGAATTGTATGCATTATTACAAAGTGTGAAAAAGTGGAAACATTACATCATCGGTAAAGAAACAATCATACATACAAATCATCAACCACTCCAATATTTTCACTTACAAACTAAATTGTATCAATTAAGACATTATAGGTGGATGGGTTTTCTACAACAATTTCATCTTGTCATAGGATATAAGAAGGGCATACACAATAAGGTTGCAGACATGTTATCAAGACCAATCATAAATGCATCTACTATACTTAAGCATAACTCAGTAATGCATGAAAGTTACATTGAACAATATGCTCAAGATGTAGATTTTAAAGATGTATGTGCAACTTTAAGTCATGGCAAGCAAGTAGAAAAATTGGATTATTATGTAAAGGACCAACTCTTATATCATTTGAAAAGTTATGCATTCCGCAAACTGAAAGAGTTAACATAATCTGAGAAGCACATACTTCTCTCATATCAGGTCATTTTGGTGTAAGTAAAACAATTGCACAATTGCAAAGGTTATGTTATTGGCTAATAATGCATGAGATAGTTTCTAGATATATCAAACGGTGTACTATGTGTGCTACAAGCAAGCCAAATAATATGAAATTAGGCTTGTACACTCCACATCCAATTCCTTCTCGTCCTTGGGAAAGTGTTTCCATGGATTTTGTTGGGGGATTGCCAAAATCTAGGGAAGGTCATGATTATTTGTATGTTGTTGTGGATAGGTTCAATAAAATGTGTATTTTGATACCATGTAACAAGCAGGTTACAGCTGAACAAATAGTAAATTTGTTCTTTCAGAATGTATGGGTTCATCTTGGGTTACCCACTTCTATTGTATTTGATCAAGATTCTCGATTTTTTGGAAAGTTTTGGTCAAGTTTATGGGAGTTGATGGACACTAGGTTGAAGAAGAGCATAGAATTTCATCCACAAACAAATGGTCAGATAGAAGTGGTCAGTATGACAATGATCCAATTGCTCAAACACTATTGCAACAAGCATCCCAAGCTTTGGGATGAGCATTTGTGTTATGTGCAGCATGCTTACAACCATGCCAAGCACTCTTCTGCTCAGAGATCTCCTTCTGAGACTTGTTTTGGTTTTATACCAAGGTATCCCTTGGATTTTGTCTTTGGTAAAGACATAATAGTTCATGGACACAGTGATGCAGACAAAACAACCAAGTTCATTGAACAATTCCAAGAAATTCACTAGGTAGTAGAAGAACAACTGGAAAGAAGTCAAGCCAAGCACAAGGCAAGACATGACAAGCATCAAGCTGAACATAGTTTTCAAGGTAGTGATGAAGTGTGGCTGTATATCAGCAAAGATAGAATGTAGGGTGAAGGTAAGAAGCTAAAACTGATAAGGTATGGACCTTTCAAGTTACTTGATAAAATTGGTGAAAATGCGTTTCGCCTTGATTTGCCATCTTATATGTAGATCTATTCAGTCATTAACGCAGAAAACTTGAGATTGTATGAACCTTCATTGACTGAGGATCCTGAAGAGAAAAGTCCATTGCCTTCTATTGACGATTTGTTGCCTGGATATCTCAATGAGTTACAGGAGGACATAATTCTGGATAGGAAGGTAAGAACTATGTGTCAAGGGGATGTTGAGTACCTGAGAGTAGGACTCAAAGGTTCAAATCCAAGCAAGGCATGATGGATAGAAGTTGGACAAGTGAGGGAACTGTATCCTCACTTGATCAATGCCTAAAACCAACTTTTGATGGTCCAAAAGCTTTTGAGTAGGAAGGTGTGATCCAAAATGGATCTTAAACCGTCTAAAAATGTAAGTCTTTATATATATTAAACTATCAGAAAATAGAGATCATAGAGGAAAACACTAATGGCAGAAAACAGAGTGAAGCAGAGAGTAAAGTATCATTGCACAGGAGCCGTGGGATCAGACAGATCAACGACCAAGATTAAATCAGGATATGGCATCGGGAGAGGCCAGCGGAGTATATTGGAGGTGGCCCTATGGGAAATGCGACTGAAATCGATGACTTAACGTGGACCATTGATCGAGCACGCAAATCAATGGTGGAGATTACAGATATTGCATCGCAGATTCATAAAGGGAGGACTTAACACAGGCAGAAGGATTTAAGTGGACCCGAAGGAGTTATGAATTAAACAACGAAGGATTTCAGTTCTGTGGTAAATAGTAATTTGGGCAAGCTACAGGCGCTAAGTGGTATTGGAATGGATTCACCCGATTCCTTACACTAGCTGACATGTAGCATGGTGCAGGAGAGAAAACCACTCATTTCGGGTGGGTTTTCCCCATGCAGGTGGGCCACCCACAACAACCGTCAGCCATTCGATTAGCGATCACATATTACATTGTGAAGAAGGCACGATTTGGTTGGATGATCGAGTTGGATGAAAACCGTCGGATTATAGGCAGATCAACAGTGTGGAATACAAAGGGATTATGAACCATAGCCAATGTGACTTGTGATTGCGATCAAGGCGGACCCGAGAGGATTACAGGGTAGACTTTATATCGTTTGAAGTTCGGAATTGGTGTTTCGGTTGGATTTTCCACTGTTTTAGTGTATTTTTGTGTAAATGGAAAAGTTTGTTCTCAGGAATTTTGACCCATGTGCACTCCTTCCGTTTGTAAACAAGTGGCCTCAATGCCTTAAGCATTTTTGCAATGATTGTTTAAATGATTAGCAGAGAGATGAAGGGACAACACCGGGAACTAGAGAGCCCAAGAAGGGGATTGAACCGACATCGCCAATAGGCTTAAAATCCATTCAATGGAAGTGCTAAGAGAGAAGGTTAGAGACAAAGGGGAGATAAAGAATCAGAGAAAAAACACAGCTACGAATAATTGATTAGAGGCACTAAGAGGGAGAGTCTGTGCACTGGGGATTTCGAGTGAAATCCCTGTGTAATATCACTGTTTGATGTGTTTTGGCTCTAAATGAGCTCACACCTGTAAACTATGTTCTTGAAGACATAATATAGAGGTCGACACTAAAAGCTGGACCAAGAGACGTAGCCAGGAAGTCTGGTGAACTCCTTGATTATTTGTTGTGTTGATGTGTTGATTTTTTGAATTGTTATGTTTTCCAATTGTTAAATGTCTATATTATTCGTAATCTTTTCGACCCATTGCACTAAATAATATAGGCATTCCTGCACATGAGTCCGTAATACCTATTCTTCTTGATTTAGTATCCTTTTCAGATCAATAGTCTACCGAGAGGACAACCTTAAGATCTGCATAGTTCTAGAGGAGTGTAAGGTCACTAAGATCTAGTCTGGTTAACGGAGGGTTGTTCAGTCAAGATATTTTTAGGAAAATTGGGTAAGGGTGAAAGCAAGTGGACTCATGCATACATGAAAATGTGATCACACACTTAGTATGACTCAACGACACGACACCTTAAACCAACAAGACAACATGTGCTTAGTGAGACTGACTCGACGGTTCAGACTGAAAAGTGAAATAGTTGAAATATGTCTTCGAACGATCATGATGAAACTTGCGTGATAGTGTGTAAAAATTTTTGTGTGAGTGCGATCGATGTCAAAAGAGTGAAAACAACTCTTACACACAAAGACAAACCTTCAAAAATTCTAGAACAAACTGACAAGCATGACATAACAATCAACATGCCAAAGAAGATAGTTGGTCAAACAAGGAAAAATGAAGCAAGACACATAGAGGAAACACATGAAATAATTGTGTTCTTGAAAACATGCATGATATTGAAGACAAAACGATATGACAATGACAAGGATTCCTTCAAGCTTCACTAAGAAATGTACTTCAAAATATATTCTTTACTTATCATACTTACCCTCAAGATGATCATGCATCCGACGGAGTTTGCATGAGGTCTTGATCATAACATCATTTCTTGTTCCTTCTCCTCAACTTCTTGAGAGCGATCTAGCATCTCATATTTTCCTATAACGATTGAAAGATAGATCTATGCAGTTTCAACACTTAATGATTGTTAAATATATGATCTGCACAATTTTCCAGAGCAAGGTTAGCTACCTGCTCTACGCAATTTCTTAGTGGAAGACATATTGGATAGCTAAGACAACACCATGCAGTTTTGAGATACAAGACACTGTTGCGAGATGGGTCCTAGGAGGACACCTCTGCAAAGTTTTTGAATGCAGGGTAGTTAGACTTCTCTATGCATTTATGGAGAGTAGTGTTGATTGCCTAACTTCTCTACACATTTATGGAGAGAAGTGATGGTTTCCTGACTGCTCTATGCATTTCTAGAGAGCAGTGTTGGCTCGGAAACTGAGGGACAATACTATGTTGTTTCTAAAGACAGTGGGTTTCGACTGAGGGAAGGACACTAGAGGAAACCACTATGAAATTTTGGATGCCAAGGAACGTTGGAGTCTCTACACACTATGCAGTTCCAGCAGGCAAGGAAAAACCATGAGGGTTAAAGAAGCAAAGTGCACATTTCTGGAAAGTTTGATGACGTTAGGGTTCTTGGGAAATTGGCTTGGTGTGAGATTAGCAACTGAATGTAAACAATGATAGGGCTTGACTATGATCACACACAAACACTTAGTCATACAAGGTAGACCATCCAAAATTTATAAAACATACTCTTCTTGATGCAACAACCTTCGCAACAAGAGTACATGAAGTGAGTGTGAAACATGTCTTTGTAATGAAAAAAACTCATATGCACAAGATTTCCCTTGAAGAAAAACATCATTCCCTTTCCATGACAAACAACAATCCCTATGGCCAAATATGACACATGTTGCATAAATATGAGAACATGGACAACTCTTAAGATCAAAGGAGGGGAGCTTGAGATCATCGACTTACCAAAAAGTGACCAAGGAATGATCGATCACAAGATCCAAGGTAGGCTCCAAAATATGGATGCGAGCCAAAATTTTAGAGGGTGGTTGTTGCTGCTACAATAACAACCTAGGCAAAACTCAGACCTTGGTGAAGGTCTTCTTATCTAGAGTAAGGTTTTCCATCCTCGATGGCATGTACATTCCAGCTAATGCAAAGAAGTTGGAACAACCATCAAATATTCAATCTCACTCCTCCATATTTGCAAAGACAATAAAGAAACCCTTTTGACCCAAAATGCAACTCAATCTCCCCTCTTTGTTTCCAATCGTATTTGATCGATTCACATATTGTTTTTTATGTGGGCTAGAGGGCGATAAACTTGCATATAATTGCATATCATCACACACGATCTCTAAAGGCCCGTGTTTCGGGATAAATGATTAATTTTGTTAGGATTGCCAATATTTTAAGCTTACATGACCTAGTGGTCCCTTTTGACTTTTTTTGTTCCTGCTCGTGTACCTAATTCCCTGCAGTACTTCTGTCATGAGATCCTTTTCTACCATTCTTGCTCAAGTTAATGACTGTAGTCGCTCCTTCGTTGTTTCCTAACACACCTTCCGTTGTAAACCTGAAACCTTCCTTGAAACCCTCCCCTTTGTCTATTACCACATTGTGATAGGAGGGGGCCCCTCTACGTGCCCCACTAAATACCATCTTACAGAAAATTTTAAGCTCAAAAAATTATCTTGATGTTTAAAAACATTGGCAAATCTCACTAGTTCCTAATAGGGAAATTATAAAATGTTTATTGATGTATTTATAAAATGATTCAAATTTATAATGATTTTCTAAATACTCTATAAATTGTTGGTGATTTTTAAGGTACAACTATTTTCTATTGTATAATTTGGGTAAATCATTGTTACAAAAAGTGGAAATTGTCCAATTATTTTATATGAAAAAGCATGAAAAATTAGCCTAGGTGGGAATATTAGCCCCAAAATTTTTTCATGTTGACCATCTCCATGACTACTATGCCCTTGTTCTCCATTTTCTATGAACAATTCTACCAATATATTTTTATAAATGAATTTGTTTAACAATTATTTCCTTCATATTTACTTTAATAGAATATCAAGTAACTTTATACCCCAATTTTTTATTAAGTTTACGCTTTGTTATATTTGTTTCTTTAGAATGTTTCGTACATCATTTTTTCAATGCTATAATTTTTAAAGTTTATAATTCAATTTATAAAATCAACCACATATTTTTGTAAATCAAGGTTATAGCTATAAAACTTCAATGCAAGTTACAGTTGTGAAACTTCAATATTTTTGGTGCACTAGAGGTTTTTAATGTGTTAATCTATTTCCACCATCAAACACATGATTCAAACATTGCTATTAGCAAGATTTCTTGAAATTTTTTGCCTTCCTTTTAAAAATCTCTCTAAGATTTTGATTAAAACTAACTACAAATATACTAGTCAAAAAATTTATTTCATACTAAGCTCATTATATATATATATATATATATATATATATATATATATATATATATATATATATATATATATATAATATAATATAATATAATATTTTCGTTTATTTTATATGTTTCAGTTTTAGTTTTACTTATAAAATAAATAGGTTTTTTTCACTAATAGTAATTTTTTATTATTTAAAATATTTTTTTGAATGAAGAAATAGATTTAGCACCTTGAAAAACTCTTGAACCATAAAATTATACATATGAAACAACTTAAACTCTATTTTAAAATTGGCATTTGGTTAAAATTAACTTAAAAAAATATATCAAAAAAAACTATTTCATCTATATATTAAAATAAGTATAAACTATTTTAAATTAAATAATTATTTTATAATATAAGTTATTAATTAGTATTAATTTTTTTATTAATTAAATATATAAATCAATTAAAAATCTCAAAAACTCTCTAATTTAATGTGTATACTAATAACATCTCAATTTTGTTATTTTTAATTATTTTTATCTAAATTTTCAACTAACTCAATAATAAATATAACAAAAAATTCAAATACATAAAATATATTTAATGTATATACCAATAACATCTCAAACTTATTATTTTTAATCATTTTTATTTAAAAATTGAACAAACTCATTAATAAATATAACAATATAAAATAAAACAATAAAATATTAATCTACAAATATAAATATTATTTTAAAAACTACCGCCTGATATAAAATTAACCATTGCGTCCCTCCACTCACGAGTTCAGCCTATTTCTTTTCCATGATGCCATAAATGTATTATTATAAACACAGTGTAAAGCCTATTTATCTTCCCTGATGTGAATACATTTTTTTTATTATAACCACTGTTTATTTTCCATGAAGTAATAAATATTTTATTGTAACCACAACCTAAAACCTATTTATTGTCCATGATGTAAATAGATTTATTTATTATAACCCCAATGCAAATATAGTTACAAGCATTTTTTTTATTATAACCCCAACTGCAAATATAGTTACAAGCAGGTATCGAATTTTAACCAACGACCAAACCTTCTGGATTTGATAACCACTATTTATATATTTCATGATGTGATCAATATTTTATTATAACCGCAACGTAAAGCCTATTTATTTTCCATGATGTAAATACATTTTTTTATTATAACCCCAATGCAAATATAAATCCTATTTATTTTCCATGATGTAAATACAAATTTTTTATTATAAACCCCATGCAAATATTGTTACAAGCATATTTTTATTATAACCCCAATGCAAATATAGTTACAAGGAGTATCGAATTTTAACAAACGACCCAACCTTCTAGATTTTGCACGACCTCGGTACATCGCCTCCGAGCTCGGTACATCGCCTCCACTCATTCATGCAAGAAGCTCCCCAACCATCAAGATAATCATTAATTATTATCTTGAAACTAAGAATTAAAATAAATATTAAATAATTATTCATTCTTATTTAAAAATGAAATAGTTTATAACGCTATTTTTTAAAAGTTTTTTCGGCTGGTTTTTCCGGTCTAAATCTGGTAAGAATTTATTGGAATCCCAAGTTTGATAGCTAATTTTTGCACGATGAAAACGATGAAAACATCACAGGGGTTTTGGAGGGTGCTGAATCCAAATATACAGTTATTTTAAGTACAACAAATCAAAATTTAACGTCAATCCCCGATAATCTCCAAAAAAATTTAACCTCAATCCCCAATTCCGTTACCAGAATCTCCAAAAAAAAAATGTCATTATAGACAACTCCTTTAAAAAGAAGAGGATGAAAATAAAACAGCCTCCCTAACAATCTTGAGTTATTTATCGTTGCAGGTAGAGTTATTTTTGCTTTCTGCTTTGCGATTTCTGTTATCTCCATTTTTCTTTCTGCTTGGCCATTTCTGCTATCTCCATTGCCTGGGTTGAAAACCCAATTCCCCCGTAAAAACGAACAATGCCCAAGTATGAATATAATACTGCAGGGAGACCAGAATGGACCTCACCTGGTATTATTCCAGATTGTTTCAGTCACCATGGGGGAGATGTCCAGAACCCTTCTCATTATAGTTCTGCTTCAATCTCAAACTTTTTAGTGGGTATAGGAAACGACGACCATATTTCTCAGACACCGGAATGGATCCCACCTGCCATTACTCCAGGTTGTTCCAATTATCAGGAGGAACACGTGCGGAACCCTTCTCATTATAATCCCGCTTCAAACTCCATCTTTTCAATGGGTATAACGAACAACTACCATAATAATAACAGTGTACATCCTTCACGTATTTTGGAGAGGGTGAACCTCTCTATGACTGGCCCTGGCAACATCTCTCCGGAACCAACCAGGATGACAAATGGTGGTTTCGGAGACAGGTTTTCTGAGAGCATAGATCCAAATGGTGGTTCCGGAAGCAAGTTTGATGAGAGCATAGATGAGAGCAGTGGGTCGTCTATTTCCCAACTTAATGCCGCCCGGTATGAAAACACGCAGTGGCCGCGTTTGCCAACGCCACATTCAAATCGGTTGGTAATACCACCTGGTATCGATCCTGCCACGTTGCTGGACTCTTCGTCTGACTCTGATGAGAAGGTCAGTTGCTTTGACGAGTTTTATATGGTCTTTAAATTGTTATTAAGAAAATTCTACTGTCCGATGATTAATGTGTTCTTCCGAGATTAAGTTCATTGGAATGGAATCTGTAGATTGAATCGCTAGCTGCAAAATTAGATCTCTGCACAGATATTAGATACGTGGGTTTTTGTTGTTGTTTTTATTTATTTATTGAAGCGTAGACTAGTTGGTTTATTTTTTACTCAAAAAAAATAAGTAATATAATTTGTGTGGGATTAGTTTTCATCGGATCTCTGATTCAAATGATTCAACTCTTTCCCGAATGAAAAAAAGTTGGAGATGAAAATTACTTTTAAATATCTAGAAAATCTTCGGAAACCAAATTGACTCCGGATAATAACTCATTCCAGTTATTACTATTATAACCTCTATAGGTCTATCTATACTCTTTGTACATATCACCCATAAGCCATAAATTTGCTTTGGAGACTCTCAACCTACAAATAGTCACTTATGGCTCATATATGTGTTTTTAACTCCCTCGATCTTCTGTCCTCGTCCAAATCAATTTATTCAACGCTAGCCATCAATTCATTAAATGGTTGTTTGGGTGTCCTCGTCCAAATCAATTCATTCTAAGCTGGTGTTGAACTTTCTTTGGCAATAAAGAGTCGTAGTTAAATGATTGTTTGGAAATGTAGTTGTTTTTGGTTGGCGGTAATCAGTAATATCCAATCAGTCATATATTGGATATTTAATGCCTTCAGAGCAGTACCCTACTTAGCTCGATAACATGGGAGTGGGCAAATATTATTTAATGTCGAATTTACCTTCTCCCGTGTTATCCGGTTAAGTCTTGTGCTGCTTTGAGGACATTAAATAATCAATATATGATTGGTTAACTATTTCCCTTGCTTTTCAAATAAAGTCAACCTCTTGAAGTAAGACATATGTCTATGAAGAGTGAATCTGGATCAGGTTTGTCTATTTGAGGTTTAGGATCCTTCTTGGTTTATATAGCGACAGAAACAAAAATATAGAGAAAATGAGGGAAAAACAAGGAACAGCACCTACAGATGCTCGATTACACAAAAATCGACAGTGGATTGATGTTATTCGGCTCAGCATATATATTTATACAAAAATTCATGTCAGTCGCAACAATTAAAATATTAGTTTTGGAGGGGGTGTTTTCTTTTCGTTTCTGCACGCCGTGAAGGGCTGATGACTATTAAATGTTTGATGAGGTAAGGCGGTGGTGACCTCCGGAAGCTTTAAGAGCCAAGGAGTGACGGTGGAATACATCTGTTTTTGAAATAATTACATTTGCATTCTCTGTGATATTTTCCGAACTTTAAGTCATTTTTAAAAATGTATTTTATTGTTTTACTTTTTACAGTTGAGATAAAGATAAATAAGTTCATGTTATTAGTTTTGAATTTAATAAAATAAAGTTATAACACTATTAATATATATCTCTGGAAGATCTAAATAATTATTGGACATCATTAACTCTTTTCTACTCAGTAGTTATCAGTATCAGTTAAAAAACAGTGATTCTTTAGCTGCCTTTCTCTTTTAAAAAAAAAGAGAGGAGGAAAGAGGGGCTGTTTTGAGGAGAAAAAGAATAAAAGGAGATTCTTTGAAACGAAAAGAGTTTCAGTGGGAACAATCTTTGAGAAGTGACATCCCTGGAGGAAGCTATCATCATTTTGCAGGCTGGACCTGGAGCCCTCAGCGGAAGCAATAAAACTGATCTCTTAAAGAAAACTAATTAGTTAGAAGAGAGGCCAGGCTGAAGCAATAAACCTGATGTCTTAAAGAAAACTGATCAGTGGGAAAAGAGGAGCTTGGGGGGAGAATATTTGGAAGTGATTGTGAGATTTTCATGGGAAGGGTGGAGAGGTTCATCTAGTACTGAACTAGACTTCCTATGGCAGATAAGTGTGAAAATTGATCATGGGAAAAGCAGAGCTTGGGGAAGCTGATCCGTGGGAAAAGAGGAGCTTGGGGGGAGAATATTTGGACTTCATTGACACATTTTCATTGAATGGGTAAAGAGGTTCATCTAGTACCAAATTTAGAGTGATTGCCAGATTTTCATTGGAAGGGTGGAGAGGTTCCCGATGGAAGATAAGTGTGAAAAGAGGAACTTGGGGGGAGAGGATTAGTGAGAAAAGAGGAACTTGGGGGGGAATATTTGGAAGTGATTGCTAGATTCTCATTTGAATGGGAGAGGTTCATCTAGTACAGAATTAGACTTCCCATGTAGATGCATGTGTGTGATTATAGCTACTAATTAAAAGAATGTAGACACTTAAGTAGGAAAATGAGCCTCCTAACATTATCTAAATAGGAAATAAGTTATATGATGCTAGTGATTGCATGTGTCTCTAATAATATCTGTAGCATGAAATAAATGGAAAGAGAAAATAACCTTAAGTTACAAAGTGTCACTATGATGTGAGTATTAACTCATAAGTTATTATGGTTACTTAGAGGGTAGGAATGTTTAGAGGTTATTACCGACCAAGATGGTAGACAGTATAATGTATCCCTAACATAATAACTATGTTGAAAAAATCAAGAATCTATGCATGACTATAGATGTATGACAAAGTAAATAGCCTTTGGTATTAGACAAAGTAAGAGTAAAATATTTACATGTATACATACAAGTTGTATAAATTACTTAAATTAACATGCCATTTCCAAGCAAATGTAGGATATATTCAGGTATAGTTGATTTTGAATGTTAAATTTAAGAAAATGGTATATTGAGATTATTGCCTTTAAGAGAGTTGCCCAGTCTTCTATGAGAACAAAAAAGAAAAAGACAAGAGTCCTAATTACATAACGTAAAAGCTCGAATGAAAACTCCGAGTAGGAATCTATCAAAGAATAATGTAAGCAGAGAGTAATTCATCACTAAAGCATATATATATATATATATATATATATATATATATATATATATGACGTGGGTAGCAGTGGAACTTCTGGCCCCCACGAGGCATTCAACCGAATTTTTTTTAATGATAAGTCGCCACAGAAGCTAGAACTTATACTGACATCTAGTACATTATAAAATCATTAATTATAGAAATCAAAGCGAGGAGTTCTCGTTGAAGCAAAACGAGAATTCGAATAATCTTAATATAGGCTTGCAGGTTGGTTCCGTTAGATAGTCGTGGGGTGGACACGGAGGACCGTTGTCCTGAAATAACAAGACTAATAAGTTGAAGGACTATAACCAGTCAGCACAAGCACCAAAGACAACCATACTGAGGAAAGAAAACAATTTGTAACTCACTATTGTATCCAAACCGAAAGGAATGAATTACATAGAGTAATTGCTGGAATACATAATTACTAATCACCAATAGTAGCAAGAGATATACAATCATGAAATCGTGTCAAAAACCTTCGATTGTAAGGTTGGCCCTCAAAACTGTAATAAAACCCATGTCTCTTCAGAGTTCAAATTAATACAAATAGGGGTATGGTTACCCGGAAACAAACCCTCAACAGAAAAACCTGCATGCAACTATTAACTACATAATTCAAAAGAGCCAAGACTTGCCTAACGAAAGGAAGGCCCTCATACCGGCATGGATTGCACCAAGGTATTCTCGATTTTCCTATAGACTCACACTCATAACCAACTTCGAGTGGGATAAGGCCCTCCTGGATTAGCATACTGTCATAAGTTAAAAGAATATCGTGGTGGATGGAATAGATTATATGTCGCTATTAAATAACCATTTAACATTATTGGATAGGAGGTGGGTATGGCAGCAGTCATGAGTTCCGGGGAAGACCATTGCTGTAATGTGTGCAAGAGATAAGGAAAATGTTAATTTTAGATATGTTCTATGATTAGAGCAACTTACTTCAATTTTTACACTTAGCTTAAAATCTTTTTTAGTTTAGCAATCACATCAGTATTAGAGTAAATTGCAGATAGAACATAAACATAAATCACAAAAGACAAGTCAAGACAAGAGGACACAAGATGTGGCGCTAGCCACGGAAAAACCCCAATGTGAGGATACCCTTGATCAATTCTTCTTATATTTTCTTCAATAGTTCAGGAGAGAGAGAGGTTTACAACAGAACTCAACACTTTGACTTATCTGGATAACAGCATAAAGATGATACATGAGATCAATTGACGACACGGTGCTTCAACTCATTCTCCAAGGTGACTCCTTCACCTATCGTTGTGTTGCATTTCGTCATCATGCTACACCTCACCATGTTGCACCATGCTGCACCCATCATCACTATGTTGCATCTCATCATGGTTCATTAATCATAACTGTACCCATCACTATACTGCCTTATGTGCCATTGGTGCACCATGTTGCCATACTGACCTATGTGCTCGCTGCATCTTGCTTTCTTATTCTCCCTAGCTTGGTTGTTGTCCCTAGCATGCTTATTGTCCTTTACATGCTTGCTCTTGCATGCTAGTTTGGCAATTCCCGGTAGTTCTGGCTTTTTCCCTCTATGTCAGTGTTCTCGAATGTTCCGGCAGTTCCAGCTCTTCATGGCAATTCTGGCTATTCCCAACAGTTCCGATAGTTCTGGCAATTTCAGCTATTCCCGACACTTCAGACTTCTACCCTCTGCGTCAACTTTCTTGGCTCTTCCAGCAATTCCGACTTCTATCCTTTGCATCAACTTTCTCAACTGTTCCCGGCAGTTCCGGGTATTTCCGACAATTTCGACAATTCTCGCTATTCTCGACAGTTTCAACCATTTCAGTTATTCCCCACAGTTCTAGCAATTCCAGCTTTTCACAGTAGTTCTGATAGTTCTCAGCAGTTTCGGCAATTCCAACAATTCTCGGCACTTTCAATAGTTCCAACAGTTCCCGATAGTTCTGGATTTTCCCGGTAGTTCCAGCAGTTCTAGCTTTTCATGGAAGTTCCCCGCAGTTCCAATAATTCTAGCTATTCTGAGCAGTTCTTGCAGTTTCGTCTTTTCTCGGCAGTTTCGGCAGTCCCCGACATTTCTGGCATTTTCGGCTTCTGCCCTCTAGATTATGGCAGCATTATCCCTTAGGATCTCTCCTCCTACTAAAACCCAAAGAAAAGTAGAGAGGAAGAGATCCCAAGTGTGTTGAAATGACTTGAAGGCCACTTCTATTTATACTAAGACATTGAGCGCAAGTGGGGTTTATTTGGTTCCTCGCCGACCTTAACAAATTGTTTTATAACACAAATAAGTTCATAACTCCATGAATACTTATCGGAATCGGATGATCTTCAATCCTACACCTCTCGATGAGAGGGATCCAAGAAAAATATCAGCTGCCATAAATAAGATGACCCACATGGAGTTTGGCCCTAGTTTCCAATTTTAACACTCCCTCTCAACTAAGCAGAACTCCATCCGTTGATCCATATGTTCGACTGTATTATCTCTGCCATCAGTCCCCTCCAATGGTCTACCATGGTGAGCTCTGTTGAACCATGAATAAGAAGAATTGATCGATAATGTCTCATACCATTCTCTACTGATCTGAAGTCAGTTTCATTTGAAGAGAGTGTGTCACATCACTCTTACTTGCTCGAAGTTAGTTTTATTGATCCCAGATCAATATCACAAGAGAGTGTCTGAAACCACTCATACTAATCCCAGATCAATGGATGTCATCCTAGCATAGGGAGTATAGTAGATACATCGATGCATCCATCAATAGTACTACTATGGTCCCTAACCCCATTTCCCTTCTCATTGATCATATGAGAGGTACTTCCAATGAGTCCCACACTGCGTGGGTAGGATGCCTCGATAGGAAAACTAATACACCTATCCACAGGAGAATAAATAATCGTGCCCCACAATCACCATGGGGGAACTAATCATCCTAGCCCACACGAGAACTAATCATCCTGTTCCATAGTTGCCACGGGAGAACTAATCATCTCGGCCCACACGAGAACTAATCATCCTGTTCCATAGTTGCCACAGGAGAACTAATCATCCTGGCCCATAGGAGAACTAATCATCCTATTCCACAGTTGCCATGGGAGAACTAATCATCTCAGCCGACACGAGAACTAATCATCCTATTCCACAGTTGCCATGGGGTATCATAGGGGAAGATTGACCCTATCATCTTCTACATAGCACACTACCAGGGGAGGGTGAGTCGCCCTGTGGTCGTATGTTGCTCCAGTAAGTACCCCAAGCCCCCTAGAGCTCCCAGAGCTCAATGCATGCAACATGCAAGACCCTTATAAGAAGGTCTCTCAATGACTCAAAGTCATTCAAGAAAGTCATAGATTTGACATTTCCCCAAGGCTTTAAAAAAATGTTTGCGACTTGTACATCACTCTCAATGCGATGGAACCTCCTCGCTCATCGACTTACCATATCCTAGATAAGGTAGTATCTAATGTCTATCTTCTGGAGCAATCATCGAATATGGGATTCCTCAATAATCAAATCCCCCCTCTCGTTGTCACAAAGAATCATAGTGGTATTCACCATGTGTACAAACAGCTCACTTAAGAGCTTCTACAACCATGCAGATTCACACGAGATCATACTCGTAGCTATCTATTCAGTCTCAGCAGTGCTCATAGTAACTGAATTCTGCTTCGTGCTCATCAATGATATCAAAGCAGAATCCAAAGAGAACCAGCACTCGGAAGTGCTCAAGTGATCCTCCACACTGCTCACCTAGTCAGCATTCGAATAATCATGCAGCTTCATATTTCCAGCATTGTATCTCAATCCACGAGAGATTGTGCCTCGAATATATCTCATAAGATTCTTGGCACCAATCCAGTGAGGCTCAACCAAATGTGAGATCACCTTGCTAACTACAAAACATATATCGAGACGGATGTTCACAAAGAACATCAACGTAAATGACTTTATGAAACTCAGAGGCATTTCCCAAATCTGGTCTCACATCACTACCATATAACTTTTGAAAGTTAAGATCCTCGAGGTAGTCACAGGCTTGTAGTTTATCATTCCACATCCAGAATCCTACTTCCTCTTCCTTCGGCAAATGAGAGGGTCTGCACCTATCAGAAATAAGTCGTCCTCATGAGGTGCTGGTATGAGAGGTCTATCATCCACAACCTTCAAACAATGGTTTGGATCAGTTTCACTCTTAGTGTATCTCAGCTTCATCTGAGAGCTATCAATCCGCTCATACTACTACCAAGGAGTTTTGTTTCAAGCCATAGAGGGCTTTCTTCTACCTACATACGTGAGATTCCTCATCATCAATCTCAAACCCCTCGGGTTGTTCCAAACCTGTGGACCTACTACATGAGGGGAATGGTCCCCTTGTAAGATTTTCTTTCAGTACATCTCAGACATGTACCTTCAGGCTCTTTTTGAATTGAGGCATCCTTGTAACCATCTAACTCATAGACCTCCGATGCTATGTGTCAATGGACATGGTCCCTAGTGGACTTTCTGCAACTTGATACAACCTCGAACTCAAAAACATCTTTGAAAATTCTATTTTCAAACATGTACCTTTCCATCAACGAGTGCCACCTCGTAACCTTTGACTTCCATTACTAAAATGGACACCAGGTTCTTCTCGTGATCAAATACTTAAAAGAGATTATGTAAATGAATCGAGTTACCCTCATTTAATTCAGGGGTAACATTCCCTACACTCTTTCCGGGATAGGTGGCATTGACTCCAAGTATAATCCCACGATTGTTTCCATCTCTACCAAATTAGAGAGTGCACCCTTCTATCCGATGAAGTGCCTTGAAGCACTACCATCAATAAGCCAGATTACCAAAGAATCTAAAGGAGAGGGCCAATACAAGATAACAATTCTTTATCTTATCAAAAACAACATTTGATTCCTCATACCTAGGGTTCCTTGCTTTCTTTGAAGAGTCGGTCATTTTCTTAATGGCATGCATTACCTGTCATTCATTTGATAATTGAAGATGTTCCTAGAATGATTTTTATCTTGATCGAAAGATGAGTCTCTCCCATTCAGAAACTCCTTTTCATAATGGCCAAACTTATTGCAACCAAGGCATCCGCCTTTTCTTCCACCCTTAGATCGAGACTTCCCAATGAAGTGATCTTTAGGTAGACCATCAGAAAATTTTGCTGCGCTATTTTGATAATATTCTCTGCTTCGACTTCACCCTCAGTTAATTTGAAGAGGGATGAGGAATCCAATGATCCTTTTTTTTGCCTTTCCCAACTGTCTTTGGTGATTTCTCTTTCACTCTTGCTTGGGCATTGTCTTCACCTTAGCTCCAATACCATGTTAATTTTAGGTATGTTCTATGCTTAGAGAGATTTATTTCAATTTTCATAGTTAGCTTAATATCTTTTCTAGATTAGCAATCACATCAACATTAAAGTAAACTGCAGATAGAACATAAACATAAATCGCAAAAGACAAATCAAGACAAGAGGACACAAGATGTGGTGCTAGAAAGGGAAAAAACCCAATGTGGGGAAACCCTTGATGAGTTCTTCTTATATGTTCTTCAATAGTTCAGCATAGAGAGAGAGAGATAGTACATTTACAACAGAAGTCAACACTTTGACTTATCTAGATAAGAGCATAGATCATCTCTAAGAATATGATACATGAGATCAGTTGAAGACATGCTGCTTCAACTGATTCTCTAAGGTGACTCCTTCACCTATCATTGTGTTGCATTTCATCATCATGTTGCTCCTCACCATGCTGCACCCATCATCACTATGTTGCATCTCATCATGCTTCATTAATCATTACTGTACCCATCAATGTACTGCATTATGTGCCATTGCTGCACCATGTTGCCATACTAAGCTATGTATTGGCTGCATCTTGCTTGCTTGTTGTCCCTAGCTTGCATGTTGTCCCTAAAATGCTTGTTGTCCTTTGCATGCTTGTTGTTGCATGCTAGTTCGGCAGTTCCCGACACTTCTGGCTTCTACCCTCTGTGTCAAATTTCCCAGCTCTTCTGGTAGTTCCGGCTATTCCCGGCAGTTTCGACTATTCCTAGCAGTTCCCACAATTCTACCAATTCCAGCTATTCCTAGGAGTTCCAGCTTTTGCCCTTTGTGTTAGCCTTCCTGGTTGTTCCGAAAGTTTCGTTTGTTCCCAACAGTTCTGGCTATTCCTAGCAGTTTTAACAGTTCCGACAATTCCAGATATTCCTGGCAGTTCGGGCAGTTCTCAACAGTTTTGACAATTTCGGCTATTCCCGGTACTTCTCCCAGTTTTAGCTTTTCCCAATAGTTCCGGTAGTTCCCAGTAGTTTTTGCAGTTCTAACAGTTCTCGGAAGTTCTAGCAGTTCTTGCTTTTCCCAGTAGTTTTGGCTTTTCCCGGAAGTTCCTAGCAGTTCCAGAAATTTCGGCTATTCCCAGCAGTTTCGACAATTTCGACTTTTCTCGATAGTTCTGGTAGTTCCCAACAGTTCTGCCAGTTCTGGCCTCTTTCCTCTAGATTAGGGTAGCATTATCCCTTCAGATCTCTCCTCCTACTAAAACTTAAAGACAAGTAGAGAGGAAGAGATCCCAAGTGTGTTGAAATGACTTGAAGGCCACCTCTATTTATACTAAAATGTTGAGCACAAGTGGGGTTTATTT
Organism: Pinus tabuliformis; assembly: GCA_031772625.1. Taxonomy (NCBI): domain Eukaryota; kingdom Viridiplantae; phylum Streptophyta; class Pinopsida; order Pinales; family Pinaceae; genus Pinus; species Pinus tabuliformis. The sequence continues at coordinate 522,105,871 of CM062808.1, forward strand.
GGTTGTTGGCCGACCTTGACAAATTGTCTTCTAACACAAATAAATTCATAACTCCATGAATACTTATCAGAATCGGATGATCTTTAGATCAAGCGTACACCTTTCAATGATAGGGATCCAAGAAAAATGTCAGCTGCCATAAATAAGATGACCCACATGGAGTTTGGCCCTAGTTGCCAATTTTAATAGAAGAACATTAGTAAGAACCCCTAGCAATGAACTGCAATGATTTACCTATGAAAGAAAAAACTTGCATGACGAATTTACCTGTATATCTGAGTAACATTGAAGCAACACTCTGTAACTCATAGCTGAACTAATTGGGTGTAGAGGAATTTTGAATAAACCCTCCAAGGTGTGCCATGGGTATAGGAAATATTTCTTGAGGAAGGATGCTGCCAACCCGACCAAGGTTTCACAGAACACAACTTCAAGACTTAGCCCAAGACAAATGACCAAAGAATAGAGACGAAGCAACGGGTTGTTTTCATAATTCTTTGGGTTCTCGTGGACCGTCATATCCTATACCTCGATGAGACAATATCGCTAGCTACAGATGTCACCTGATGGAGAAAGGGCGAGGCAACTCGTGGTCATCCCATTACATGCTAGCCAGATCAGGTTGAAAGAAAAAATTAATTCACATACGATGTAAACAATGAATGCTGATCGAGAATTTAAATGCCATGTACATAAATGTCAATTGATTATATGATAGGTGTAATGAAAATCCATTTAAGTACCTCACTCATACTTCCGCAGTAATGGAATTGCTCTTATTTAATTGTTTAAAAGTAATATGGTTTAGATCCAATAATGTTTGTCACCATCAGAATTGCCGTAATTTTTTTTATTTTTTATTTTGTATATTTATCTATGATCAGTGTTAATTAGTGAGTAGGTGTTACATTCTCCCCCTTAATTATTTCACTGAAAAGAAGTTTGTTATTACATCAAAATGTAGTTACATCATGCATACCCCTATGTTTTCGCTATGAGTTTCAAACAATTGTTTTCCCAAGGGTTTTGTAAATATGTCTGCAAATTGGTCTTCTGATATACAGAACACCATACATATTTCATTATTGCTTACTAATTCTCGAATGAAATGATACCTCGTATCAATATGTTTACTCTTCCTATGGAAAACATGATTTGTTGATAATGCAATATAAGATTTGTTGTCACATAAAATGTGAGTGAGTTCTTTCTCTTCATGTAACAACTCTTTCAAGATTCTTCTCATCCACACAGTTTAACATGCTATTGTTGTGGCTGCAACATACTCTACTTCACCTAATGATAGAGTCACAATGGATTACTTCACTGCTACCCATGAAACTACACTTGAACTAAAACTCAACACATACCAAGGTGTGCTCTTCGTGTCATCAATATTGCGTGCAAAATCACTATCTGTATATTGAGTTAGTTTAAATTATGAACGAGATGCATAGAATATACCATAATTTCTTGTTCCAACGACATATCTTAAAATCCTTTTTCCCACTAGCAAATTGGTACTCTTCGGAGACTCCATGAATCTCGAAATTAAACTTACACCAAACATTATATTAGGACTTGTTGTAGTCAAATACATAAGAGTTCCAACCAATTGTTTAAACAAGGTTGGACCAATATGTGAAACATGATCATCCTTACTGATTTTTGTATCAATTGCAATTGGGGTTACAACTAGATTACAATTTTCCATCCCGAACCTTCTCAATATATCATTTGCATACTTAGAAGTTGGTGAATCCCTCTGTTAAGAGGAAGATGCTCTCGTTGTGTTTTGGAGCAACAATGCATTCTATAGGCGTGTTTCAGCAACTGTCTGCCAGATGTTGAAACACGCTTTTCAGCAATAGACTGTGTGACTGAAACTGTGCGTTTCAGCAACAGCTTGTGTGGCTGAAACTGTAATTTTATGAGATAGCAGAAATTGGTTTGTGGAACTGAAGCGTTCCTGTTGTAATCCCTCTGTCAAAAGAGGAAGATGCTTTTCAGCATAAATCTTTTGTGAAAATCCCTCTATGTGAGGAAGACGAGCTTATATCAGTTGGTTTACTGTATATGAATACAAGTTAAATTTTTTTTTTTCAGTTGCTGCAACACCAAACTGTGTTGCTGCAACACCATTTCCAGAGAAAAAAAATTTCAGTTTTCTGTGTTAAAACAGAGTATAAAAACAGAGCAATTTTTGTTTGTCTGTTATGGAATTTATCAAAAAATTCCAACATGGTATCAGAGCTAGTCCAGGCTCTTTGAAGTGTCAAAGAAGCTCAAGGAAAGATTTCTTGCAGCAACAACTTCTCCAGCAGCGTGAAGACTCACCCAAGAAAGAATCTAAGTGCAAGGAATGGCCAGCGTTAGCACTAGCGTGGGTATGATTGAACGCCCAACAGTTGAAATTAAAAGGGGAGTGTTGGAATATTAATTCAAACTGCCATGCAGCAGCAGCGAGCCGCAATAGAGGACTTACAAGGAGTCGGCTTATTCATGCCACCGCCATAAGTGTCCTTTCACCCTTTGCCTGTTTGTGTTCCCAAAGGAGGAGGAAGATCAGATCTGAGCTTTGCGCAATAACTGCTCACCTACTGCATTAAAGAAGAAGCATGGCCGAGAAGGAGAGTACCAGCTTCGAGCGAGCCATAGCATTTATAAGTCTTGGGTTTCAGCACAACCGACTCAAGAAATACAACAAAAGATCAGATTTGTTCATTATGTGTAGCAGATACTCTGTGAGAGAGTTGAAGCGGTTGATGGATAAGTTATGAATGCTTCCTGCACTATATATGTGTAGAGCCACAACAGTGTTAATCCCTCTGAAATATAGCGCAGTAGCGCTCAAATGTAATTTCTGTGTGTTTAAGAAAGAATGTGCAGCAGCACGAGCTCACATGAATGAAGCCCTCTTGCACAGCACTGCAGGGACTGAAAAGTAAGAGAGAGGCGCAGCAGCGTAAGGTTAGAAGAAGTTGTTTTATGCACAACAGTGCAGTGATAAACAACAGTGATAGACAGAGCTACTGAGACAGAGCGCTGGGACAGCAGTAGAGAGCAAAGGGGAGCACGCAACAACGTGAAGTTTTGCAGGGCAATACACTGCAGCGCGTATGTGCAAGAGGAAGATGTAATGAACAACAGTTCTTTGTGTTCGCTGTGTTTTGGAACAACAATACATTCTACAAACGTGTTTCAGCAACTGTATTCTAGATGCTGAAACACGTGTTACAACAACTGTCTGTGTATTTCAGAACTGTGTGCCCGTTGCTGTAACAGCTGTAACATCAACTGTTTGCAGACACAGATTGAAGTGCCTCTGAAGAAGGCATGTTGGTGAATCCCTATGTCAAGAGGAAGGTGCTCTTAAGCACAGTCCTTGGTGAATCCCTCTATTAAGAGGAAGATGCTCTCGCTGTGTTTTGGAGCACCAATGCATTCTACATGCGTGTTTCAGCAACTGTCTGCCAGCCAGATGCTGAAACACGTGTTTCACCAACATACTGTGTGATTGAAACTGTGTGTTTCAGCAAAAGCCTCTGTGGCTGAAACTGTGATTTTCTGAGATAGCAGAAATTGGTTTGTGGAACTGAAGCGTTACTGTTGTAATCCCTCTGTCAAAAGAGGAAGATGCTTTTCAGCATAAATCTTTTGTGAAAATCCCTCGTTTACTGTTTATGAATACAAGTTAATTTTTTTTTTTTTTTTTCAGTTGGTGCAACACCAAACTGTGTTGCTTCAACACCATTTCAAGAGAACAAATTTTTCAGTTTTCTATGTTAAAACAGAGTATAAAAACAGAGCAATTTTTGTCTCTCTATTATGGAATTTATCAGAAAATTCCAACACAAATTACACAACTTTCTTTAAATGGCAAATTTAAAATATACCAATAGCATACAATAGTAGAGTAAGTTTTGCAGGGTTAAACAGCTCTTCCTTCACGGCTTTCACATTCCAATACGGTTTCATTGTAGCAATTTGGGGCATTAAACAATTCTAAAGCCTAACTTCACGACTGTCTTCTCTGCACGCTGGATTTGGATTATGATGCCCTGTCCACTATCACACCTGAAGACTGAGGACCAGCACTTGTAACTGCAAAAACCCTTGGCAACTATCTGCAGTGACTTATTATCACACTGTGTGGCTAGTAAGACTGATTATAAACCCTTGGCAACTATCTGCAGCGAATTATTATCACACTGTGTGGCTAGTAAGACTGATTATAGTCCGATCTACTTACGACAATGGTGGCCGAACTACTTCCCTTTCCCTCATACACCAAATCAAAACAAATATTAACTTGTGTACTTCAAACAATCCCTCTACAGTAACTCGTGGACTTCAACGATAGCCTCACACAAGTTACACAGTTACACAATGCACAGTTTACTCCATCAATAATTTACCTTCACCCACAATATGGTAAAGGCTTGCATCTGCTTCACTTTGGGTGAAGCCCAACTCTGTGAAATAGTTATCGATCCCAGAGGCTTGCATCTGCTTCACTTTGGGTGAAGCCCAACTCGGTGAAATAGTTATCGATCCCAGAGGACCAAGAATGGGGTGCTTATTTCAGTCCATACAACTCTCACTTGAGTTGGCACACATGCAAATCTCCGTTGAACGTATCAAAGTGGATCAAGCAATAGAGACACAAATATTTCTCTCTCCCTCTGCAACAACCTCACACGACATTCCCACAACACTAGTTCACATCTACTCAAAATGGTTATGGTTTATGAGTTCATTTGGCTCTGATACCAAATGAAAGAAACAAAAATACACAGAAAATGAGAAAAAACAGAGAACAATAGCTACAGCTGTTTGATTACATAACCAAAAACCTAGAGTGGATTGATCTTAGTAGGCTCAGCATCTATATTTATACAAAAATTCATCTAGGTTACAGCAATTAAAATATTAGTTTAGGAGGACGTGTTGCTCTTTCGTTTATGCAGGCTGTGGGGTGGGGCGGGCAGGGGTGATGACTGTTAAATGATTGATGAGGTAAGGCGGTGGTGACCTCTGGAAGGTTGAAGAGCCAAGGCCGTGACTATGGAAGACACTTGAGCTTTAAATAATTACACATATATCACTGTATCAGCTTTGCTCATCTTCTGGCCTTAGGAGTAAACAGGAGTTTGTCATGCAAAATTTATGTGATAGTCCATAGATCACAATTAATTCTCAGATATATGTCATTGAACTTACAGATACACTAATTTAATTCTCTGTTTTGTTTGTGTTTGCCTAGATCAATGTTTTTTTTCTTTGTGGGGAAGTTAACAATGTTTTTGTCTTATAATATTTTGGGTTAGTTTATACGTTTTGTCTTATAATATTTTGGGTTTGTTTATATATTATATCTAGTTTCTAGTTTTAAGGTAGATTAAGTTTTTGGTTTGGTTTTGTTGTGAGAAGATTAAAAATTTGTAATTTTTTTTTTACACTAGAAAGTAAGCATTTATATTAACATCAAACAGGTTACAAGGTCCTATCATTTTACATATTTGAAACTTCAATTAATAGCTTTACTACTGAGTTCATACAGGTTAAAAAAAAGCCTGTGAATTCTGCTATAGTTTAGATTTACCATAAAACTATATTGATGCCCTCTCAGGACATTCCACTATTACATATTTGTATTATGTAAAACAAGAATAGCAGTTAAACTGCCTCCATTTGATGACCCATTATCAGAGTTCCGTCCTCAAGTTGCCTCTGCTCCCTCTTGCATTACTGGTTCTTAAATAAGAGCTTGGTTTGTGGCCTCCTCCCTTATGTTTACGGAAGTTAATTCCCCGTGCTCCTTTGTTGTTTGTGGCCTCCAATTTTCTCAGACAACTATCCATTTTGTACCATTTGTATTGTAACCTAATTATATTTCTGTGTAGCAAATCCATATTTTAGTTGAGAAATTGCATTTGAATCTAATTTTCTATACCCATCATTTCTCCTTAGCTACTGAGCAAAGATATAATGTGCTCCATAGTCACATAAATGTAACCTAGCTCACGGGTAATCTCATCGTTGTCCCTGTGGGTAGAGAGTTGTAATTCTCCCTCCACGCTATCTCCAACGCCTCCGGAATGTTGACACCTTATATAAACGTCCTCCCCTCAGTCAAGCAAGGTGGAAACTAATGAATTTTATCATGATGTCATGCTTTATTCATTGCACTGGCCAGAAAGTCCCTCTTAGATTTATCACGACAGCTCTCAACTAGCGCCATTAAGGCTCTGCTGCTGGAGCATGCTCCCCTCACCTAGCCCATGGAGAAGTTATATTATAGATCCCACTTGCAGTTTCTAAATTTGACTCAAATCCACAAGCTGTCCCAAGCTTCAAGCACCAATATAAACCTCTGTCTGGTGTTTCAGGGATCGAACCCTGGCATTAAAGCAATGCAGCCAGCCTTCAACGTATTAATTCTGAATGTAGAGAATGATATCTTACATGAGACCCATCCGGTCTTCCAATTACTAAGTTGTCCACTAACTGCCAGCTAATTCCCCTTATTCTGATTGATGCACAATAGTTTAATTTCTACTTTCACCTGAAAGGTTTAATCCTATGTCAACATTCTTTATTAGCCAACTCCATTACTAGGCAACAAATCTACCACGGAATTCATATGCCCCTCATCTACAAAGGAATTCATATGCCTCTTACACATGATGAAACTCTACTTAGCAGAAATTCTCATTTTGCATTTTTATCTTTTGTAAACTTGGAAGTTGAACGGTGATGGCTATGGCTTTCTCTTTGATGGCTATGGCTTTCTCTTTGAGTTTAACCATTTATTGGATAACTAATTTTGAAATCCTCAAATACCTTCACCTGCAAGATTTTCTTAAAAACGGGCCCAGCTACAATGCCAAATATTAACCTTAATTATTTGTAACATTCCCCATATCCAAAATATATTGAAACTCTATTTTTAAATCAAATCTATAAATAATCTCTCACTCTCCTACGTCCCTTACAAATTTTGATTTTTTCTGAAATAAAATAAATTACATAATTTTTATTCACGGTTAAATGAGAATCATAAGTTAATTTTAACTTCAAATATAAAAAGATTAGAATTATTGCAGAATCAACTTTCTGACAATTATAAACCTTTCTTAGTTTGTGACAATGTTGATAGCATATGAATCGTCCATTGAACAGGCAGAGTCATCCCCCAGTGATATCTGAGGAGTAAAACATTGTTTGTGTGATCAGGATCAGCCTTCAAGTCCTGAGAATGATTCAGGGTTCAAAGTTTGTCAAGATATGGCTTCGCCATATTATGACGACGGATATAAGTGGAGGAAGTACGGGAAAATGTTGGTTAAAGGCAGCAGTTATATTCGCCACTATTTCAAATGTGCATATTCAGACTGTCAGATGAAAAAGAGAATAGTATGCTTTCTTAATGGGCAAGTCACCAAGATTGAATACGAAGGAGATGTTCATGAACATCCAAAGCCACAACAAACTCCCAAAATGGCAGTTGGTGGTACCCTTGAAAGTCTCCACAAACGGAAAATGGATGAACGTTTTGATGCAGTATCATCTATACAAGGAAAACCCTGCAATCAACTCTTGTCAACCAGTCATCCAAATTTTACTGATGTCGAGTACTCAATGGCCAGGTGATTTTTTTATTTTATTTTTTTACATTCTTTTGATATTTGCATGCATTTATGCGCTTTAAAATCGGTACAAAAAATTTATATTGGCGTGGTGGTCAAATTACAGGAGTATAGATAATGGAGAGGAAGAATACGTCCTACAAATAATCAGTGAAGATGATTTTCTGGATGACGGATACCGATGGCGGAAATATGGAACCAAACATATCAAGAAAAATCCTAATCCAAGGTATGGATATGCTCTATATATTTATTTCAAATTAATAATGATAGTTATTGAGTAATGAATGTTTGAAAATTATTACCCACTAATTTATTTCTTCTCGACTTACACTAATTATAATTTATTTCTTTCTGAAATACAGAAATTATTATAAATGCGCAACGGAAAAGTGCTTCATCAGGAAATATGTAGAAAGGAGTGCACGTAATACAGCAGCTGTTATTATAGGGTATCGAGGAAAACATAACCATGAAGCACCGAATTCGTAATGGTCCCTTAAGAGAACCATCACCTCATTTCAACTCAATTGCATGGACTTGTTATTAGGGTGAAAAGGATGTTATAAGTTTAATGGCTGAAATTAGGGAAGATATTATGTTAATTTGCTTTTAATTTTAATGGGGCAATTAGGGATTATAACAGGCTAGTTTGTTTTCTATTTTTATTTGAACAAAGCTAAATTTAGGTTTATTTTTATGGATGTGTATTTTAAAGTATTTTATTCATTTTATATGTTTATTATATTTATGTGTGTTTATTTTTAAGTAATTTATTTACTTTGTAGGTTTATTATTGAATAATATAAAAATTATTATATATTTTTTAAAGATATGTTGAGTTTTTTTTTAAATTAACTATTGATTATTCTGGTTAAATTTTATATATTAATTAGTTGATTTGTTAATAAATTTGGCTGATAAATGGTTTATTGATTTTAAAATTAATAATTTATTGAGTTTATTAGAAGAGTATTTGGGGAAAATCACATCATATTTTCACCTAAGACTCCTCTCATAAACATAATATGGATCACAAAAGCTTCAATTCAACAATTTATTGAGTGTTTATCTTTTGAAAAATATGTCTTTTTATTTTGTCTATTAGATAAGAATAATGGGCAATTCAATAAATAGGAATATGGAAAGACACAAAACATACTTACATGGTACTTATTATTTTCCATCATCCTACCTTCATTTACAATCACACTATGCATCATTCCACAATTTAAGGACTCCATTTTTATAATCTAAATACAAAAAATGAAGTCACAATATTTAATATTTAATTTAAAATAGCATCCCATGCAAGCATGAAGAAAGGTGATAATTAAGGTTTTGAATCTATTTTTAAGATTTTAAATTTTGTAAAATTTCCAATGCCCAATGGTGTTACAGACCATCTTTATTTGTTTTCATAATTTATATATCATTTTCATATTTTCCATTAGAGAGTTTCTCATCTTTATTTGTTTTCATAATTTATATATCATTTTCATATTTTCCATTAGACACTTGCTAAATTTCGTCATTGTTCAAGAAGAAGTGGAACCCAAATTTTATCTCTAGATTAGAAATGAAGAAGTGGAACCCAAATTTTATCTCTAGATTAGAAATTTATAGAGTATCCATTAGTTGATGATAATTACTATTTCTTATTTTCAAATTTTGAGTGAAGAATTTTCTTACTTAGTACTCATCACAGAATCAAGTTTTTTACTATTATAATCATATTTAAAAATTCATTGGTGCACTTGAGTAGCATGTGCACTACTTCTTTTACATGGTTGATGCAACCCCAACCCTAATAGTCAAATCTCTTTGGAAGTATTCCACTACTAAGACAACATTCAAGGCTATTCAAGCCCCTTTTCCTTTTCATTCTAGACATAATTTTTCCTTAAGAGAGTTAGTACAACTATGTCATCATAAGTATCAATTGGTTAAAATTTTCCTCTAAGTCTTATACTCATTTTTTATGCTTGGCCAACTAAACACCAAAAGTGTAACTCTCTTATACGTCTTGGGTTAAACATGCTTCTACCTTATTTTCTCAACTATAAAATGGATCTAGTAAACCATCATTGCTCTTGCATCAACTAGAATGTTTTATCCACATATTTTCATTTAAATTTTCCCGAAACCCAATGCTTGTTGCATACAAATTGACACTATTTTAACCCTCTCACCATCATATTTCATAGGTTAAATTAGTAATTTTATGGGTCATAACAAAATTTCAAGGTGGAAACTTTTGGATACTAGAGAAGAATAACATATACATTTTCCAACTACCCCAATAAGTGAAGTATTTGATATTTAGAAACAATGTATTTTTTTTATTTTAGCTCAAGAAAAGAATTTTAGAAAAGGTAATTTCAAGGAGAAACCGTTTTAGAACATTCCTACTCATGTATCATAGTCAATGTAGTTTGTCCACCCATTCAATCAATTGTTTGAAATTTTTCATTAACAATAAAAATATAATTATATCATTAAAAGTTTTCACAAGATATTCATATTAAAACTTATTAGAAATATATTTCATGGTTATATTTACAAATTAGGGCTAACGAAAGAAGGTTTTACACCATGGCATTACTATAGTTATTATCTTCATCTGTAAAAGTTCTATATTCTTGTATCCATGTGATGTAATGACTCGAGAACTACTAATTTTTAGTAGGTTGTCGATATCATCTTGTAAATTTTTATGAAAGGACTAAAAATCTAATAAAAAGGAGAAATTCCTATGTGATGTGTATTTTGTTTCTTTCATTGTTCCTATTCAACTATCGTGTGATTGATGCAATGTTTAGAATTTTTTTTCCTATTTCTCTAATTAATATTTTCAGAAAATTACAACAATAAATCAATTATTGGAAACAAAAAACTCTAAGAACATATAAATGCATTAGGTTTAGAATTTCCTTATACTCATCTCTCATAACTTGAATCTAGTTTCTAAATCTAAAGGATGACACTTTAGTGGGTTTCAAGAGTTCAAAAATCTTTTTAAAAGATTAGATGCTCAAGAAGACCAAAACCCTTAGAACATGTAATGGGGGTGAGCACAACTCTAAGGATTTTGAGGGTTTCCACCAGAACGAAGGATTCATAAGGGAGTTAACTATTCCATATAATGTACAAAAGGGAGTTAGAAAGGGAAAGAACCAATCCATAATAAGTGCTACTAAGGCAATAATTCATTACAAAAACCTCACAATGTTTCTTTATGTGACACAAAAATCTACATCCATAACTAGTTCCATGATGAGATCGTGGAGGATAATACACTTACTGAGGCATTTACTAATGTGAAGCTAGAAGTGAGCCATTTCTAAATATTTGGTTGTCCTTTTAATACCATGTAGCAATAGAAAATAGGATCAAGTTGGAACTCTCCAATAGGAAGGGTTTATTTGTACATTATAATAACACTTGAAATACCTACAAGGTCTATGTTCCAAAGAAATGAAAAGTAGTAGTAAGTAGTGATGTAAAGTTCAAAGATGAATTTACATCTAGAAAGTCGCATAAACCTATCATGATGAAAGAGGATAATGAATGTGAAGCTTTAAAGTCTAATTCAAGGTTACTAGTGATTTCCAAATAAGTAAAACATCATCGAGGTACAAAGGAGTAGATAGATCCTTTAATTATTTTTAGGAAACATCAATAGTTCATTCAAACATTAAGGTATGCTTAGGAGTGTGTTGAGGCTTCAAGGATCACATAAATAGAGAGAAAACGTATGAAGAAGTTTGCATATTACTTGGAATTGAAATAAAACATCATATATTTGGAGCCTTCTAGATTTCGAAAGGAGGTATAGCAATATGCATGGTGGAGGAGTAATCCTCCATCAAGAAGAATTATGTTTCGAACATAGTGACATGACTAAAAAGGAAGTCAATATTGAGTTTTAGGTCACTCTACAATATCAAACTTGCAATAGATGAAAACATTTAAAAGTTCATAACAATGTTCATGACATGATGGTTCACGTAGAAAGGAGTGGACTACCAAAAGTCATCTTTCTAGTCACCAATTGCACTTATAATAGAGAATTTACGGCTTTTCATTCATTTATGGGATAGATGATGCATCAAATGAATGTGAATAAAACCTTCTTTAATATGATCATTGAGGAAGAAGGTACATATACGAACCTTAGGGTTTTGAGGTAATGGTAAGAATCCATATATATGTAAGATTAAGAAATTTTTGTATGGGAAATAGTTGGGATAAAGAGCATGGAATTTCAAGATAAAAGGATACTGCAAGATATAGAATTCAGTAGAAAATAAACAAATTTTATATTATATTATCTACTTTTGGGATTAGTTTTCTCATTTTGGTCTTGTGTATAGATGACTTGCTTCTTACATGTCCAAAAATTCCCATTTCAATATACAAAGTAGACATGAAAATTGACATCAAGATGAAAAGCATTGGTACCATATATTATCTCTTGGGTTTGGTTGTTTGGAAATGACCAAGGGATATTTTCCTTGGGTAGACTCAGTATGTGTTTTATGGAGGAATTTTATCTTATGGCCACACCCATGATCACTAATATAACGAAGTTGACATCTTTAAATTCAAAACTCACGAAACCCTTGTTGCACAAGTAGTTGATTGGTTCCTTCATCTATTTGGTCAACACAAGGAAAGATATATGTTTTTCAATGAACATCTTGATTGGATTCATTTTGGAGCGAAGCAAAGAGCATTGAGCACTGAAAAAATGTTAACTTCATAATCCTAAATTTTATTTGGTTAGATAATTGGCTAGGATCAAAAAAGCTATTCTAGAATATATTTTTCTAGAATAATAAAGTTAATTCTAGAATTGTTGTATTTCTATAGGGCTTGTTAGTTCCTTATAATAATGATTATCCTTGAGTTTTTTTAGCACGAACGCATGGCATTTTGATATGAGGCTACAAAGTTTATATATATGCTATGCCTCTTAGGCTGTTTATCTTTATCAATATAATTGCATCACCAAGGACACTTTTGCTAAACATATCATGGTATCGTAGCCACTCTAACGATAGTTTTGTACGATGGGAGTATCGTGCCGAGGAGAAGGCCAAGATATATTAATGAAAAACAAATGTCTAAAACTTAATCATAGTTTTCTTCACTAAAAAAAATCATCAAGGAAGTACTTTATTGATTCAATGCAGTTGATTTAAAGTTTGGCAATCTAGATCTATAATATTTTAATATTAAAAAAAAAATCTTTTGTGTAGAAATGAAAAGAATTTGTAGATCTCAAATATATTTTTACAAAATTACAAAAAGACCACGCTAAGAAGAGGGAGGGCATAGAAAAGGCTCTATATTGTGAAATTTCCGACTTCTTATAAATTGGGAATTTTTTTTCTTAAATGGCTTGAAAAAGTTTAGGCCATCTAGTAATTTTATTTTCCGTTCTAACCATGGTGCTAGAAAGGGGATAAATGATTTCTTTCCTAAATAAATGTACTACTCATGTTTAAAAGCTGAATAAGGGTCGAAATGCTTTTTCCTCGTCAAATTATTAATCTACAGTAATATAAACTATCTAAATGAAAATTTATTATTGAATATCTTAGGAATAGCTTCCAGTAAACACTCAACCTAATACCATTGGTAGTATCATGAGAAAGGTTAAGATATATTTTGTATTCACGAAGTTGAAATCAACACCATTGGTTTCCAAAAACCATAGGAAAAATAGCCAACATCTAATGATCTTTTGCAAAATAAAACCATAGAACTTGGTTAAAATGTATCTATTCACTTACAGTTACTGGGAATGTTTTTATCTCCACTTTTAAAGATCGAAAAGCCTTTGCATCTTAGCCAAATTGGTAACTTTCAATATTGATTATTCTTAAAAGAATGATTTAAACCAATAAATTAAAGGTTTAGATATATTTATATTTTTTATCTTTAAATAATCATTTAAATTATATAGGTTGATAGTCATGCTCATTTTCAAATAGGGATTTTTAAAATCATAATTATATTATTAATAATGAATAGGCGGATTGTATGGATTTAATTATTCTAAATATTTATGGTATATTTTTAGTAGTAGTTAAAGTTAGAAATTTATTTCAAAGGCAGTTATAAATTAGGTTCAAACAAAATGTTTATAAAATATTTTGACTGTGAAATAAGGTATGGGTTTCTATGACAAGTCCTATTGATAAGCCATGGTATTGATCCATTATATTGTAACAAATCTTATTTACACCTTAAAAATATTCAATATGTATTCTTATATTTTTTCTTTAATGTATATATGTTATGTTGTTAATAACAATAATAATAATAAAGTTATAATTTAGTTAACTTTTTTTATTTTTTAAATATTGATAATGTGAGACGATGAACTAACTCTGTTGATATGTATTATCAATTGATTCCTATCATTTTATGTCTCATTTAATTTATGTTACCCTCATAACTAATTCTATATATATATATATATATATATATATATATATATATATATATATATATAAGTGAGCAAAGACACATTATATTACTAAGTAAACAAAGAGTACAAAATGACACCTCGTGTGCCTAGATTGAAAACCATACGAGCTGCAGAAAAATATTGTCTTGAACACACTCTTGTTCAAGCAAACCATCACATTTTTTTGTGTGTGATATCTCTTATAAATTTCAAAAAATTGACCTTACCTATTACTACTATTGGTAGGTCTCTCTATCTAAAAATCTTGCTAACTATGTTTTGCAGAACTTGACTTGACAAAAGAACCACTATATTCCCTATATAAGTGTCAGTGTTGGACCCAACAACATGTTAGGGGATCTCCCCGGTAAGAAGTCCCAACTAGACCTCAGATCATTTGGTGTACGAGTCCTATCAGTGGGTCGTACGGTAACACCTTTACCACATTTATGGATAGAGTAAAGTAAGATGTTCTTGTTGGTAGCAAGGGTTTGACATGTGCAACAAGCCAAGGAAGGTGCATGAACGATTCTAACACATGGAAAGTGGGATGAGTGCGCCCCTTGGAAACCTGTGAAAGAATGCGGCTTGGAAGAGAACACACCATCGAAGATACATCAAAATCTGGAAAGAAGGTTAGCTAACAATCCAAAGTGGTGGTTAAACCAACAACAAATCTGAGTAAGATTCGTACATACTTATATAGAAAGAGTCCACACATGCATGCGTAAGAAAGCAATACATATATCATTAGAGTGACCAATATAGATGAGATACAATAACAACATATGCATGAAACATGATGGATCTATTACATTAAGAAGTGAAAGTTCCAATAGTACAGTATAACCATGACCAACCACTTGCCTCTATAGTAGAACATTACAGTAACTACCGTCGCCTCTTCCAAAGAGATGTACTAGCTATGCACTATGGAAAATCCAAGGCTTGTTACAATACTCTCCAAGATCTCTCTAAGATACTCCTATCGGAAGCTTGGCTAACCAAAAGCCCTTACAATGAGTTATGAGGTACTATACATAGCAAAGGGTGTGGTGACCCTTGAAATTCCCCTTTGTTATTATTCACCTACCCTCATGACTCTTCAACTACTCTATGACTGTTACATTCAACTATCGACACTTGGACTTCCACTTTACAGGATGTTACATCCAATCTACACATGTACCCATGTGAGACAAAATATGCTTGAGAAATCCACGTAAACTATCACTAACACTCTGACAGTTGTGGTAAAACCAACTCTTCGACATCCTTGCGATGATTGATGGTGGCAAATTGATGCGAAGCTTGGTCGTCCGTGATAGTTTTTGTGTGCTGAATGGTGATATCCTACTGAAGGTGAACTCTTGCCTCCATTGCATCCTAGTACGCTGCTATAGCTCCTCTCTCCAAATTATTTAATAATATGTACATCATTGTCTTGAGTACAACTCGACAAACAACATACTAATGCATAGTGTCTGTGATGATCTCCGAGTGTGTGCTAGCGACCGTGCACATCAACTTGTCAAAATACATGTTCATCTCCAATGAGACTTGCAATTTGTATTTTCCTTGGTAAGTGTGCCAAATGAATGTGATCGCATGTATGTGCAAAATGACATCCATGTTGCTGAATACCCTTGCATGCAATCGAGAACATTTCTCACCCTATCTACTCCATGTTGGCTACTTAATGGATCTATAACTTGTATGGGCACATTTTCAATAGTCTATGCATGTTGCACTTCCTGTTGTACCTATCCCTACTGCAACACCTTCTCTCATTTGTGCAACTCCTTTTCTTCTTTTGTGTGATCCTCTTGTGGCATCGTTGCCTCATAGCCTCAGTCTCCAAAGTTGTTTTCATCATAAGTGGATCTGCTTGAACTTGCAACTTTGCTCCGCCTTTACGGTGTCAACAACCTTCCTCTTGCATGTGTCACATGCAAGTGTGCTACCTTCTGCTGCGGTTGATGGTGCTTCTCACTATGATGTCGCTTCCATTTCATCTTGATAACATTTTCCATGAACAACTTGATGTCTTCATAGATAGGAAAGTTCATAGACACTTGACTCAGTGCATCCCAAGTTCTGCTCTGAACGGTGTCATTGACTCTACTCTCTTGAGATGTAGCCAAACACCTATGACAAATGGAGACATAGAAAAACTCATGACAAGAAATATGTCAGTTGAAAACCAAAACAAACTCGAGGGATGACATGCAACATAAGTGTGTGGTTGTGTGTGAATATTATGCAATTTTCACCGAGAGGCTGTGAGAATGACTGCCAAAACTATACAAAACACAATTTGGGTTGTCGGGACATTGACTAACTGCTGGAACTTTTTAATGCACATTCCAGCCTATCCTGTTGAGGACTGAAACTCTACAATGCACAATTTCAGTCAATAGTGACATGAAAACCAGTAAAATGCATTGCCCAATTTCTGGGACAATAAGGCTCTGCCTCCTAGAATTGTGCAATGCAAGCCTAGAGGTCAATGTTAGGAGAGACTTGCCCAATTTCTTAAGTGAAGATAGAGCCTTCACTTCTAGAAATACAAAATGCTAGCTTGGCAAGGAAATATTCGGGCCAAGGAAGCCCAGACTCGCTGACGGGCGATTGAAAACATGAGAAGTTTGAATGCATGGTGATACTAAGTGTAAAAAAGAATGAATGATTATGCATGCAAATAGAAAGTGCATAATTAAGAAAATGGGAAAACATGCATGTGTGTGAAGCGAGTCACTGCAACGACGATCATCAGAGCAAAACAGTGTCATGTATGCTACAACAGTGAGATGTGAACGGAAACTCAAACGGTGCTTCTACAACCTAACATACATTGAAACGACACTAAGCACTCATTGAAATCAAGTAGACAACACTCACACAAAGTGAAACCAAAAAAAGTGACAGAAACACAATGTAAGACATGCAAAATGGGCTTACCCTGAAACAACTGTGCTGAATGTGTCGACAACTCCAATATGTGATGTGGGATATTAGAACTACAACATCGATGTGAGTAATGACATCTACAACATGTGTTTCATAAATTTTGATAAAATCAAGGTTATAATGCGCATGCCACAAATATAGGAAAAGAGACACTTGGTGGCAGGTTTCTAAAATGAGCATTTCATGTAACCTCCAGCTGCTAAAAATAGATCCCTAAATCTAGGGATGCCTTTGAATGCTGCCTTGGGAAAAGAATTCCATGCATGCAAAATAGTTTTTCTCGGTCCCGGAGGGAAACAGTCAACCTAAGGGCACATGGATTGGTCTGGGAGCCTCAGATGAAAATTTACGTAGTCTTTGGCTTAATTGGGCTAGATATCCGATAGGGATTGCATAATTTTTCGGGTTAGCACGTGACTACCCCCCATAATTGCACAATTTTTGGGCTGAGCAGTAGTGCTTTGTCAAATTGCATAGTTTTCTAGAGGAAGACTACCTCACTTCTCTATCCAATTGTGGAGCTGAGCAGGTTGCCAAGATAATTTTTGTAATTTCTAGAGCTTCGTACGCTGGCTAGCTGACTTGTGCAATTTCTGGAGGGAAGGCTCGTTCCCCTCCAGAATTGCGCAATTTTCTAGGGGAATTGCTTAGCCAACACATGGTCTATGTGAAGCAAACTGACATTCACAAGATGAAAATAAAGTGAGAAACAATTGAATCCTATATGCTTGACGGTGCAAGACATATTGCTTAGGCTGGTTGGTAGGGAGACTCCGAAATGAAGCTAAGGAAAAATTTTAGAGGGTGCTTGTAGCCACTACAACACTTGGTGACAAGCTAGTAGAACTCTAGCTCTGTGAGTGGACATTGTTACTGAAAACAAATTTAACACCTTCGGAAGTATTTCTCATTTTTCTGTTCGTCTTGGTTTCCACACTTTCTTAATTGTGAGATGTAGAATCTACGAAGACCTTGGTCGGTTGAAACACATTCCAAGCCAAGTCAACATATTTGTTTCAATTGGTGATGAGGGGTATATCAGTGCACAAGTCATATCATCGTGAGAGTTTTAGTTTCATCTCTAGTGTTGCTCCGCTACCAGCTGGCCTAGACACTACCCCAGAGGAGTCACGTGGGAACACAAGCATCGCTCTACTACGAGCGAGCCTGGTTAGTACCCTGATGGAATTACTTATATCACCTCTGTACATAGGAATCCATTCTCTTCTTTCACCTTATTCATTTTTCAATTTTTTGAATTTTTTTTCAGATTTTCACTTTTTCATTTTCATTTTCATAACTGTGCATATCACTAATTCTTCAGAGGTGAAAGAGAGATCCTGAATTATTGAGAGAAAAATAGGTTTTTCCTTTAGAGAACTAGTTTATATATATCTCTGACCTGCTTGTTAATGTTTTCCCCCTCACCTTGCTCTACTTGACTGAGCTGACAAGGTTTAACACAAAAAAAACTCACTAGAGTAGGTGACACTAGTTAGCATGCAAGCGTTGTGCTTTAAACAAGGTTCACTTCAAACAATATGTATTTTCCATTAATGTATTATAGACTAAAGACAACAATTTCTTCATACAAAGCGAGGATGACAGAAAAACAAGTATTGATAACTACACAAGTCCTCTTGTACTTTACCGAGCCTGTTCCAAAAGTTGCACATGGTCTCGTGCCAAAATAACCTACGAACATAGGCAAGCAAACAAACAAGAAAACAAAGAAAAATCATAAGTAAATGCATAAGAATAGCGAGTAAGAAAATGAGCACGCAAACAAACAAACATGCAAAGTAAGAAGCAAACATCATGCAAGCAATCAAACCAAAAGCAAGCAGTACTCCTACTCCTAAAGTAACAGTGCATGGGTATGCTTATGTAAATTGATACTTCCAATGAAGCCATCAGTGCATTGGTCGACCCATGTTGGTGAAGGCATGGTTTGTGAATAGCACACCTATGCGAACCAACAAACATGAAAGATATAACAGTGAATCCAAACACACTTTGGGTTTCAATGCATCTACAAAACATATGTGAGTGCAAGTGAATGACATGTGGTATGTGGACTTACCATGGTTTGGTGTGACGATGCATATAGATGTTAAGCATATGCACACTCTTGACTATGCCATGCAAGCAAATGAAAGAAGCAAAGACAACTTGTGTCGTGCACACCTACATGCTATGTAAGATTTCTCTAATACATGAGGAATGGGGTTGTGTATTTTGAGTGCAGGAAGATGAATATGAGTGTTATGTTGATCCTTAGTGCATACAGATGAGTGATGAGGAGCCTTGGGTGTTTGAATAATTTCGTAATGGGAAGTGAAACCAACCTGAAGACAAGGAGGGCCTGACATAACCATCAGCTCGGGCTGAAGTGCCTCGACATTCTACGGGGTTTTGACTTCATCGACAGATAGATCATCATAGACGATTTCCTTAGACAGATTAACAACAATTGAGTCAACATCGTGATCAGATGAAGAAGTAGAGAGCTCATGATAACCAAGATCAGAAAATCAAGATGTTTGTCGGCATGCCCATGATTTGATGAATCACACAGAGGGGTAGATGAGAAGAATGAATGTTCACACTCTGTGTTTCTGGAAAATTCAAATGAAAAACCAAGTGGATCTTCAATGAACAATTTTTCCTCTCCATTGTTAGATGATTGACTGACATCGGGTGTGTTATGCGAATTATCAACAATGGGTGCATCCACAAACGGAGATACACATGTCGAATTAGGGATGGAAGAATCATGAGGGATGTCAAAATCATGAGGGATGTTAGGGAAGAATGGAGGAGGTTTAGACAGAAGTAATTCATCCTTCGCCGAGAGTTGATGCCTAATCTCCCACTCATACTCTTCATGAATGGCAATGCAGGTTGGTTTTGCAACACCAACTCCATCGATAGCTTGGTCCTCATTGACAACAATTGTAGAGTCCAGAATGGAAGAACATAAGACAGTGAAATCTGAAGGATAATGAGAATATGAAGATGAAGGTTGGGGTACGAAATACATGTGATAACCCATGGGATTTGTAACCCAATATGTGTGACTACAGAAAGAAGTGATGTTAGGAGGATGTGATGGATGAACGGATGTGCGTAAATATTCTCCCACATCTCTCTATAGTGGTGGAAATATTTGATGAGGGGACGACACACAATCACTTGTGACAATGACCGTGTCCATCTGTGATTGCGCAAAATTATCAACGAAGTATGTTGAGCGGGATTTGAGCTTGAACTACTTCTTGGGATTAATATATTTGATAAGGTAATATTCAAATCTTTCCATGAGATACTTAAATTGCCTGTGACTTTGTGAGGCTTCAAACATGAATAGACAGAAGCACTCTGAAAACTTCATAGGTAATTTTTGTGGGGCCTTCCATTGTTTTAACAAATTTTTATCAAGTAATTCAGGATCAAAATGGCAGAAAATAGATTCAATTAGATCGTTGAGCTGCTTGAATGAGTGCACGGAGTTATGAGGTAGTGTGCATAACATTATGATGGGTGGTTGCGAAGTGTGTGTGCGCAGCGAACAAACCTCTCTTTCATTAAAATGTTCCATGCCTTCCATGAGCACATGGAAGGCATCTAAGTTCTCAAACCAGGCCACTTTGCCTTAAACATCATACATAATTTATGACAAGTGATCCCAAAACTCCCTCTCGATGTGAAATATATGTCCATTGGACAGAAATTTCGGAGAGTGAACTATAGAAAAATCCATGATAGATGTGCAAAAACTCGAAACAAATGATGGCGACTTAGCTTGTCATCTATCCCTCCTTCTAGCGACAAAATGTTCTCGATGCTTGACCCGCCAACATTTCAGGAAATCTCCTCAGTAAGAATTCCCAACTAGACCTCCCACTGTTTATTGTAGGAGTCCCAGCAGTCGGTCCTATGGTATCACCTTGACCGCAGTTGTGCACAGAGGAAAGTAATATGTCCTTGTCAGTAGCCAGGGTGTCACATGTGCAACAAGCCAAGGAAGGTGCATGAACAGTTCTAACACACAGAAAGTGGGACGAGTGCACCCCTTAAAAGCCTGTGAAAGCACGTGACTTGGAATGGAACACATGAGTGAGGATGCATCCCAAGCTGGAAATAAAAAATCCAAAGTGATGGTTAAGCCAATAACACATCTCAGTAATATTCATAGATACTTATACAAAAAGATTCCATACATCCATGCATAAGCAAACAATACATGTACCATTAGAGTAACAAAGATAGTTGAGATACAATAACAACATATGCATGAAACATGTTGGTTGTGTTATATTAGGAAATGAAAGTTCCAATTATACAGTACAACCCTGACCAACCATTAGTCCCCATAGTGGAATGTTATAGTCACTATCGCCTACTCCTCCAAAGAGATACACTAGCTTTGCACTGTGGAAAATCCAAGGCTCATTAAAATACTCTCCAAGATTTCTCTAAGATGCACCTATCGGAAGCTTGGATGACCAAAAGCCCTTACAATGAGTTATAAGGTACTATATATAGCAAAGGGTGGGGTGACCCTTGACATTCCGCTTTGTGACCTTTCACCTACCCTCATGACTCTTCAACTATTCTATGACCATTACATTCAACTATCGACACTTGGAATTCCACTTTAGAATATGTTACATCCAATATCCACATGTACCGATGTGAGAAAAAATAGGCTTGAGAAAGCCATGCAAGCTATCACTAACACTCGAAAAGTTGTGGTAAGATCAATTCTTCGGCATCCTTGCATGATCGACAGTGGCGAACTATTGCCAAGCTTGGTTATCCTTGATGGTGTCCGTGAGTTTAATGGTGACATCCTGCTGATAGTGAACCCTTGCCTCTGTTGCATCTGGGTACACTACTATGGTTCTTTTGTCCAACTCATCTGATAATATGTGCATCACTGTCTTGAGTGCAGTTGGACCAACAAATTACTGATGCATAGTGTTTGTGTTGATCTCTGATTGTTTGATGGTGACCATGTGTATCAACTTGTCGAAACACATGTCTAGCTCCAGTTGGACTTGCTTCTCGTCTTCGCCTCGGTGAATGTACCAAATGGGTGGGATCTCATTCGTGCACACAATGACATCCATTCATGTCCATACCCTTGCATGCGATGGATATCATTGCTCACTCTATCTGCTCCATGCCGACTGTTGAATGGATCTATAGCCTGTATGGGCACAGTTTCTTCAGTCTATGCATGTTGTACCACTTGTTGTACATGTTCCTCCTACAACTCCTTCTCTCATCTGTGCAGCTCATGTTCTACCTTTGCACGATCCTCTTGTCATGTCATTTCCTCATAGCCTCAGTGTCCAAAGTTTCTTTCATTAGAATTGGATCTCCTAGAACTTGCAACTTTGCTCCACCTCTACATTTTCAACAACCTTCCTCTTGTATGTGTCGAATGTAGGTGTGCTACCTCCTACTACTGCTGATGGTGTTGCTCACTATGATGCCGCTTCCATTTCATATTGATATCCTTTTCCATGAACAATTTTATGTCTTCATAGATAGGCAAGTTCATAACCACTTGATCGACTGCATCCCCAACTGTGCTCTGAACAGTGTCATCAACTCTACTGTCATGGAAGCCGATGTACCTATGCTACTGAGGGGATGTCTAAAACTTGTGATACCTAGAGACATAGCAACAATCATGACAAGAAATATGTCAGTAGAAAACCAAAACAAACTAGAGGAATGACATGCAACATACCTGTGTGATTGTCTATGAAGATTGTGCAATTTTCACCAACAGGCTTGGAGACTGACTGTCAAAATTACGCAAGGCGTAGTCGAGGTTGTAAAGAGGCCGACTGGATGCTGGAATTGCACAGTGCATAGTCCAACATGGCGTAACTCTTACGTCTTTTCCTTTCCCTAACCCTTATGACCCTATATATTACTCTTCCATAGCTCAACTAGGCTTTATCTTTGAATAACCATCCATCCTAAACGCATAAGTAAGAAGTAACAAATCAACTAATGTCAAACTAGAAGTCATAAGTCCAGACCATAGTGTCTAAAATAAATCTTAATAATTCACGCATTAGTTTCATCATAACCCCAATCAATCTAATCCAAACCCATCCCCTCCTTTGTTCCTGACGACAAAGCGAGGCTAAGCCACACCATCGTGTCCAACAAGTTATTCAACCTCATTACTTGATGTTCATAATTGATATTATTAACGGATTTATGAGTACACTACCAAACAGAAGCTGCCACATCTCCCTTTCAAGCAAGGAAAGTCACCAACAAAAAAGGGGGAGGGGTAAAAAAGGGCATGGAGGCAAAGATATTAGCCAACTATTTTTGGTTATGCTCATATGAATGCCCCCTAATCTTATGGGTTTGGGTGAGAGTGGGGAACCCTAATTAGGGACATCATTCACTTAGAATCAAGTGACGAATAAATAATCAATTACACGATACAAGGTAGTCTCCAAAATATGCATGCGACCCAAAATTTTAGAGGGTGGTTGTAGCCGCTACAACAACAACCTAGCCAAAACTTGGACATTAGTGAAGGTCTCTTTATCTAGAGTGAAGTTTTCCATCCTTGGTGGCATGTACAATCCATCTAATGCAAAGAAGTTGGAACGGCCATAAAATATTTGATCTCTATCCTCCATATTTTCAAACATAATAAATAAACCCTTTTGACCACAAATAAAACTTAATCTCCCCTATTGGTTTCCAATAGTGTTTGATCGATTCACATAATTTTTTTTATGTGATCTAGAGGCCCATAAAATTGCATATAATTGCATATCATCACATGCGATCTCTAACGGCCTCCGTCTCGTGATCGATGATTAATGTCATTGGGAATACCACTATTTTAGGCTTGCATGGCCTAGTGGTCCCTTTTGACATTTTTTGTTCCTGCTGGTCTCTATGATTCCCTACAATACTTCTGTCCTCATCTCTTCTTTGACCATTCTTACTTAGGTTAACTACTCTAGCCGCTCCTTCGTTGTTTCCTAACACAACCTCTATTGTAAATGCAAAACCTACCTTGAACCCCTTCCCCTTATCTATTACCACATTGTGATAGGAGGAGGCCCCTCTCCCTCCCCCTTAAATACCATCTTACAGAAAATTTTAAGGATGAAAAATTATCTTGAAGTTTAAAAACATTATCGAATCTCACTAGTTCCTAATAGGAAAATTATAAAATGTTTATTGATGTATTTAAAAAATGATTCAAATTTATAATTATTTTATAGATACTCCCTATATAATGTTGGTGATTTTTAAGGTACAATAATTTTATATTGTATAATTTTGGTAAATCATTCTTATAAAAAGTGGAAATTGAACAATAGTTTTTTGAAAAATCATGGAAAATTAGCCCACTTGGTAATATTGGCCCCTAGAATTTTTCATGTTGACCATCTTCTTCAAAGCCTAATGGAACCTACACAAAAACCCTAGCTCCACTACTACTATGCCCTTGTTCTCCATTTTCATGCACAATTCTACCAATATATTTTTATAAATGAATTTGTTTAACAATTATTTCCTTCCTATATATTTTAATAGAATATCAAGTAATTATACAACCCAATTTTTTATTAACGTTATGCTTTATTATATTTATTTCTTTAAATTATTTTGTACATCATTTTTTTAAATGCTATAATTTTTAAGATTTATAATTAAATTTATGAATGATTTTACCTTTCACACATATGTAAATTCAATAACATTTCTTATTTTCTTTTTTACAAAATTTTATTATTTAAGCAATCTCATTTACTTTCTTTTCAAAACATACCAATTATGAAACACGTAATCTTTCATCTATCTTTCAATAAAGAAAAATGATCTAAAAATAACTTTAAAATAATTTCAATTTCAATTGGAATACTTTTATAAAATAATATTTAATATAAATATGTGATGTGATATAGATTAACTATATAGTATTTAGGTTTAATCTAACTTATACAAAAAAATTGTCTTTTTCACAAGAATTCACTATAAAATACATTTATGAATGCATAAAATGATTCGACACCCTTAAAAATCTTTAGTACACTCAAATTATGCACATCAAACAATTAAAACTCAAGTTTTTAAAAAGTTGTAGTGTGACCACACTCTTTTTTTGGGGTGAAAATCAGGAAAATTGTGGAAATATTTTAATAAAGTCAACCCCATATTTTTGTAGATCAAGGTTACAGCTATCAAAAGTCAATTCAAGTTATAGTTGTGAGACCTCAATATTTTGGGTGCACCAAATGTTTTTGATTGTGTTGAATCTATTTCCACCATCAAACACATGATTCAAACATTGCTACTTGCAAGATTTCTTGAAATTTTTTTGGTGTCCTCCCAATTCCTCTACTATGCCTTTTAAAAATCTCTCTAGGATTTTGACTAAACCTAACTAGAAATAGGAGTTGTCTTTAGTGTGACTTTTTGGACTTTGAGGTTAAATCGTGATTTGTGTTATTTAAACTAGTTTTTTTACTGTATATATGGATTCAACACCCTTGAAAACCCTTAGGGCACTTTGATTGCACAAGATTACCCATCAAGATTGTGATTTCAATAATTCCTGTTGGATTTTAAAGAAATTTCAATGGAAAACCCACAGTAAAAACTTCCAAAAAGTGGCACTAAAGACAACTCCCTAGAAATATAGTAAAAAAAAATATTTCATACTAAGCCCATTATTTAATAATGATATATATATATATATATATATATATATATATATATATATATAAGTTTTAGTTTTACTAGTAAAATAAATAGTTTTTTCACATGAACAAGGACATACAATAATTTTTTGTTATTTAAAATATTTTTTTGAATGCCAAATAGATTTAGTACTTTGAAAAACTCTTTAACCCTAAAATTCTACGTATTAAACAAGTTAAACTCAAGCTTAAAGTTGGAATTTAATTAAAATTAACTATTTGGTTAAAATTAACTTAAAAATATATAGTGAAAAAATACAATTTCATCTATATATTAAAATAAGTCTAATTTTTATAATATTAATCATTTTAAATTAAATAATTTTTGCTAATATAAGTTATTAATTAATATTAATATTTTTGTTAATTAAATATGTATACCAATAACATCTGGAATTTGTTATTTTTAATTATTTTTATTTAAATTTTCAACCAACTCCGTAATAAATATAACAAAAAAATTAAACACATAAAATATTAATATTTAATATTTATACCAATAACATCTCAAATTTGTTATTTGTAATCATATTCATTTAAAATTTCAGCCAACTCATAAATAAATATAACAAAATAAAATCAAACACTTAAAATATTAATATGTAAGTATAAATATTATTTTAAAAAATACAGTTATATAAAATTAACCTTTAAAACAAACAAAATACTAAATTTTAAATTCATTTAAAAATTTTGACAAGCATTGTATTTAAGACAACTTATACAAATTTGAACAGTTACATCCCTTCACTCACCAGTTCAACCTATTTCTTTTCCATAATGCCCTAAATTTATTATTATAAACACAATGTAAAGCCTATTTATCTTCCATGATGTGAATACATTTTTTATTATAACCACTATTTATATTCAATGATGTGATAAATATTTTATTATAACCACAATGTAAAGCCTATTTATTTTGCATGATGTGAATACATTTTTTTTTATTATAACCCCATGCAAATGTAGTTACAAGCAGTATCGAATTTTAACCAACAACCCAACCTTCTAGATTTTGTAGAAACTCCTTATATGGCCTCCACTAATTCATCCAAGTAGCTCTTCAACCATCAAAAAAATCACTAATTATTATCTCAAAACGAAGAATTAAAATAATATTAAATAATCATTCATTATTATTTAAAAAACAGAGAATGAAAATAAAGCAGCCTCGGTAACAATAGTGAGTTATTTATAGTTGCAGCTAGAGCTATTTTTGCTTTTGCTTTGCCATTTCTGTTATCTCCATTTTGCTTTCTGCTTTGCCGTCTATGATATCTCCATTGCCATTTCTGTTATCTCCATTTTGCTTTCTGCTTTGCCGTCTATGATATCTCCATTGCCATTTCTGTTATCTCCATTTTGCTTCTGATATCTCCATTGCCATTTCTGTTATCTCCATTGCCTGGGATGAAAACTCAATTCCCCTATAAAAACGACCAATGCCTAAGTATGAATATAATACTGCAGGGACACCACAATGGAGCTTACCTGGTATTATTCCAGAATGTTTCAGTTACCATGGGGCCGACGTTCGGAACCCTTCTCACTATAGTTCTGCTTCAATCTCAAACTTTTCAGTGGGTATAAGGAAAAACGACCCTAATTCTCAGACACCGGAATGGATCTCACCTGGCATTATTCCAGTTTGTTCCAGCTATCTGGAGGAACATGTACGGAGCCCTTCTGATTATAATCCCGCTTCAAACTCCATCTTTTCAATGGGTATAACGAACAACTACCATAATAATAACAGTGTACAACCTCCACCTATTTTGGACAGCGTGAACGGGTGTATCACTGGCCCTGGCAACATCTCTCTTGAACCAATCAGTATGACAAATGGTGGTTTCGGAGGCAGGTTTTCTGAGAGGGTAGATGCAAATGGTGGTTTCGGAGGCAGGTTTGTTGAGAGCATAGATGCAAATGGTGGTTTCGGAGGCAGGTTTGCTGAGAGCATAGATGCCAGAAGTGGGTCGTCTATTTCCCAACGTAATGGTCGTCTATTTCCCAACGTAATGCCGCCCCGTATGAAAACACGGAGTGGCCCCGTATGCCAACACCACATTCAAATTTATTGGTAATACCACCTGCTATCCATCCTGCCACCTTGCTGGACTCTTCGGCTGCCTCTGATGAGCAGGTCAGTTGCTTTCACGAGTTGTTTTTTGTGTTTGAAAATGAAGGGCTGTTCATATTTTATAATGTCTTTCAATGATTAGGGTTTTGTTTTTCTAACGTCTTTGGTTCTTTAACAAAAAAATATACTGTCCGATGAATCAATGTGTTCTTGAGAGATAAAATGAAGAGCTATTCATATTGTATAATGTCTTTCAATTGTTAGGGTTTTGTTTTTCTAACGTGTCTCGTTCTTTACAAAATAATATACTGTACGATGAATCAATGTGTTCTTCAGAGATTAAGTTCATTGGAATGGAATGTACTGTAGATTGAATCGCTAAAAAAAAATAATTTGTCCGATGAATCAATGTGTTCTTAGGAGATTAAGTTCATTGGAATGGAATGTGTCAATTGAATCTCTAGCAGCAAAATTAGATCTGTGCACAATTGGATCCGTTTTATGCCGGTTTTTGGCCAGGCATACTAAATTTATGCGTTTTTGTTAGGTTTTTGGTTTTTAATTTTAGTTTTTTTTGTTTGTTGAGAAGTATATTAGTTGGTTTATTTTTTATTCCAAAAATAATAAGCAAGATGAGATTAAAAATGGAATGTGTAGATTTAATAGTTAGCTGTACAATTAGATTTGGAGTTTGTTTACTCCAAGTTTCTGCCCACTGATACTAAATTTATGTGTTTTTAGTTAGGTTTTTTGGTTTTCAATCTTATTTTGTTTTTAATTTTTTTTTTTTAATCTTCATTTTTCATTTTTAATAGTCACACAAATGTAACCTAGCTCACTAGTAATCTCCTAATTCTCCATGTGGGTCGAGAGTTGCGATTCTCCCTCCACGCCATCTCCAACGCCTCCGGTAATGTTGACACCTGTAGAATCTCGTTTCAGTCACAAAGCTGGGCGTCTAAAATAATGGCCTTGCTTACCTTGTATAAAGGTCCTCCCCGCAGTGAACCAGGGTGGAAATTCATAACTTTTATTATGATGTCATGCTTTATTCATTGCATTGGCCTCATCACAGTGAGTGACAACTCTCAACTAGCGCCATTAAGGATTGAATCAAATCCACAAGTTGTCCCAAGCTTCAACCACGAATATAAACCTCTCTCTCTCGTTTAGCATGCATTGCATAAATGATGACTCTCGTGGGCAGGAAAAACCCTAGAATCACTGCAGAAACCTGACGCCCGACCCTCAAACTTTGGGCATCTTACACACTTGGATGGGGCTAGCAATATTGGAACACCTGCGCGGCATGGCAACACGTTGAGAAACATAACCTACCGGTTGGAGGACTTTCTAGAATATTCACTCGGCCACAATTTTTGTGGGAAGAAGGCATCAACATTTTCTAAGCATTTTCATGGGAACAACTGTAACCAAATGTTGTTTGCATCGAGAAAGAGGTGGTTGACTATTCATGAGACTTGATGGATACAACACCAATTTGAAGGTTGATCCACCTGAGCGTCCAACCACGCAAACACTTGAGAACCCCCATGAACTCTTCACGTTGGGGCACTCGATGTCCACGTTGGGGCATTTATATCTGATATGCATTATGGAGTGGCCAACCTCAATGACCTAGGTATGACCTAGGTAACGAGTGTCGGGAATTTCTCGTTATTCCAAACAAAATACAGTGGAAAAATCTTCTGTTTCCACTGTTGGGAATTTTCTCATAAATTCCGAAACAACAAAAAAGATATGAACAGAGAGTAATACTCTGTTTTTGGGATTTCTGATAATTAAAAAACACAAAAACCGACCATAAAATAATACTCTACTTTGCCTCATAATCAAAAATTGATCAAAATAATACTCTGTTTCAATACAGCGAAAACAGAAAAAAAATCGCTTTGCTGTGACTGGTGTTGCAGCAACGCAGTTTTTCTCAGTTGCTGTAACTTGTGTTGCAGCAACCCTGTTCGTGGTGTTGGACTAACGTAAATTTTTGACGTCAAGTATTTTTTGAGTTAGAGTGTAATAACAACGGTGATTTGACGTCAACCACTTTTGGTGTAACAGCAACGGGGATTTTTGACGTCAAGTATTTTTCGACTTACGGTGTAACAGCAAGAGGCAAAAAGAAACTTATATTTATAAAAATAAACTAAGTGTTAAAACTAAGTCTTCCTCACATAGAGGGATTTCCACAACTCCTATTACAAAACATCTTCCTCTTTAACAGAGGGATTTACCAATCTATGCTAAAAGGCATCTTCCTCTTGATAGAGGGATTCATCAAATGAACGCTTATGTTCCACACAAATAACATTTACCTCTTAACAGAGGAATTCCACCATGCCTGCTTCAGAGGCACTTCAATCTGTCCAAATTGACATTGCTGTGTCTGCTTGATATTTTACACTGTCGTGTGTAAAACTTTCAATACATTTATGCTGTTGCATATACAAGTGTCTTACCGCTGCTTGTCTCAGCAACTCTCTCTCTCAGCATTGTTGTCTTAGCACTGTGTCTCAGTACTGTTGTTTCAGCATCTCTGTCTCAGCACTCTGTTTCAGCAACTTTATCTTAGCACTGTTGTTTCAGCACTGATGTTTCTACCGTTTCTCATAGCAAACAATCTCAAAACAGAAAACATTCAAATCTGCACTGCTCTCCATTTCACTGTTCTGGAAATATTTTTCTTCACGCTGCTGCGTGCTCTCATCTGCTCTGTATATATTTCCCCTGTTTCTATTTCTATTTCTGTTTCTCCTTCTGTTCTTTCTTCACTGCTGTGTCTGCATTTTATAGTGCGGGAAAGGGTGTTCATCGCTTTAACTTGTTGAAGAAGTTTCTGCTGTACTCTGCTGCTCATAATGAATAAAATCTTATCTTTCTGACATTCTGCTATGCTTATTGAGTCGGTTATGTGGAAACCCATAACTGATAAATGCTGCGTTGGCTCGAGGGTGGTTCTTTTCTGTTTCAGTCGTTATGCTCATTAATAGAGTTGTTGAGATGTAATGGTGTAGCGCTGGATCTCCTTCGGGAACTCAAAAATAATTAAAGAGTGAAAAGATTGTAATGGCGGCGGCTTAAAAGATCGGGAATAAATGTGGGGCGTCGGATCAGGACAAATGAATAAAATAGTTGTTGTTGTTCAACTGTTCACTGCAGTTCTACCACAGATACGCTGACTCTTTTGTAAGTCCTTTATTGTAGCTCGCTGATGCGATATTGGCGATGTCCCGTATCGCTACTACTGCACAGCATTTGGAATTAATATTCCAACACTCCCCTTTTAATTTCAACTGTTGGGCGTTCAATCATACCCACACATTTCATAAAAAAACTCAAAACTTTTCTGATCCAATGGTTTGGTCAGAATATCAGCAACCTGCTCCTTCTTTGTTGTCATGGGAGATTTAATTCCATATCTCTTCCTTATAAGAAGATCTTCATCAAAGGATGACTGCCAATACAGTTCAACAATAATGATAAAAAATTACAGGCTCCCCTTTAGTATATGCATTATCTTCTTTCGGCAGAATCTTCTCAAAAGAAACTTAGATCGGCTTGAGAGCTTAAGGGGCTTTCAGACTGTATTTCCTCCCTTCTCCATACTTGTGTAACTTTATTCTTTTGCATGGGTCTAGCTTGTGTAAGGGCCCATGTCAAGTTACAGTCGCATGCCATATGCCCAATGTTATGACACTTGAAGCATTCAACATTGTTCATGAATAAAAATTCATGATTTCTTCTTCCAAAATTGTTTCTTGGAGATTGTCAGAGACTACAATATCTATCTCTATGAAATGCTCTGCAGTCTTTTGCCATATGACCAAAGCTTGAACAAGATTAACAATAACCAAAAAATGAACTTTGATACCTGGTATATGGAGGTTTCCTTGATGTACTTCCGAAGCCTTTCTGCCTTGAAATCCTTTGCTGATAACCATTGCCTCTCGCATCTTTATCGTCATCAACATTTCTTCTTGGAGCTAGTTTTCTACTTGGAGTAAGATTTCTTCTATTGTAGCCTTGATTTTTCTCCTTGCCTTTGCTGGAACTAGGGGCATCACAATTTCTTTCTGCCTTCTTCACATCTCCTTTGCTTAAAGCATTTTCATTCTTGTTTGTGGGTTCACATACATACCCGAGTCTGGATTTATCATATGGAGATCTGTGATAGCTGAGCATATCATCCAAGGCTTGAGAGCTCTTCAAGATTTTGTTCATCCCTTCAACCTTTTTTCTAAGGAGGACAATCTCTTCTTCCAATCTTTCACACTTATCATTCTTCTTTGTAAGTTGTTCATCAGTTTCTTCCTTGCTACGAGTAGTTTCAGCTGCTACTACTTTAAGAGAGATAATATCTGACTTCATTTTGGAGATTTCTTCATTCTTTTCTTGACTGCTCTCCATTCTCTTCTCAGCTTCGTGTGCCTCCTTCCTGGCTTCTTGTAATTCAGCCTTAAGGGAGGAGACCTCTACCTTGTACTGTCCAATCTCTTCTACAAGTTTGTTCACTCTATTGTGCCTTTGTTCAAGTTGATTTGACAAGATATCTTCCTGCTTCCTTTCTTTATTCAACTGATTTGTCATGGATATGACTTCTTCATGATGCTTCCTTTTGCATTGATCAAGTTCCTTCTTAAGCTTGGTGAGCTCTTCATCCCTTTCTTTTACTTGAAGCTTGATGAGGTCAACCTTCTCATTTTCAGCTTCTATGATGGGTTCAGAATTTCCTTCTTGACTGATTGTCGTGGTCAGTGCTCCCTTTGCATGAAGGTTATGAAGTCTGTCCCATATATCCTTTGCTGATGAATATTTTTCTATATTCTTCTTTACAGAATCAGGCAGTCCATCCAAGATTGTCTTTGTTGCTTTTGCATTGTGCTCCTTGGATTCTTTATCCATCTTGCTATCATCAATTACTGATTCCCAAATTTCAATCCCTTGAGACTGTAAGATAGTCCTCATTTTTATTTCCCACATATCAAAATTTCCATTAAACCTTGAAGCCTCAAATAGAATGCTTTCAAGTTGATTGTCTTCTATTTTGGGAGTAGAGGGAGACACATTCTTAGCAGGATTGGTGACTTTATTCTTTGACCTTGCCATTTGAATGAGTATCTTAAAATAACTGACTGTTTCTTCAACAACAACACAGAAAATTACTCTGAGAAATACCTGGACAGCGTTTTCGCTCTGCTGGATAATTTGCTGCAGCAAGAAATCTTCTTTCAGCTTCTTTGACACTTCAAAGAGCGTGAACTAGCTATGATACCATGTCGGGAATTTCTGGTTATTCCAAACAAAATACAGTGGAAAAATCCTTTGTTTCCACTGTTGGGAATTTTCTGATAAATTCCGAAACAACAAAAAGAATATGAACAAAGAGTAATACTCTGTTTTCGGGATTTCTAATAATTCAAAAACACAAAAACCGATCATAAAATAATACTCTACTTTACCTCAAGATCAAAAATTGATCAAAATAATACTCTGTTTCAATACAGCGAAAACAGAAAAAAAAATCGCTTTGCTGTGACTGGTGTTGCAGCAACACAGTTTTTCTGAGTTGATGTAACTTGTGTTGCAGCAACCCTGTTCGTGGTGTTGCAGCAACGTAAATTTTTGACGTCAAGTATTTTTTGAGTTACAGTGTAATAACAACGGTGATTTGACGTCAACCACTTTTGGTGTAACAGCAACGGGGATTTTTGACGTCAAGTATTTTTCGACTTACAGTGTAACAGCAACAGGCAAAAAGAAACTTATATTTATAAAAATAAACTAAGTGATAAAACTAAGTCTTCCTCACATAGAGGGATTTCCACAACTCCTATTACAAAACATCTTCCTCTTTAACAGAGGGATTTACCAATCTATGCTAAAAGGCATCTTCCTCTTGATAGAGGGATTCACCAAATGAATGCTTATGTTCCACACAAATAACATTTACCTCTTAACAAAGGAATTCCACCATGCCTGCTTCAGAGGCACTTCAATCTGTCCAAATTGACATTGCTGTGTCTGCTTGATATTTTACACTGTCGTGTGTAAAACTTTCAATACATTTATGTTGTTGCATATACAACTTTCTTAGCACTGCTTGTCTCAGCAACTCTCTCTCTCAGCATTGTTGTCTTAGCACTGTGTCTCAATACTGTTGTTTCAGCATCTTTGTCTCAGCACTCTGTTTCAGCAACTCTATCTTAGCACTGCTATTTCAGCACTTATGTTTCTACCGTTTCTCACAGCAAACAATCTCAAAACAAAAAACATTCAAATCTGCACTGCTGTGCATTTCACTGTTCTGGAAATATTTTTCTTCACGCTGCTGCGTGCTCTCATCTGCCCTCTATATATTTCCCCTGTTTCTATTTCTATTTATGTTTCTGCTTCTGTTCTTTCTTCATTGCTATGTCTGCATTTTATAGTGTGGGAAAGGGTCATCATCGCTTTAACTTGTTGATGAAGTTTCTGCTGTACTCTGCTGCTCATAATGAATAAAATCTGATCTTTCTGACATTCTGTTGTGCTTCTTGAGTCGGTTATGTGGAAACCCATAACTGATAAATGTTGTGTCGGCTCGAGGGTGGTTCTTTTCTGTTTCAGCCGTTCTGCTCATTAATACAGTTGTTGAGAAGTAATGGTGTAGCGCTGGATCTGATCTTTCCTCCTTCGGGAACTCAAAAATAATTAAAGAGTGAAAAGATTGTAATGGCGGTGGCTTAAAAGATCAGGAATAAATGTGGGGCGCCGGATCAGGACAAATGAATAAAATAGTTGCTGTTGTTCAACTGTTCACTGCAGTTCTACCACAGATAAGCTGACTCTTTTGTAAGTCCTCTATTGCAGCTCGCTGATGCGATATCGGCGATGTCCCACATCGTTGCTGCTGCACAACAGTTGGAATTAATATTCCAACAACGACTTCAGATTTCATATACAATTTACTTGACTAGCCGCCTAAACGATTACTCAAAATACGATCTCTTTTTGAGTTGCAATATTGGGAATACGAACAACATGTGCATCAAACATCTGGTTCTCCAGAAACATGCATAGCATCTTGGGGTTTACTCGGTCACGAAGCAGCCACATTTTGCATAGAGAACCTAGGGCTCAACATATGTGACAACCAAGGTGTCCACCCAAGGGTTACTTGCCCACAACACCGTGTTCACACTTATGGATGTTTCGAAGCCATGTCACAACAAATACTGGCTCAAGAAGAAACCACGGTATTAGAGTGAGATGATAACAAGCCACACGTGCCTTAACGTTCCTGGTAAATCACAAACAGAGGATGGGCAGAAAAAATCTAAGTGTACTAAGGTGTGGCAGCGTCGGCAAATGCTAGTATTTGGTCAGGGAATAAGTATGACACACGCCGCGGACACTGACAACATGTTGATTGTCAACCCAGTCAGAGGCAGAAACTATTCCAGGACTAGGTTAAAATGATGGATTGTGGAGATTTGAAGCCACATCCTTAGTCAAGTGCCCACCATCCTTACTATGATGCGCAGATGGTCCGCCCTCATATCGCTAGCCCCAACCATGCAAACTAGGTGTTTTCCAAGCACTCGAACAATGAAATGACATCGGTACTACTTAAGTGATGGTTGTCATTTTTTGACCATCATAAAGAAAAATTAGGGGTGGGACCAATATGGGTTCTTCTACCAGGACTACCTCAACAATTATGATCGGCGGATGTATTCAGGTGCATTGGGGATGAACTTGGGATATACCTAGACCATGATAGATCATACATTGAGTCTGGCAGCATTGCCATTGCTAGAATTTTGGTACATCTCGATACGAAAGAAGGGCTCGTAGAAAGTCTCCACTTGCAATATACGGAGCTCATCACATGGCAGATCCTAAATTAGGAGGGTGTGCCATTCTGGTGCAGTCCTTGTCGTGAAGACGGTTACTTGTATAAAGACCCCCGAGGCAGCAGAGAGAGAATGAGAAGACTCCTCAACAACCCGATGCTTGGCCTCAAGCTGCAAGAGTCACTAGATCTCACTCCTCTCGCACTCGTCAGAATCTGGGTAGTCTCATATCCTCTCGTCCCATATCTTGTCATGTTTTTGATTCTGAATATGCCCATTTATCAGTTGTTGCATCGGGTTTTGATTTATTTGCATGCAATTTGAGTCCCACCACACTTTTTGTTGCTACGGCCCATGAGACAAATCTCGGCACTGATCCTACCACAATTGAGGGTGAACTCTCATTACATACTAAATGGGATGAATCGTTGGGCAATAACTACCATCATAGATATAATCTTTGATCCCTTTCCCACCCCAAGCCACATCATACCTTTGGCCTCACTAACGACCCTCCCCCAAAATCTCAGAAAATCGCAAGGGTAGGAAATCTTATATATCTAAGGCCATCAAGCAGGAACAGATTGAGGTGGCAACGAGCATACAAACTTCCATTGACTCGGTTCTTAGAGCAAAAGGTAACCCTCAATTGGTTACCCCATGAAGTTCCTATGTTATAATTGCAAGGGTTTGGTGAGCCGAGACAAAAAGTTAGTACTTAGGAGACTTTTTAAATCTAAAAGGATCAATGTATTATCCCTACAAGAGACATTGGGTGAGGGAGTTTCCATCAACTCCTTACTCACATTCATTCTACCTCGTTGGACCTTCAATACCCTTGATGTGAGAGTTCGATTGGGGGATGTGCCATTGGTTTCAATAATAGAACTATTAAGATTGAAAATATTTGGGGCTGTGAAGGTGTATTGGGTGCACACATCACATTTGTTAAACTAGACGCCCCACTCTCCTTGATAAATATATATGGACCCTCGCAAAATCTTGTGCGCTTCAAGGATAAAATCATGACTTCATCATTTATGGATAAGGAAAATATCGTCATTGTCGGAGATCTGAAATTCTCATTGGGACATTCTGAATCATGGGGCTCACGAGCACAAACTGATCCCCTCACTTAATAATTTGAGCACCTATTGGATTCTCATAGTCTCCTGAATATAGATACGACCAAAATCTAGCCTACTTGATGCAATAGGAGAACTGGCAAGGATGCACTCACCCGAAGATTTTATTGTTTCATCATTAAAGCACCACTAGTGGATCGTTTGGACATGATTAGATAGTGGGTGGGACTAGGGGTATTTTCGATCATTTCCCTTTTTTTTTTGTAAGTCGTGAACTCTAATTGTAAGCCAAACACTCCTTTTAAATTCAACTTAGCCTCGCTTGAGGAAGTTGAACTGCATAATATTGTAAAAGAATCTTGCATCCACTATGGCCAAGATATCAACTCTTCACCGAGTACAGTCATATCTAGCAAATTGTCTCAAATCTAGCACATCGCCATATAATGGGCAAAAGGAAAAAAGATAAGAGGCGATGCTACTCTATTAAATATTGAAGCTGAAATTGATGATATGGAGGGCGCAAACAATTTAGGTGATATATCTATTGAAAGGAAGAATCAACTTGTGAGGTTGGAAGAAGAAAGTATTAAACTCTTAAGACATAAAAAGTAGACTTGGAAATTAAAGAGCAAAGCCATTTGGCTACACGCTCAGGATGAAAAAACTAAATTCTTCTAGCAATGTGTGAGTGGGAGGAAATTAATCAATACTATTCTAATTTTAAGAGATCAAAATGGCATGAAGTGAGCTTGTTGATATGGCTACTAAACATTTCTCCCAAATGTTTAGAACCCCACGAGAAGCTACCATAGAAGAATTTCTACGTATTGCTAGGACAATGCCTTGATTTGTGAGTGAGAAGGATGTGGAGAACTTGAAAAAGCCAGTCATGCTAGGGGAGATTGACATTGTACTAAAGTGGTTCAAAAAAGACAAAAGCCCTCGATGAGATGGATGGCCTATTGAATTTTATCTTACTATTTTTTACCATATTGGAAAATATATCCTCATGGAAATTGAGGATTGCAGACTCTGGGAAGATGCACAAGGGGTTCAATTCTACATTTATAGCACTCATCCCCAAGGTTGATAACCCCCAAAAATTTTATGACTATCGAACGATATCATTATGCAATTGCATATACAAAATAATTTCCAAAATCATTGCTATTTGCATCAAGCCCATCATATCCAAGGAGATTCCCGAGGAGAAATTTGCATTCCTCAATCATAGACAGATCCATGAAGCCATTGGTACTAGATAAGAAGGTCTACACTTCATTAAGCTCAAGAAATGTAAAAGCATCATTCTCAAGATCGACCTTTATAAATCTTTTGAAGGAGCATGCTAGACATAACTTCAACTTACCCTTACCCACCTTGGCTTCCCACATTCTATCATAAAATGGATCATGTGTTGCTTCACATCTACATCATATAGAATGCTTATCAATGGAGTTGCATCAAATATTTTCCATGTTGAGCACGACCTCTGATGAGCCCCAATTTTTGGTACAATTTGGGCTCATTTGGCCTACTTGCTCTGCTCAAACCATTCATTTTTTATTGCTTATGCATTCATTTCTTGGTTTATTCATGTTGTTCGTAGGAAGAAGGGTAGACATTATATCTACGTGACTAATGCATGATGATTTCAGGTTTTGGCATTAAAAGGGAGCAAAGACTACGAAAAAGGAGACAAAGAGACAATGAGGTGGCACTGCTGGTTTTTAGGAGAGGATGTCCACGGTCTTGGGGACCTTCCTCGTGATTCCCACCATAGCTTCGAGCTCCAATCCATCTCCCCACCGAGCTTTGAAGCAGCCAACTGTTCTACAGGAACAACAGTTATAACTGTTCTACAGGAACAGTAGTTATGACTGTCCTACAGGATCAGCAGTTAAACTTCAGTTGGACAACCGAGCTCCTAAAATCAAGGACACCTGTTGGATGATCGTTTTTGCATAAATACTGAGGCCGTAGCCTTGGATAGAAGCTTTTTGAACTTTGGCATTACTTTTGTAATTGGGAAGTACGAGCTACAACTCGGTTTTTGTTCCTTTTGTAAGCCATTTTGGCATGTCATCAGACTTTCGTTTATGAATAAAGGCAGTCAGATTTTGGTCTCATTCTGAGTTTCTAAGGGAGCTATAGCTCTAAGGTTAGGGCCCAACCTGAGAGAAATAGATCTCCTCGGTGTTGTAATGTTTTTGCATTTCGTTCCAGCACTTTGAGTTTGTTTACTTTCACACGCAATTCGAATTTACAGTTTGTTAATTTAGTCTTTTTCATGAGCTTAGATAGGATTAGTTTATGGTGATTTGCTTTCAGTTGCTTAAGTTAGATAGGAGGATAGTTATAAATCATTGGAGCTCCAGCAAAAAGGTTGTAAAGGCTCACTGCCATCTCTCTTAGGGATTGGGGTGCATTCCATAACCAACCACCAAAAAGAAACACAGTTCTTCTCACTTCCATGCAAGCTACAACATAGACATTTTCGTTGAAGATCCATCCATGCATTTTTGACATCGAACCACACTTCTACATTTCACTTCCACGCATAAGTTTCATTTCTTTTTTTCCATTTCTGTTCATAGGTTTCATGGCACAGTTATCATAGGTTAATGAATTTCTCGTTTTGGTGCATAAGTCATTTGTTTCATTTACGCTGCTCCTTATCACTCCACTTTCTTCTTCTTCATCTTGATCTCTCCTCAAGCCCTACTCAGCCTCTGACCAACTCATTTACCCTCCAACTCATCCATTATTCACTTAGCTCCATCTACTTACACTTTCGTTGATCCCATCCTTCCAATCATCAAACCTCTGCATGCACTCTTCCTCCATCTGATTTCTCTGCTCCTGAACCATCACCAGCTCCATCTCCATCTCACCTATCCTTCCACGCCACTCCAACACTTCACCATCTTCCAAAACCTCCACGGCCAAACATCCTGTAGAATTGCACAGACTTCCTGTAGAAATCCCTGAGTTTCCTGTAGGATCCCCTGCAGACCTCCTGTAGAAACCTGCAAACTCGGTTGCTAAGCATCCGAACCTGGTAGGCTTCTAGGGACTGATGTTGGAGACCCTCTGGGATCTCCCTTAGCCATCCTGACCTTGCCCATGCTTTCCTTCCATTCCAATCACTCCTGCACAACCAAACCCTAATCAAAAGCATCATCACAATAAATCCAACCTCTTAATGAAAAAATACAAAAACATGTCTTTTCAGATGCAAGTAGCTTAGATGCATGTATTTCAGTTCACTACAAGTAATGGCATTATTGGTAGTTGTTTCATTCACAGTTTTGCATAGTTAGGGTCTAGCTAGTCAAATTAGGGTTTCCTAGGGTTTCCATGCCTTATTGGGTTTTAGTTTCCTTCTGCAATTAGACTAGTCTCCTTTGAGTTAGCTTTCGTCCATCATTGATAAAGCTTCTTCTGTGAGCCTATAGAAGTTGGCTTGAGCCCTAGCGGACTTGTGCCAGCTGACCAAGTGACAGCTGCGACAAGAGCTAGTACTTGTGCATAGAGCACCGTCGCTTCCAAGTTTGTACGAACTACCGGGTTGATAAAATTAAGAGATAGGAAGCTCCAGGAGTTGTAGCATTATTGCTACAATACTGGAGCCCACCATCTTTTTGGCGCCATTGCCGGGGAAGCGTCAGAGTATTAGTAATTTTTGCTTTTCTTCTACTTCCTTACTCTTGCCTTCTGCTAAGTAGTTTACTTCATTTCCATTCTGCAAAAGTAGCATAGACATTTCTTGCTTTCATAGATTAGCATTTCCTGCTTTCATAGATTAGCATTTCCTGCTTTCATAGATTAGCATTTCTTGCTTTCCTAGATCAACATTTCCTTTCTGCAAGCGTAGACTAGCATTTCCATTCTTGCAATTTCCTTTGAGCAACGTATATTAGTTCTTTCCTGCTTTCAGTTAATTTTGCATCGTTCATAGTTAGTTGTAGATCAATCTGTCTCAGTTTTGCAGGTACCAAAAGAAAAGCAAAGCAAAATCAATCAAAAAGAAAAAGAAAGTATTTTCCATTTCATGCCTCGTAGGAACCGAGATAGATCAGGCAAATTCCTACCAAACACCCCCACCACATCACTGAGTCACCCTTCTCTCTTCTTTGGTGACAGTGACCCAGAAGAACCTATAGGTGAACAACCTGAGATATCCAAAGACCCTATAGTAGAAGAAGAGTTAGAGACCAATCCATCTGAAGCTATGGCTGACAATAGAAGAGAAGATGAGAGAATAGAAGGTGCCTTCCCCATCCGAGAGACCAATGGAGAGATGAAAATGAAAAACATTAGCCCCTCCGCCTTACCTCACTTCCATGGGCTGACCACTGAAGATCCAGATACCTTCCTGTTTGAGTTTGCTGTCCTTTGTAGAACCTATGACTATACTGAAGATGAGCAAAAGTTGAAACTTTTCCCTTCCACTCTCAAGGATGCAGCACTACGTTGGTTCATGGGTTTACCTGGGAATAGTATCACCACTTTGGATCAGATGCAGCAAGCCTTCAACACCAAGTACCAGGATTACTGTAGGTCCAAGGAAACAAAGGGGGAAATATTTCGGATGTCCATGGGAAATGATGAGTCCTTAGAGGATTATGAGGAGAGGTTCCAACTAAGCTATAAGCAGGCCAGGTGCACACTTGACCCTGAATCCCTCAAGTTGGTCCTGCTCCGAGGAGTCCCTGAAGACCTGTTAGATACCCTTCACATGTTATCTGGGGGGGACAATTACCAACTGCCTTATGAGGACATCAAGACAGTGTTTAGAAACCACTCCAGGGCAGCTCGGAAACGAGGTAGAGGAAGCCACCTCTCAACTAGTGTCCCTTTCTCCAAACATGAACTCGCAACTCAATTAGAAGATCTTAAGAGTGAGGTGAGACAAACCATTGCCATGCAGCTTGACACATTCAGGATTCAGCAAAAGAAAGAAGAGGCTGAGAGAGCCTTGGCTGTCTTCTGCCCTAGGTGCACAAGGAGGCACCCTAAGAACGAATGTCCATTGCATTCGGTTGAAGTGTGTTTCGTTTGTGAGGAGGACCATCCCACAAATCAGTGTCCAACCTTACCTAGGTTTAAGGCCATGTACCAAGGGACATAAGCTCCCACAGAGCTGTTGAGTCTTGAAAATGTCATTCATTTCCATTACACTTTCACTATTATGTCCATTATATCACCTCCATTTCACCTCCATTTCACTACTATGTCACCACATTCATCCCACTTTCATTATCATTGGGCCACCTTTATGTTTTTCCAATATTTATTATTTCTAAGCCTTTTAAGTGAATTTGTGGTTAAACATTAGAAAATAATGTGCATATGCTTATACCTAACAAATGGGTTGAGATTGTTGACATGTGTAGGTTGAAAGGAGGCTTCTAGAAGACCCTTATGTGGCACTCTAAGGCCAAATTCGAATTTGGGATCATGAGGATATGTGTCACATCTCCTAATTGTATTGTAACTCTAAAAAGACATGTGTCTTATCAGTTCCTATTTTGATTAGGACTCTAGAGGTAGAGGGAGAGATTCATGGACTATCATTAATGAGATGGCTCTCATCTTTTTGTATAAATAGGAGATCTCTCTCCTTCATTTGCTAGTCTTTCCTTTAGTCTTTTCTTAGTCCTTTTAGCTTGTTAGTCCCATGGCTTTTGAAAGCTTTTGTACTTTGTACTTTTGAAGAAATTGAATAAAGCTTTGACGTTCTCAACATGGAAGGAGATGTGAAGTAGATGTCATGGAGCATATTAGGATGTAAGTAGAGTAGATTTCATTTTGTAAATATTGCTTTGTAGAATGTAAGGTAGATTAGATTTTCATTCATGCAATTTTAATTTATGCAAGTGTGTTTAATTTTGCTTTGATTTCATAGGTGGTAGGGGCCCCCTGCCTTGTACATATGTCTTTGTTGTATTTGCTTTATCTCTAATGGTATTTTAAGTTGTCATATTCATAAGTTACTGCCTTTATTTTATTTTTCTAGTTTGATTTCTAAGTTTAGTTTCTCAAGTTGTATGCTAACATATTGATGGTCTCCTTATCATAAGTTGTTCATCTTTAAGAGATCAGAATACTAATAAATCGCAGCTTTCTTTGAGTAGTTTTTGACTTATATCACTAACTCTTTCTTCACTTGTTACACATTACAATGTATGTTGGAAGCAGAATGTTGGAGAAAGGCAAAGTGGTGTTATAATTTGTCATCTTAGAGCTTGACTACTTTTTAGATTTATTTCTAACTACTTCTTAATCGTGTTTCACATAGTACTATATGTTGGAAGCAGAGAGTTAGGAAGAGATGATCATTATAATTGGTATTTAAAGTGATTTTTCTTACTTTTT
Source organism: Pinus tabuliformis (assembly GCA_031772625.1). Classification (NCBI taxonomy): domain Eukaryota; kingdom Viridiplantae; phylum Streptophyta; class Pinopsida; order Pinales; family Pinaceae; genus Pinus; species Pinus tabuliformis. The sequence goes on from CM062808.1 coordinate 522,149,144, forward strand.
TTTTGCAGCAGCATGAGTAGTGACTAGTGCCATTAGAAAGTGGTTTTTATGCTTTGCTTTCAGTTTCATTTCAAGTTATTTCTTTCAAGCTCTTTCTTTGCAAGTTTAGAAGGTAGTTAGAAACCACCAGTTACACACACTCACTCATTTAGAAACCACCATACACACAAATCACTCATTTGTTTATAAAACCATTACTATAAACAAAATAAACTATAAAACAACGAAGTAAGAAAAAGGTTAACTAAGCACATATAGTGCACCACACTTCATCAGTTTACAATACCCGGATTGATAATTTATGTAGAGCAATTTAAGACGTTAAATTGACTAGACAAGAGCCTCTCTATTACCTCAACCAAAGGAGGCCACAGGGATCTAGACCTTATCAGCAGGGGATGCAAGGGGCATCTCAAGCTTATTACAGCCCCAACCAATCGACTCCTATGCCTTCCTGGGGTCCCCCTGCTCATCCTTCATAGGACATGCCTCCTCCATGGTCTTATCCACCTCAGTACCCCACTCACCCTACTTCTCATTCATATCACTCACATGCCCAGCCACAGCCTCAATGGAATGCGCCTCAGTCGGGGTGGAGACCCCAATACAACACTCCTCCTGCCATCTTGCCTCCACCACCAGTTCAACCTCAGCCATTGCCTCCTGCTCCTCCAAGGCAGCCTCAAATGCCTGCTCAACCGAACCCGAACCCCAACAATAGACAGGCCGAGCAGGTATACACTGGGGAAACCTCATGCCCTACCTATGCTGTGGAGATCCAGGAGATCAATCTTCGATCTGAAAAGACTCTACCAGATCGCCAACCTCCTCCCTCGGAGGATGAGGAAGATAAACAGGAAAGTGAACCAAATGCTATTCCACCCTTTCCTGAGAGACTAGCAGCCACCACACAACCCAACCCAGAGGAGGAAGAGCTTTTGGGTGAGCTCAAGCAGTTGTGTGTAAAAATACAACTTCTCCAAGCCATCAAGGATGTGCCAATATACAACAAGCTGGTTAAGGAGAAGTGTTTCAAACACCCAGGCAGACGGAAGAAAGATGCCTCAACTATCAATGTCATAGGACAACTGTCTGACCTTATGCTAGGACAAGTCATCTGCCCAAAGTACCTAGATCCTGGAAGTCCTGTAGTAGATGTTCACATCAATGGCACCATTATACCTCACACCTTGATTGATCTGGGGGCTGCCATTAATGTGATGACCAGGGATACCATGCTTAAGCTTAATCTTCAGGTTTCCTTGAAGGAGACCTCGACAGTGCTGCAATTAGCAGATCGCTCCATCGTGACGCCCGAAGGGATTGTGGAGGATGTCTTGGTCTCTATTGACTCTTGGGAATACCCTGCAGACTTCCTGGTTCTGCAACCAAAGGCCAAACTTACTGGATATCCTCTCATTTTGGGAAGGCCTTGGTTAGCTACTACAGATGCTTACATAAGTTGTCGTGCACGAAACATGACCATCAAAAATGGTCCCATGTCCAAGCAGCTAGTCCTATACCCTCCTGCCCAACCCTCCTTAGAGCATGACTTACCACTCTGGTTGGAAGAAGGAGAGGAAGATGAGGTGTACTTAGCACCTCTGTGCACCTTAGATACCACTATAAAAGACCCCCCAACCGAGGATGACTTGATCGAGGCCCTGATCCAGAATCCACCTTCGAGTGCACTACCCTTAGAGAAGTTGGTGGAGGATGCCCAAGCTAGCACCTTAGTGGATCTTTGTACAACCAGCCCTGTTACTCCCAGAGTCAAGAATGTGGAGTTCGGCCCTGAGAAAGCATTGAAGATCAGCTCCTCCCTATCTCCTTCCCAAGAAAAGGAGCTGCGTAGTCTGTTGGCCAACCACCTTGATGCTTTCGCTTGGAGCTATAAGGAAATGAAAGGAGTCCATCCTTCGGTCTGTACCCACCATATATACATCAAAGAGGATTGTAAACCGGTTAGGCAACCTCAGAGGAGAATGAATCCAGCCCTTAAGGACATTGTCAAGGAAGAATTGCAAAAACTGTTGGATGCCGGATTCATCTACCCCATCTCAGATAGTGAATGGGTGTCCCCTCTAGTGTTGGTTCCTAAGAAAAATGGGAAATGGAGAATCTGTGTGGACTACCGAGAACTGAACAAAGCTACCAAGAAGGACCATTTCCCTCTACCTTTCATAGATCAAGTGTTGGATGGACTGGCAGGAAATAAGTTCTTCTCTTTCCTGGATGGGTTTAGCAGGTACAATCAAATCCAAATCAGCCCGGAAGACCAAGATAATACCACCTTCACTTGTCCTTGGGGTACCTTTGCCTATCGAGTCCTTCCCTTTGGGCTATGCAATGCTCCTGCTACCTTTCAGAGAGCTGTCTTGAGCATATTCTCGGAGCTGGTCCATGATGCAGTAGAAATCTATATGGATGACTTTACTCCTTATGGGGCCAACTTCCAGGAAGCATTGTCCAACCTGGGAAAAGTCCTAACCAAATGCACCGAGATGAACTTGTCCCTTAGTCCTGAAAAATGTGAATTCCTAATGACTGAAGGGACCGTGCTAGGCCATACCATTTCTTGCCAAGGATTGCAGGTGGATCCTAACAAAATTGCTCTCATCAAGAGGGTTCCACCTCCTCAAAAGGTCAGGGATGTCCGGAGTTTCTTGGGATTAGCAGGATACTACCGGAGATTCATTAAAGATTTCAGCAAGCTAGCCTCGCCATTATTTGGCCTGTTGGCAAAAGATGTGGAGTCTAATTGGACTGACGATTGTCAGAGGGCTTTAAATGAATTAAAGGATAAGTTGGTGTCATCCCCAATCCTGAGAGGTCTAAACTGGGTCCTACCTTTCCACATCCACACTGACGCCTCAAACAAATCCATAGGTGCAACTTTAGGACAAGTTGAGCAGAGACTTCCATATGCCATTTACTTTGTTAGCAAAAACTTGTCAAAAGCTGAGCTGAATTACACTGTAACCGAGAAATAATTCTTGGTTGTGGTCCATGCATTGAACAAGTTCCAACATTATATTACTGGTTACCAGACCTTTCTACATACTGACCATGCTGCTATTAGATATTTAATGAATAAACCAGATGTGAATGCTCGTATTATTAGATGGTTACTTTTATTGCAGTAGTTTGATTTAACCATTGTTGATAAACCAGGTAGAGAAAATGTTGTTGCTGACTTTTTATCTAGATTGGATTTGTCTACAGATGAGGATGGAACAGTGGACGATCAGATGCCTGATGAACATCTGTTTGCTATTTCAGTACTCTCTCCATGGTTTGCTTATATAGAAAACTATCTTGTTTCAGCACAGTTCCCTCCACACCTATCTTCGAGAGAGAAGAGCAGAATCATCAGAAAAAGTGCCTCATTCACTTGGATCGGGGGCAATCTGTTCAAGCTTGGCCTCGATCAGATCTTAAGGCGTTGTGTAAGGGAGGAGGAAGTCTTTGATATCCTCCTCACTTGTCATGATGGGCCTTGTGGAGGGCATTTTGCAGTAAAGAGAACTGCCTTCAAGATCCTGCAAGCAGGCTACTATTGGCCCACACTTCATCAAGATGTCATAAGATATGTCAGTCAGTGTGACCAATGCCAAAGAATGGGGAAACCAACCCAAAGGGATGAGATGCCTCTCCCACCTCAAGTGACTCTTGAGCCATTTGAGAAGTGGGGCATGGACTTTGTGGGCCCAATCAACCCCTCTTCGAGGAAAAGGACTTACATCATTGTGTGTACTGACTATTTGACAAAGTGGGCCGAAACCAAAGCAATCAAAGCAGCAACAGAAGAAAAGGTGGCCGAGTTCCTAAGAGAGAACATCTTCTATAAGTTTGGCTATCCAAGAGAGCTGGTCACCGATCAAGGGAGCCAGTTCACCTCCAACCTGGTTGAAGATCTCCTAGCTCATCACAAGATCAAGCATAGGACTTCCACCCCTTATCACCCTCAAGCAAATGGGCAGGTGGAAGTCACCAATAGAGTATTAGAGGGGATCTTGACTAAAGTGGTGAGCAGCAGCAGAAAGGACTGGGCAGATCGCCTGGTTGAAGCCACATGGGCTTACAACACCACTTGGAAGACCACCACCGGCTTCACACCATATGAGCTGGTCTATGGGAAGAGAGCTTTGTTGTCCATTGAGTTCGAATACAACACCTTGAGGATGGAAGCTCAGCTGGACCTAGATCTCAGCCATGCACAACAAGAAATGCTGCTGCAGCTGAATGGCGTGGATGAGCACCGAATGCAGGCCCTCCTTCACTCAGAAGTGGTTCAACTTCAGAGAAAGGTGTGGCATGACCAACATCTCCATGACAAGCAATTTCAGCCGGGAGATTGGGCTTTGTTGTATCATTCCAGATACAAAGATTTCAAGAGGAAGCTGAGAACCAGATGGCTAGTGTTAGCTACCTATACCAATAGGTTTCATATTTCATGATTGACTGTGAAAAGGTCCAAATATGCTTTGCTTTGATGATTCAAAGATCACATATTTCCAAGAGAATCCAATCTGTGCTTATAGCCTGGTATGAACTCAAATTTTGATGAATGGTCCAACAGTCTAATCTGGACCATGTCATGTTTTAAATTTTTCAGTTATAGAATAGAGAAAGGAGTTTGTCCAAACTGTTTAATCTTGGCAGACAAGTAGTTTAGGTAGAGAAAAAAAAGGCTCCCAACAGCTTAATCTGGGACCTTGGAAGAAATAAGGGTAGAAGTAGATAGAAAAACAAAAGAAAAGCCAAAGAAAAGAAAAGGCAAGTAAGGGTCTGCAAGTCTAAGTGCACCCTACAAGAAGAAATAAAAAATGCTAGGCAAGTAGCTGGGTAAGTAGTTGGGGTTGCAGAAAGGTTATCTGTACCATTGCAGCTGTGTTAACTGTGTTTACCAAAGCAAAGTCAATCAATTGAGAAGGTGTTCTTCTTCATCAAGTTGCAACAGAAAGCATGACTAACCTCCCTTCTTCCCCTTTCCCTTTCATTACTAACACTCGCTCATCAGCTGAGATTCATGGAAGAAGATTATGGTTTCATGGTGGTTCTTGTTTCTTCAAAAGCCACATTTCTTGTGTAAAAAATCTTTTCATTTTGATCTACTCTTTAAGCCAAGTGTTTCACAAATAAACTTAGTGTTTTCTCCCTTCATTCACCCCCCCCATCCATATTAACTCTAACTTTACTGTATAAATCCCCTATATCACCTTTCCCCTACTAATATTAACACCATGGTGTATAAACCCCAAATTTTGTATAAATACCCCTCCCCTTGGGATTATAGCCATATGTTCTCTAAAAAAGGAATCAAAATGACATCTGGTCACTTGGATGAACCTATACCTCATATCTCCCCCTTGCTTCAAGTCATTCCACTCATTAAACTATCATTTGCAAAGAAAAACCCTATACAAGCCCCTTTCTACCCATAACCCCTTTGAAATCATGAAAAAATCCAAAAAACCCACTTCTGCCGCTTAACCAAAGTTTCGGCGCATATATTTGATTTTTCGAAATACATTGAAAAACCTTACTAAACACTATATCCCGATGATCCTCCGCCTAAGCGCGCATCCCAAAAATAAATATTAAATAATGTCGCGCCTTTGCCATATCCACCGAGCATGTCATCGACCCGACCGCCGTCCGATCAAGCATCATGGATCCAACGGTCCTTATCGATATCGGAAGGGCCCCGACGTCCGATAGATACCTTCCGATATCTGTCAGAAGGGTTACGTCATGCGGTCGCCACGCGTCTCCACCACAGCTCATCGGAGGTACGCCTGACAGATACCTCCCCCGTACCATAAGCGGTGCGATATGAAACCGCTGGCTGTTTCTGGTTTCAGTTATCCCGCCTGTACTGCGTCACCCCCACGTCACCACCACGTCATCCCACGTCAGTGCCACCATGCCATCACGTCAACCGTTGCGCCCGACCTTCTGCCGATCTGTCCTGCCACTTCACCATCCCCGTGGACCAATAAGAGCCCGCCACCTCACCTATGACGTCAGCCGGCCCTGACCCCACCTATGACATCATGCTGACGTCAGCAGAAAAATGCGCCAAAAGTCCAAAAAAACCAATATAATAGCCAAATGTCACGTTTTTCTCACTTTTCTACAAAAACGCCCGTTGCTCTTGCATGCGATTTTTATGACCAAGAGTCTACCAACCTGCAGAACCTGACCAGGAGACCGGCGGCGCACCATTTCCGCAAGTCATCCGCGACCATTGCTTACTCTTTACCAGGTATTCTCCACTGTAAATCCTTCACGTACCTGCATTGTCTGAAAATTCCCTCAAAAGAACTTATAACGGAAAAACTCTTGAATTCACCGGCAGAAATCCTTGCACTTGGCCCTTTTACAGCTGTGAACTCGAAGAATACTAGCCGAGCCTCGTTTGCCCATACTTTCACTAAAAATCAAGCTCTGTTCGCGCAATCGCGACAGACTCATTTAAACTGAGTTTAACCACTGAGAAAGACAGAGTGAGGCTAGGCATTGGTCTTATTTTAGCTTTAAACAGTATTTCAATTGCTGTTTATTAGAACTACTCTCTGTTCCTTAAATATTCACCTTCCCTGGTAAAGAGACACTCCTCTATACTGTCCTGCTCAATTGAAACCACTTTACACCTAATTCAATATCCTCTTTGGCAATGGAGATACCTGTAGTACTAAATGTTCAGCCTCTAAATGCCCCTCAAAGGAACTTGGAATGGCAAGCCTTGGCAGATATGGATTATCAGATTGCAAAAGAGATGTCGATGAGGACCAAGTTCCATATCCACCTGCTCAATGAACTTAAGGCCAAGCATGAAACTGGAGCAGATGTGTTGGGTATATGGGATTCTTTTCTTCCTATTTTTAAGTTGCCTCAAGTCAATCAATTCCCTGATTTGATCCATCTTTGTGCTGAATACTATGACCCTACCCAGAGGTCTGTGTTGGATCCTTCTGGTTCTGCTCTCTTCTACATCACTCCTGAATCCATCAGGAACATGCTCTGCTTCAAAACTCAGAAAAAATTGGTCCCCTTGTCACTAGTAGACTTGATAAAACAAGGGAATAGATTAACAGATGGCCAAATCACTAAGTTAAATCAGTTATACATTGACTCTGATTCTGTGCAATATCCTCCTCTGAACCAAGTATACCTTAACCAGTTGGGCAGGGACTTGGTAGATATGATTAGTCCGATTTTGGGCTATATCTCAATAGAATTGGTAGACCAAACTGTGCTGGTGATGATGCTGATGTTCGCTCCGGGCAGACTTCCAGTTTGCTATGATTATGCCACCTACATCTCTGACAAAATGCATGAGCAGCTAATGAATTTATCCAGAGAAAAGATGTTCAGATACACCTCCTACATTTACCATTTGATCTTGTACCATCAATATGAGAGATTTCATTTTCCAATCAAAAGAATGGATGCCCAAGGCAATCCCAGATCAGTGGTCTATTGGTCCTCTGTCTTCCACACTACACCTGAGTCTCCATACACTTACTGTGAATTCATAGATCTGTTCATCCATCCAGCTATGGCAATGCTGATGAGCTCACCTCCTCCGAGACTCACTGATGACATGCAGAGAATTCTTCAGCTATCCAAAGCTTACAGCATTGGGGATTGGTACTTCTACCAAAACCACACTGTCATCAGGATATATGGGTGTGATTTGCCTCCATTCACATTTCCTAAGTATGTGCCTATGAGGCTATTTGCCCTAGAGTACTTTAGGAAATTTGGCTGGGTTGATGTGCTTCACTTTTCAGGAAAAGGCAAAAAAGCACAGTTAAAGGTGAAAAGCCAACTTGGCCATTTTATCTATAACAAGAGGGAGCAAGGATGGAAGGAAGCAGATAGAATGCTTGAGTCCCTTGGCCTGCAAACTAGTTTCCTATGGACACCATATGACCCTAACCATTTTATAACTATGAGGAGGCTCAAATATAAGTTATCTGCCTATGATCACCATAGTATCCCTCAAATTGAAAAATATGCAAACCAAGACAAATGCAGGAGAGGGACCTTAGAAGAGCCCATGTCACAAGAAGAGCTAAACCAGAGGGCACTAAGGAATCTAAGGAAGATGGCTGACCTTGAACTTTGTTCACAGGTATTCACACTTCCGAGCACACAAGTGGGAGCAGCTGCATCCTCCTCAACTGCCAAACAACAAACTACCAAGGCCACTGAAAATATATCCAGCAAAGGCAAAGAAAAGGAAATGGAGACAGAACAATCACTCCATGGCAAGGAGCAGCCACCTCCAGTGACTCAGCAGCAGGTGGATAAAGAAGTGCATCAACAGACAGAGAAACAACAACAACAACAGGAACTGCATCAAGAAGAAGGGACACATGAGGGACAGCAGCCCTTACAGCAAGAAAGAGTAGTTGATACTCCAACTTCCACTGAGAAACAAGCTCAAAACATAGTGCCTCCTAGGCCAGAAACTACCTTTGATGCCTCGGTCCTCCAAACTCCGCAGAAAGAGGACATAAACAGAAAAAGGGATAGAGAAACTCCCCTGATATCATCTATAAACCAGGGGGAGAAAAGGCAAAGGTTGAATGACTTCTCTGAGGATGACATAGCAATAAGGCAAGCAATGGGCATGGGCCCACCCAGCAGAGAAGCTTCAGCCAGTTTCTTCCAGCAGGAACAAGAGAGAATAATGGGAGGAGAAGTCAGCTCCTCCGGCCAGCAGAAAGAAGGTGGACTCAGTATCAAACAGTAGTTCATCGACATTAAGAGGAGAAATGAGCCCATCAAGAGACAGCTATACAATCATCTGTTAAACATGGCTCCCACCAATCAGCAAAGACTCATGTCTGCCTTTGATGTAAATGAAGGAAAAATGATCATGAGTCATTTTATGCCAACAACAGTGCAGCCCCAATCTTCCTCTGACTACTTAAGGACTAACCTGGAAGTCCTTGCCAAGGATATCCACCCATTGGACAAGATAGAACTGCATAAGCAAACGGGTGAGATGGTCTATGCTTCCCTAGCAGACCAAACATTGGATAACTACAGGCTACATAACAGCCTTAACAATACAACCTCTCAGCTAGAGTTGGAGAGAGCATCATCCCAAGCAAAGGATAACAGGATCAGGGCCCCAGAAGACATAATCATAGAGATTGGGCATAATCCCAAAGACATCAAGGGCATACAGGAGATATTGAAACTGAGGGATGCAGATATGGCAGCTCTAAAGAGAAAAATCAAGCTCCCAGCCACTATTCACCCTCAGACAGATGAAGTGGCCCAACAAGGAACTGAAAAAGATGCCACTGATCTGTTGATATCTCTATATAAGCAGCTCCTCCAGACACAAGAGCAGCTGGGAGAATCAGAGGCTGCAAAGGCAACATTGCAGGCATCTCTGAAATAGATAGAGGAAGGGCAGACTTCCCAGCCTCCTCCTCAAATCATAAATCTTGAGGAAGCTGCCACAACTACTGCTCCTCCTCCTCAACAGACTGATCAAGCAACACCTCCACCAACAGAGCAGGCCCCTAGCTTGGACATGCAAAAGCTAAAGAATGAAATTCAAATCCTGGAAGCTCAAATGTCTGAGTTAAATGAGACCAGGGATAAATTGGCCAAGGTAAATAATAGGTATGATAAATCCAAACAAGCTGTGGCAAAGAAGGACAGGGAGGTGAAAGCCCTAAAAAACGGGATAAAAGAGCTAGAAAATGAGCTCAAATTAGACAAAGTCATAGCTGGGCTTAAGGCAAAGCTATGGGCCAACATTGGCCAGTCTATTACTGACCAATGGCAGTATATAGAGACAATCCATGAGCAGGTAGAGCTCATCCCAAAAGCACAAGCTGAAATCCACAAGTCAAGGGCTGCTCTAGGCAACATGCCTGAAATTGCCACCAGAATGATCAATGTGCTAAATAATAGAACAAGTACTCAGCTGAAAAACATGGGAATTCCCAATAGGAATGAGGCCATTCAGTTAATCAAAAGGGTTCTCACACTAAGAAATTTGGTGCAGACACTGGAGAGAAGAACCCAAGACATGCAGACCGAGGTAAAAAGATTCATGGATAAATTCCTGGTGCTGCAAAACAGAGGAATCCCTAGCTTACTGAACAGCGCAGGGAGACTGCTCATTCATGAGCAGTATGCCAAAAGAGTGAATGCATTTGCCACGAATGAAATCAATGAGAAGCCCAGCAGCTCAAAAGAAACAGGGCCAGCTACAGGACAGACTATCGACAACAAGGTAGAAAATCTGTTTTTTATAATGAATGAGATCAATCACCTGTTTGATGTGGCACCCAATTTTTACAAGTATACAGAGGCAGAGGAGACTATGGATGCAATTCTCAGGCATCAACTCCCTACACAGGACTGGTGGACAAAGACAATACAGAAAATTTTGTAAACAATGGGCCATTCACCAAATTTTGTTCTTTAAAATATGAATTGTTATGCAAAGCACAGTTTAACAAAATCAGCATGCATTATGGATTAAAGCTGAGCCAACTTAGCAGATGTATCGGCCAACAAAGCAAAAATAGAAAACCACAGGTGGCAGGGCCGAGAAAATCCAGCGCAGCCAAAAGTAATGACACATTATTCAGCGTTAAAGCAAAGCGGTTCAACCGACTCAATGACCTCCAAAGGTCAAATTATCCTCTGACAGACTTAAAGAGCATTTATGCTGCATTCAAAGTTGTAATAACTTCTTTTCTACTTTCTGAACGAATTTATGAAGATATTTTCTCTCTTAGATGACTCAATGCCTGAGATATTTTGTATAAGCATTCCTATAAAGTCCCCTTCGCATGAGCTTGCAAGGGTGGTTGTTGATTTCTCCTGAAGAAGTTCTTATGCTGTAATCCTTTCAGAAGTCAATAAAGAAAGTGATGGAATTTCTCGGATTTCTGAAGTGTTGAATGCGTTCTGGTGTCTGTTAAAAAGCTGCTGGATTCCTCTGTATTTCACCATACAATAAGTCTCTGTAACTCCCTTTGTTATGTATTTTGATTTGTTAAAATCCATATATGTTATCTAACTCTGCATATTTAGCAACTAGGAGAAAGAATAACTTTCACGATTTATTCAGTGAATACCCTGAGTTCAATCTGTGTTGTTAATGAATGTTTTCTTCAGATGCAATCTTGATAAGTGTAATTCTTAATTGCTGCACTTTCAGAATACATCTTTCACAGTGACCTTTGTCACAGGAATTCAAGTTTTGCTCCTGTGCAGCGTGTTACACTTTCACCTCACCAGTCTAATAGAAAATTCTTAATTGCTTTCTGTTGGTTGACATACATCATCATTCAAGCTAAATTTGTTTGTCTAAGATACACAATAGGCCCTGCTGTTTGAACACCACCAATCCTACATTTCAAAGCATTTCACAACTCCAGACTCCATTGCCCAATGATATTTTACTCTAAAACACTACATCTTAAGACCTGAAAGAAATCCTTCAACCAAAACATAAACCAAAACCTGAGCATAATAGCTAGCCTAAAACACCATCATAACAGAGACAAATCATAAAGAGAGAGCCCTCTCTGATTACAGTTTGTCTAGAAACTGTGATCCAAAGATTGGTTAGTGGTTACCCCGGCCGTATTCCCTTGGGAGTCATAGGGAACAACCTGGGTGATAACATAATTGGCGACTCCACTGGGGAGTGCTTGAGGTTTTTTAATTACTATATATCTTCCATAAGCTACTATCAAGCCTGAAATAAGTCAAGAGGCCTTTAATCTGTTTCTGTATCACATTAACAGCTTTAGGGAGGAGCTTGTTTAGGGAATCTTCATCTTAGCTCTGAGAATATATAGCCATTCCAAAATCTTCATCCAGTCCTTTCAGATATAAAAACTTTTCCTACAAAATCCTAAAAAACAAACAGTTAGAAACTGGCTCCTAAGAAAAATCCACGGCATACTAGGGCAAATCCTGACCCTAATCCACATATCATTGTTGATAATCCAAATACCATCCCAAGAAACATTAGGAGGCAGCAAAAGCAGGAGCAGCCTGCTGATTTAACCTTAGATTCAGATCATCCTAGCCTTATATCTACCCCATGCAAGGTCCTTTTCCGGTCTACCCCTAGTTCCCCTAGTTCTCCTTCCACATCTCAAAGTCCTCCTCTCACATCTTCATCCACTGCACATATCCCCTTGACCAACCTTCTAAGTTCACCCCTACTTGTTACCCCTTTGATACCCACTGTTCCTATTATCCCAGCTGCCCCTGTTAATCCTCTAAATTCTGTAAATATGGCTAACAGATATGCACCATTGCAGATACCAGCTAATGCTGCAGGTCTACCCCAAGATTACCAAACCAAAATTTCATATTTTGACTCCAATGTCCCTCTGACAGCTGCCCAGCATGCCAAGAGGATGCAAGACCATTTTGAGACCTATGAAATAGATGATGACAGTGTCAGAATGAGGATGTTTGTTCAAAGCCTAACTGGGGATGTAAGAACTTGGTTTAGATCCCTGAATGCAAACTCCATTACAACTCCTGCTGAACTGTATCAAGCCTTTACTAGTAGATGGGAGAAGAAGAAAGATCCTCTGCACATACTTGGGGAATATGACACTATCAAAAGAGGTCCCCAAGAGACTGTTTTGGAGTATTGTGCAAGATTTAACAATGTATATAACTCAATTCCACAGAATTTAAGGCCTCCTCCTGATTTAGCCTTGTACAAATTCCCTGATGGTTTTGACCCTGACATGGCCTATCAGTTGAAGGAAAGAGACTGTCAATCCCTTGAAGAGGCCCAAAGGGTTGCTGTCACAGTGGAAGCCAACCTAATTGCCAAAAGAAACAGGGCAAGGTTGGAAAAGGGGACTGTTTTCAAAGAGGAACCCTCTGCCTTTGATCAAAAGCTTGATGCCATACTAAATGGAATGAAAAGATTAGGTGATAGAGTGGAATCGGTTGAAAGAAAATCATCATGGGAAGCACCACAAAACAACCCTCCTAGGAATCCAAATTTTAGGAGAACTCAAAACCCAGGTATTGGCAAAACCAGTGCTGATCAAGACATAAGACCCCCTTTCCAAGAAAATTATGCAGAAACTTCCACTTCAGCAGAGCCCAATGAAGATCCGGAGATTAATTTAATAGGCCTAGATGGTGAAAGTCAAGTTTTCTTAACACAAGAAGATCATGAGGATGAGGAAATCAAACTGTTCCAAACTAAATCAGGTGAATCCTTTGACTTTAAACAAGGCTATGACACTGCTGTTTATGAAGTCCATAAACAATACAAGCTGAGGAGCAGAACTGTGAATGTTAACCAGCCTGAAAAGAAAAAGGATAATCAGCAGCCTGAAAGAGTTATAGTCACAGAACCTAATGACAAAATAAATTCACATACAGAAGAAGTGATTGTTGAAGAGATCACCGAACCACTGTCCTTAAGACAGGAGCCCGTGGCTACTTCATCTTCTCATCCTAATTTAAATGTTACTCCTCAAGAGATGAGTAAAAAGGATAAGTCTCAAAGTCATAAAAATCTAGAAGGAGATTTAATGAACAAAGAAAGGACTGTCACCTATAACCCCAACATCCAATCTGAAAAACCTTTTGATCTAGAAACTGAAATTGGCAAAATAAAGATAGCTATTCCTCTCTTGGAACTAGCCAAGCATGACATCTATAAACTACAAATCAAAAGGTCCCTTCAACTCACTAGCAACAAATATGATGTCAATGTGCTGGATGACACCCCAGAACTCCTGTTTGGCCCAGAAGTGGATGGAAAAACAGTAGTCACAGGGGTACTGCCTTTCTATGTCAGTTTGCATATTCATGATAAAATATTACATAATGCAATGTTTGACTCAGGTGCCTCTCACAATCTCATGCCAAAAGCAGTCATGGAGAGATTGAATTTAGACATAACAAGACCATATAAGGATCTGTTTTCCTTTGACTCCACCCAAGTCAAGTGTCTAGGTCTCATAACAGATTTATGCGTGTCTTTGGTTCAATACCCAAACAAGACAATCCTAATGGATGTGGTAGTTGCTGATATCCCACCTAAGTATGGGATGTTGTTATCAAGATCATGGGGAGCTAAACTCCAAGGTTCTCTGCAATTAGACATGTCATATGCCACCATCTCTGTTTTTGGGCAACCAAAAAGACTGTACAGAGAAACACTAATGAAATACATGGTCAGCAGTGAAGAAAAGCCTCAAAACTTTCCTATATATGCTGTCCATTCAGACATAGACTCATACATTCTCTTCAATGACACCACAACTCCCTCAAAAGGTGAGGTTGAAACCAAGATATTCATACAAGAGGAAGATTCAAATGAAAGTAGTATCACCCATGAAACACCAGTCAATCAAACACTAAATGTTGCTGCTGCCCTGGTTGTCAAGAACATCCAATCAAACGATGAGACTGCCCTAGAAGACAAGCTAGAGAAAAAACCACAACTGCTGCTCACATGGCCAGCCCATGAACAGATCATAAAATCTCCGTCCCAACAAGATATTCTATGGTTCCTTGAATTTGATGGCTCAGTCAACAAATTAGGGGCAGGAGCTGGAGTTTGGGTACACAATAAAGAAAATAGTCATGCAGAAGGCAGAGCCTATAGATTGAATTTCAGATGTACTAATAACATGGCAGAATATGAAGCTCTTTTACTAGGACTCAAGTTGGTAAAATTCTTACAAGCTGCCAGGGTTTCAATCATGGGTGATTCAGATTTAGTTATCCAACAAGTGAAAGGAAACTTTTTCACCAATGACAAAAGACTAAGGACTTATAGGTTTGCTGTTGCTGAGGTACTAGACTTTTTCTCTGAATTCCAAATTACTAAAATTCCCAGAACCCACAATCTACATGCTCATAGTTTAGCCACCTTTGCAAGTACCTGCAAGTTGCCCTGTGGGCCCCATCATTGTTTTACAGCTGAGGTAAAACACAGACCCTCCATTCCAAACAATGTTAATGATTGGAAAGTATTTGAGGATGACAAGCAAATAAACCACTTTTTAACTCTGCAGCAAGAATTTGCAGGACTAAATATTGACAATGAGACAGCAAGTCAATCACAAATACTTGAGACAGCAAGTCAATCACAAATATTTGATGGAGCATGTCCATCACAAATACAGTTTCAACAGACTACTCAGCCAATATCACCTAGAACTGCAAAACAAATGCTGAATCCCACTATTTTCAATATAGAAAACATCCAGCAAATTCAACAAATTAACTGTGAAGAGGAAGTGTCCAATGCTGAAACTGAAATCATTGAGCTGAAAGACAATTTTCTACCAATAGGCCTAACCCCACTAGAAGACATCTTTGACTCAAATGATATTCCCAGAAAACCAAAAATGCAGCCCTTAAATGCAGCCATTGAAGAATGTAACATAGGTACAATTGACAAACCCAAGATAATTAAATTATCTGCTTCCTTACCTCCTGACCAAAAGCCAAAATACATTGACCTCTTTAAAGAGTTCCAGGATGTTTTTGCATGGAGCTATGAGGACCTAAAGTCCTATGACACCTCTGTAATCCAGCACACTATCCCTCTCAAACCTGATCAAAAGCCCTTTAAACAAAAACTGAGGAGAATCAATCCTATGATTCTCCCAGCAATGGAACAAGAGGTACAAAAAATGTTCATGGCAGGCATCATAGCACCAATCAGATTCTCTAAATGGATCTCCAACTTAGTCCCTACAAGAAAGAAGACTGGTGAAATTAGGATGTGTGTGGACTTAAGGAATCTGAAATAAGTATCCTTAAAAGACAACTACCCCTTACCCAAGATGGATCACATTCTTCAAAGGGTGGTAGGGGCCTCAAGGATCTCATTACTGGATGGATTTTCAGGCTTCAATCAAATCCTAGTTCACCCTGATGATCAGGACAAAACAACATATACAACCCCATGGGGAACTTTCAAATATGTAAAGATGCCTTTTGGATTGAAAAATGCAGGGGCAACATTTCAAAGAGCAATGGACATTGCTTTTGCAAAGGAGATTCATGACTTTTTAGTCATTTATCTAGATGACCTTACACCTTTCTCAAAATCAAACCAAGAACATATAAAACATATGAGACAGATCTTCCTAAAATGCAGAAAATATGGAATCTCCTTGAATCCTAAGAAGTCCCTCTTTGGTTTAGAAGAAGGCAAGCTATTGGGCCACATCATTTCTAAAGATGGCATTAGAATTGACGCAGATAGGATACAGGCTATCCTACAAATGCCTCACCTAAGAAATGTCAAAGAGTTGCAAGGATTCTTGGGAAAAATCAATTTCTTGAGAAGGTTTATCCCAAACTTAGCAGAACTAATCAGATTATTAAATAACATGCTAAAGAAAGATTCAAAAGTAAAATGGACTGTTGAAGCCAATCAAGCATTTGAAAGTATAAAATTGGCCCTTACCCAAACCCCAGTGTTGACCAACCCTCAGTTTGACAGAGAATTTATCATTTTCTCTTTTGCCTCCCAACATACTATTGCTGCTGTTCTATTACAAAAAGATGACCAAGGAAATGAGAAGCCAATTGCTTTCTTTAGCAAAGCTCTCAGAGATGCACCCCTGAAATACCAAATCATGGAAAAGCAAGCTTATGCCTTGGTCAAAGCCATTAAATACTTTAGGATTTACATCCTATACTCCCGTGTTATAGCATATGTGCCAAGTCCTATTGTCAAAGACATTCTCACCCAAGAGAATTTAGAGGGCAGAAGAGGAAAGTGGATTTCCAACATTTTGGAATTTGATATTGAGATAAAGCCTACAAAACTAATAAAAGGACAAGGTTTGGCCAAATTAATGACAGAAGCAAATTTTCAAGCCTTAGACATTAACCAGCTGGACAGTGAACCGGAGCTGGCGACTCCAAAGATCAATGTAGCCTTTGAACAATCCCCCTGGTATTCTGATATCTGTTATGTGTTACAATACCTGTGTGCTCCCCCAGGGCTGTCCAGAACTAAGTGTAGATTCTTAAAAATGAAAACCTCAAGATTTTGTGTGATGGATGGCAATCTGCTTTGGAAAAACCATGAAGGTATATTGCTGCACTGTTTAATTGAAAATGAAGCTGACAATATCATAAAAGAATTTCATGCAGGTGACTGTGGTGGACACTTGTACTGGAAGTCCACTGTGGATAAAATACTAAGGGCTGGATACTACTGGCCCACCATGTTCTCTGATGTCAAGAAATTCATCACATCATGTCATAAATGCCAAGTGTTTGAGGGAAAGAGACAGTTGCTGCCACTTCCCTTGAGTCCTATTGCAACAGAGAGACCTTTTCAACAATGGGGATTGGATTTCATTGGGGAAATCCACCCCTCATCTTCAGGCCAACATATATGGATCTTGACAGCCACAGACTACTTCACCAAGTGGATTGAAGCTGTCCCATGCAGACAAGAAAATGATTCAATAATTATTCAGTTCTTGGAGAACAAAATATTGGCTAGATTTGGCTGTCCTGACAAAATAATAACAGACAATGCTGCTGCTTTCAGATCCAAGAAAATGGTGAACTTCTGCCATACATTTCACATCACTCTGGGCCATTCCACTGCATATTATCCTCAAGGAAATGGCCTTGCTGAGTCATCAAATAAAAGTCTGGTAAATATCATAAAAAAAGTACTTGAAGAGAACAAAAAGAATTGGCATAAGAAGCTTGTGAATGCCTTATGGGCAGATAGACTAACAGCCAAGAGATCAATTGGGACCAGCCCATATGAGTTGGTTTATGGATTAGAGGCCAAGTTCCCCTCATCACTAGGAGTGCCTGTTATGAAACTTCTTCAAGAAAGCCAAGCTGAACCAAATGATATGCAAAGAAGAATCAATCAAATCATATGTCTGCAGCAAACCAGAGATCAAGTTTTCAGCAGAGTTCAAGTTCTACAAGAGAAATTAAAGAAGGCCTTTGATAGAAGAGCTAAGGCAGAAGATTTTAACATTGGTGACAAAGTCCTCAAGTGGGATGCAAGAAGAGAAGACAAAGGAAAACATGGAAAATTTGATTCCTTATGGAGAGGACCATTTGCTGTCCAAGCAGTGCAAGGTAACAACACTTACTTCCTAAAAAGTCTCAATGAAACTGACTTGGATGAAGGTCCTGTGAATGGCAGGATGCTGAAGCACTATTTTGAATACCACCCATAAGTACAGCATGAGCTTCCATTGTATATACCCAAATGTATATATTACTTTCTGTTAGATTGTAAAATGCAGTTTCTCAAGTGTAATTAATTATCAGCAAAAGATGAAAAGAACCAGAGGCCTACCAAGAAGAGAAGCACACAATTTTGGCATTCCAAAGCAGCAAAATTCAAATTCATAAAAACAGTCAAGGGCCAAGGCATTCTGACCTGCTGTTCTTGGTCTTTCAAATGAAAAACCATCCCCATGTGGAGCCACTGTTAGCTACCTATACCAATAGGTTTCATATTTCATGATTGACTGTGAAAAGGTCCAAATATGCTTTGCTTTGATGATTCAAAGATCACATATTTCCAAGAGAATCCAATCTGTGCTTATAGCCTGGTATGAACTCAAATTTTGATGAATGGTCCAACAGTCTAATCTGGACCATGTCATGTTTTAAATTTTTCAGTTATAGAATAGAGAAAGGAGTCTGTCCAAACTGTTTAATCTTGGCAGACAAGTAGTTTAGGTAGAGAAAAAAAAGGCTCCCAACAGCTTAATTTGGGACCTTGGAAGAAATAAGGGTAGAAGTAGATAGAAAAACAAAAGAAAAGCCAAAGAAAAGAAAAGGCAAGGGTCTGCAAGTCCAAGTGCACCCTCCAAGAAGAAATAAAAAATGCTAGGCAAGTAGCTGGGTAAGTAGTTGGGGTTGCAGAAAGGTTATCTGTACCATTGCAGGTGTGTTAACTGTGTTTACCAAAGCAAAGTCAATCAATTGAGAAGGTGTTCTTCTTCATCAAGTTGAAACAGAAAGCATGACTAACCTCCCTTCTTCCCCTTTCCCTTTCATTACTAACACTCCCTCATCAGCTGAGATTCATGGAAGAAGATTATGGTTTCATGGTGGTTCTTGTTTCTTCAAAAGCCACATTTCTTGTGTAAAAAATCTTTTCATTTTGATCTACTCTTTAAGCCAAGTGTTTCACAAATAAACTTAGTGTTTTCTCCCTTCATTCACCCCCCATCCATATTAACTCTAACTTTACTGTATAAATCCCCTATATCACCTTTCCCCTACTAATATTAACACCATGGTGTATAAACCCCAAATTTTGTATAAATACCCCTCCCCTTGGCATTATAGCCATATGTTCTCTAAAAAAGGAATCAAAATGACATCTGGTCACTTGGATGAACCTATACCTCATCTCTCCCCCTTGCTTCAAGTCATTCCACTCATTAAACTATCATTTGCAAAGAAAAACCCTATACAAGCCCCTTTCTACCCATAACCCCTTTGAAATCATGAAAAAATCCAAAAAACCCACTTCTGCCGCTTAACCAAAGTTTCGGCGCGTATATTTGATTTTTCGAAATACATTGAAAAACCTTACTAAACACCATACCCCGATGATCCTCCGCCTAAGCGCGCATCCCGAAAATAAATATTAAATAATGCCGCGCCTTTGCCATATCCACCGAGCATGTCATCGACCCGACCGCCGTCCGATCAAGCATCATGGATCCAACGGTCCTTATCGATATCGGAAGGGCCCCGACGTCCGACAGATACCTTCCGATATCTGTCAGAAGGGTTACGTCATGCGGTCGCCACGCGTCTCCACCACAGCTCATCGGAGGTACGCCTGACAGATACCTCCCCCGTACCATAAGCGGTGCGATATGAAACCGCTGGCTGTTTCCGGTTTCAGTTATCCCGCCTGTACTACGTCACCCCCACGTCACCACCACGTCATCCCACATCAGTGCCACCATGCCATCACGTCAACCGTTGCGCCCGACCTTCTGCCAATCTGTCCTGCCACTTCACCATCCCCGTGGACCAATCAAAGCCCGCCACCTCACCTATGACGTCAGCCGGCCCTGACCCCACCTATGACGTCATGCTGACATCAACAGAAAAATGTGCCAAAAGTCCAAAAAACCAATATAATAGCCAAATGTCGCGTTTTTCTCACTTTTCTACAAAAACGACCGTTGTTCTTGCATGCGATTTTTACGACCAAGTGTCTACCAACCTGCAGAACCTGACCAGGAGACCGGCGGCACACCATTTCCGCAAGTCATCCGCGACCATTGCTTACTCTTTACCAGGTATTCTCCACTGTAAATCCTTCACGTACCTTCATTGTCTGAAAATTCCCTCAAAAGAATTTATAACGGAAAACCTCTTGAATTCACCGGCAGAAATCCATGCACTTGGCCCTTTTACAGCTGTGAACTCGAAGAATACTAGCCGAGCCTTGTTTGCCCATACTTTCACTAAAAATCAAGCTCTGTTCGCGCAATCGCGACAGACTCATTTAAACTGAGTTTAACCACTGAGAAAGACAGAGTGAGGCCAGGCATTGGTCTTATTTTAGCTTTAAACAGTATTTCAATTGCTGTTTATTAGAACTACTCTCTGTTCCTTATAAATTCACCTTCCCTGGTAAAGAGACACTCCTTTATACTGTCCTGCTCAATTGAAACCACCTTACACCTAATTCAGAATCCTCTTTGGCAATGGAGACACCTGTAGTACTAAATGTTCAGCCTCTAAATGCCCCTCAAAGGAACTTGGAATGGCAAGCCTTGGCAGATATGGATTATCAGATTGCAGAAGAGATGTTGATGAGGACCAAGTTCCATATCCACCTGCTCAATGAACTTAAGGCCAAGCATGAAACTGGAGCAGATGTGTTGGGTATATGGGATTCTTTTCTTCCTATTTTTAAGTTGCCTCAAGTCAATCAATTCCCTGATTTGATCCATCTTTGTGCTGAATACTATGACCCTACCCAGAGGTATGTGTTGGATCCTTCTGGTTCTGCTCTCTTCTACATCACTCCTGAAGCCATCAGGAACATGCTCTGCTTCAAAACTCAGAAAAAATTGGTCCCCTTGTCACTAGTAGACTTGATAAAACAAGGGAATAGATTGACAGATGCCAAAATCACTAAGTTAAATCAGTTATACATTGACTCTGATTCTGTGCAATATCCTCCTCTGAACCAAGTATACCTTAACCAGTTGGGCAGGGACTTGGTAGATATGATTAGTCCGATTTTGGGCTATAGCTCAATAGAATTGGTAGACCAAACTGTGCTGGTGATGATGCTGATGTTCGCTCCGGGCAGACTTCCAGTTTGCTATGATTATGCCACCTACATCTCTGAAAAAATGCATGAGCAGCTAATGAATTTATCCAGAGAAAAGATGTTCAGATACACCTCCTACATTTACCATTTGATCTTGTACCATCAATATGAGAGATTTCATTTTCCAATCAAAAGAATGGATGCCCAAGGCAATCCCAGATCAGTGGTCTATTGGTCCTCTGTCTTCCACACTACACCTGAGTCTCCATACACTTACTGTGAATTCATAGATCTGTTCATCCATCCAGCTATGGCAATGCTGATGAGCTCACCTCCTCCGAGACTCACTGATGACATGCAGAGAATTCTTCAGCTATCCAAAGCTTACAGCATTGGGGATTGGTACTTCTACCAAAACCACACTGTCATCAGGATATATGAGTGTGATTTGCCTCCATTTAGATTACGTAAGTATGTGCCTATGAGGCTATTTGCCCTAGAGTACTTTAGGCAATTTGGCCGGGTTGATGTGCTTCACTTTTCAGGAAAAGGCAAAAAAGCACAGTTAAAGGTGAAAAGCCAACTTGGCCATTTTATCTATAACGAGAGGGAGCAAGGATGGAAGGAAGCAGATAGAATGCTTGAGTCCCTTGGCCTGCAAACCAGTTTCCTATGGACACCCTATGACCCTAACCATTTTATAACTATGAGGAGGCTCAAATATAAGTTATCTGCCTATGATCACCATAGTATCCCTCAAATTGAAAAATATGCAAACCAAGACAAATGGAGGAGAGGGACCTTAGAAGAGCCCATGTCACAAGAAGAGCTAAACCAGAGGGCACTAAGGAATCTAAGGAAGATGGCTGACCTTGAACTTTGTTCACAGGTATTCACACTTCCGAGCACACAAGTGGGAGCAGCTGCATCCTCCTCAACTGCCAAACAGCAAACTACCAAGGCCACTGAAAATATATCCAGCAAAGGCAAAGAAAAGGAAATGGAGACAGAACAATCACTCCATGGCAAGGAGCAGCCACCTCCAGTGACTCAGCAGCAGGTGGATAAAGAAGTGCAGCAGCAGACAGAGCAACAACAACAACAACAGGAACTGCATCAAGAAGAAGGGACACATGAGGGACAGCAGCCCTTACAGCAAGAAAGAGTAGTTGATACTCCAACTTCCACTGAGCAACAGGCTCAAAACATAGTGCCTCCTAGGCCAGAAACTACCTTTGATGCCTTGGTCCTCCAAACTCCGCAGAAAGAGGACATAAACAGAAAAAGGGATAGAGAAACTCCCCTGACATCATCTATAAACCAGGGAGAGAAAAGGCAAAGGTTGAATGACTTTTCTGAGGATGACATAGCAATAAGGCAAGCAATGGGCATGGGCCCACCCAGCAGAGAAGCTTCAGCCAGTTCCTTCCAGCAGGAACAAGAGAGAACAATGGGAGGAGAAGTCAGCTCCTCCGGCCAGCAGAAAGAAGGTGGACTCAGTATCAAACAGTAGTTCATCGACATTAAGAGGAGAAATGAGCCCATCAAGAGACAACTGTACAATCATCTGTTAAACATGGCTCCCACCAATCAGCAAAGACTCATGTCTGCCTTTGATGTAAATGAAGGCAAAATGATCATGAGTCATTTTATGCCAACAGCAGTGCAGCCCCAATCTTCCTCTGACTACTTAAGGACTAACCTGGAAGTCCTTGCCAAGGATATCCATCCATTGGACAAGATAGAACTGCATAAGCAAACGGGTGAGATGGTCTATGCTTCCCTAGCAGACCAAACATTGGATAACTACAGGCTACATAACAGCCTTAACAATACAGCCTCTCAGCTAGAGTTAGAGAGAGCATCATCCCAGGCAAAGGATAACATGATCAGGGCCCTAGAAGACATAATCATAGAGATTGGGCATAATCCCAAAGACATCAAGGGCATACAGGAGATATTGAAACTAGGGGATGCAGATATGGTAGCTCTAAAGAGAAAAATCAAGCTCCTAGCCACTATTCACCCTCAGACAGATGAAGTGGCCCAACAAAGAACTGAAAAAGATGCCACTGATCTGTTGATATCTCTATATAAGCAGCTCCTCCAGACACAAGAGCAGCTGGGAGAATCAGAGGCTGCAAAGGCAGCATTGCAGACATCTCTGAAACAGAGAGAAGAAGGGCAGACTTCCCAGCCTCCTCCTCAAATCATAAATCTTGAGGAAGCTGCCACAACTACTGTTCCTCCTCCTCAACAGACTGATCAAGCAGCACCTCCACCAACAGAGCAGACCCCTAGCTTGGACATGCAAAAGCTAAAGAATGAAATTCAAATCCTGGAAGCTTAAATGTCTGAGTTAAATGAGACCAGGGATAAATTGGCCAAGGTAAATGATAGGTATGATAAATCCAAGCAAGCTGTGGCAGAGAAGGACAGGGAGGTGAAAGCCCTAAAAAACAGGATAAAAGAGCTAGAAAATGAGCTCAAACTAGACAAAGTCATAGCTGGGCTTAAGGCAAAGCTATGGGCCAACATTAGCCAGTCTATTACTGACCAATGGCAGTATATAGAGACAATCCATGAGCAGGTAGAGCTCATCCCAAAAGCACAAGCTGAAATCCACAAGTCAAGGGCTGCTCTAGGCAACATGCCTGAAATTGCCACCAGAATGATCAATGTGCTAAATAATAGAACAAGTACTCAGCTGGAAAACATGGGAATTCCCAATAGGACTGAGGCCATTCAGTTAATCAAAAGGGTTCTCCCATTAAGAAATTTGGTGCAGACACTGGAGAGAAGAACCCAAGACATGCAGACCGAGGTAAAAAGATTCATGGATAAATTCCTGGTGCTGCAAAATAGAGGACTCCCTAGCTTACTGAACAGCGCAGGGAGACTGCTCATTCATGAGCAGTATGCCAAAAGAGTGATTGCATTTGCCACGAATGAAATCAATGAGAAGCCCAGCAGCTCAGAAGAAACAGGTCCAGCTACAGGACAGACTATCTACAACAAGGTAGAAAATTTGTTTTTTATAATGAATGAGATCAATCACCTGTTTGATGTGGCACCCAATTTTTACAAGTATACACAGGCAGAGGAGACTATGGATGCAATTCTCAGGCATCAACTCCCTACACAGGACTGGTGGACAAAGACAATACAGAAAATTTTGTAAACAATGGGCCATTCACCAAATTTTGTTCTTTAAAATATGAATTGTTATGCAAAGCACAGTTTAACAAAATCAGCATGCATTATGGATTAAAGCTGAGCCAACTCAGCAGATGTATCGGCCAACAAAGCAAAAATAGAAAACCACAAGTGGCAGGGCCGAGAAAATACAGCGCAGCCAAAAGTAAAGACACATTATTCAGCGTTAAAGCAAAACGGTTCAACCGACTCAATGACCTCCAAAGGTCAAATTATCCTCTGACAGACTTAAAGAGCATTTATGCTGCATTCAAAGTTGTAATAACTTATTTTCTACTTTCTGAACGAATTTATGAAGATATTTTCTCTCTCAGATGACTCAATGCCTGAGATATTTTGTATAAGTATTCCTATAAAGTCCCCTTCGCATGAGCTTGCAAGGGTGGTTGTTGATTTCTCTTGAAGAAGTTCTTATGCTGTAATCCTTTCAGAAGTCAATAAAGAAAGTGATGGAATTTCTCGGATTTCTGAAGTGTTGAATGCGTTCTGGTGTCTGTTAAAAAGCTGCTGGATTCCTGTGTATTTCACCATACAATAAGTCTTTGTAACTCCCTTTGTTATGTATTTTGATTTGTTAAAATCCATATATGTTATCTAACTCTGCATATTTAGCAACTAGGAGAAAGAATAACTTTCAGGATTTATTCAGTGAATACCCCGAGTTCAATCTGTGTTGTTAATAAATGTTTTCTTCAGATGCAATCTTGATAAGTGTAATTCTTAATTGCTGCACTTTCAGAATACATCTTTCACAGTGACCTTTGTCACAGGAATTCAAGTTTTGCTCCTGTGCAGCGTGTTACACTTTCACCTCACCAGGTTAATAGAAAATTCTTAATTGCTTTCTGTTGGTTGACATACATCATCATTCAAGCTAAATTTGTTTGTCTAAGATACACAATAGGCCCTGCTGTTTGAACACCACCAATCCTACATTTCAAAGAATTTCACAACTCCGGACTCCATTGCCCAATGATATTTTACTCTAAAACACTACATCTTAAGACCTGAAAGAAATCCTTCAACCAAAACATAAACCAAAACCTGAGCATAATAGCTAGCCTAAAACACCATCATAGCAGAGACAAATCATAAAGAGAGAGCCCTCTCTGATTACAGTTTGGCTAGAAACTGTGATCCAAAGTTTGGTTAGTGGTTACCCCGGCCGTATTCCCTTGGGAGTCTTAGGGAACATCCTGGGTGATAATAGCTAGGACCATATACAGTGGAGAAATGCCATGACAATGGATCTGTCCTCATTCGAACCATTGATGAGGAAGCCATTCCCATGCTTGTCAATGGGCATCGTTTGAAGATCTACAGGAGACCTCTCTCAAGACAAGAGTTCATCAAGACTATAGAGAAATCTTTATTGGTCATAGAGAAGGGTTCTGCCTCTGCCTCTGGCATACCCTGAAGAAAGAATATCTGAAAAAAAATAAAAAAAAATAAATAAATAAAAAAAATAAATAAATAAATAAAGATCCTTGGCTGAAAACCTCTCTGAGGTGCCCAAGGCAGGTAGTAGGGGTGAAAACCTCATTGAGGCGCCCCTATTGTCTTTCAAAAAAAAAAAAAAAGAGAAAAGGTGAAAAAGATCCTTGAGTGAAAACCTCTCTGAGGCGCTCAGGGCAGATGGCACGGGTGAAAACCTCTTTGAGGCGCCCCTGTTATCTTTCAAAAAAAAAAAAAGAAAAAAACAATAAGCAAGATATGGTAAAATTGCATGCAGGTTGCAGATGCTCTATGGAGAAGAGGAAGCCCTTCAACGCACAGCCAGGGGTCCCTATCATACTGTCAAGGAACCTCACCAGCACCTCCTCCAAGAGTACCCATGTTTTTTTCCAAGGTATGTGCAATTTTATCAAGGTTTGAATCTTCTACAGGAAGATGCTGTCTTTCTACAGGAAGATGCAGTCTTTCTACAGGAAGGCGCGATTTTTCTACAGGAAAATACAGACTTTCTATAGGAAGGCCGAACTTTCTACACGAAGCTCTGTGTTCTACAGGAAACTTCCTGTAGGAATTTTGGACGGCCAGAATTCATCTGAAAAAGAGATTTCGCGACTATGGATTGGTTTGGATGCATGCAAGCCTTTGTTGGCACCCTTTCACATTGCTGTCACCTTGCTCCACCATCCTTGTCGACATGCAACCAAGTTCCCTGCACCAACAAAGAAGATCGATGAGTTCTCACGGGAAAAGCCATTTTCAAAGCTAAACAAATGCTAGATCTCATACCGCAGGCATCAAAGAGCTCCAGGAACGTGATTGAAAGTTCAGAACCGCCATCGTGCAGCATGCACCCAAGGAGAAAGGACTGTTACGAGACCGCTCGCGGGGATCCTGTAACAGTTCAACCTGCTCGAGTGGATACCATTCACAACACCGCCATCTGAAATGAAACGCGGGCGCATGCAAGCAAAACATCCACTCCATTGTCGGTAGCCTGTAACCACGAGCCTCCGGGTCTGTGTAAGTCGCATGCAGCAGGTAGATCCGCTCACCATCGTCCAGGAACTGAAAAATCGTGTGCAGCCACGCAGGTAAGTGTCTCAACCCTTCCTTCCATCAAATCGCATGAATCTTACTTTGAAATTGTTTGCATGGCGTAAAATTGAATGGTTGAGCGGCCGTATGGCCAGTCGACTGGCCACGTCGGCTAGTTAAAGTGTAATTGGATGTGTGGGTGGCGGCCACGACAAAGAGAATGAACTGCACGCATGTGAGAACACTCTCGTCAGAGCATGCGTTTAACAGGAAAAGGCGGCGGCAAATATGTGGGAATGAATGCGGCAGCAAGTAAATACGCAAGCGAATGATGGATGACGTCGCCCAACGGTCCGGCGGGGACAGCTCATCCCCCGCGCCACGGATTGCACCGATTCAAAATCTAATCATCTAGATCATGCGCCTACATTTATAATCCAACACTTCAAACTCGGGTGGCTATTATGATCTCCTCTGCACTTTGATACGTCGAGCTGTTGGCTACCAGAACGCTGGTAAAGCACACCTCGAGCGCGGCCAACTACAGTCCTCCCCGAGAATTGCGCACGGCTTCTACAGGAACGCAGTTCTACAGGAACGCAGTTCTACAGGAACGCAGTTCTACAGGAGCGCAGTTCTATAGGAACGCAGTCTATAGGAATGCAGTCTACAGGAACACAGTCATCTACAGGAAAGCGGGTGCCTCACGAAAAAGGTGTCCAATTAAAGAGGTAACCCTAAACTCTTAATGTAACTGGTTATTAGAAGTGGCAAGACCATCGTCCACAGTCGGGTCATAAAGATATTGGTGGAATTGTTGTTTGTTGTGCCTTTGCTACCGTTCTACAGGATGTTGGTATAAGTAGACTGTGTTGAAATTTTGTATGTGCATGCTCTGTCTTCATAGACCAAATCTCTTTTGCATCTGCCACCTTTAGTTAAAACGATCGTGTTCATCATGCCGGGTGGGTTTATAAGACAGGAGCCCACTGATTCAACTAACTTAAGGAGAAACCCGACAGTGGTAGAGCTCTTCACCAGAGAAAAATGGATGCCTTTTTGTGATAAGCTGCAGGGTTACGATGATGAAGTGGCCGAAGAATTCTTGCAGGCTCTGAAGCCTAAATCTCAGACACTGGCCACGGTAAACTTCAGAGTTCTAAGCCTCAAACTCACCCCAGAACATATCAATCGGATCAAAGAACTTCCTATGGGTCTGCCGTGGGATAAAGAGGAGAGAGAGCTGAGTCAGTAGGCAAAGAAGGAATTCTTCCCACCTGAGGAAGAATTCTCGGAGGACAAAAACGGGGTGCGAAGAACGAGCCTGTCACCACCTTGGAATGAAGTCAGTTTGAAAATCATGAAATATATTACTTTTGAAGGCCGTTTCAGCATCGTATATGCATATCACTTTGGGCTGCTCACTGAGTTGAGGCACCGAATTGACCTTCCTGTAGAACAAAAACTGAGCATCCCTTATTACCTCCTGCAGTCTCTAATGGAGTGTGCTACAAAGCTGAGAGAGGGAATACCAGATCAGATAGCCCACCATGGGCTGATCAAGCTTCTCGTGGAGGATGCATTGCACTCATATAAGGTCCCCCTCTCATGGGAATCCTTCCAGAATTTAACAAAAGATGGGGACATTAAAATGTTGATCGAAGAAACGGGTTCCTCCAGCAGTGAGGAACACGAAGTAGTGGCCGAGGAACAGAGGGAAGAAGGCCAAGAAACCCCAACAACAGTACAGAAGGGAGAACAGAGGAAGAAGCATGAGGGAAAGGAGGACAAAGAAAAGGGTGGCACACCTATCGTGTCAGTAAGGGAAAAAAGGATGAAGAGAAGAATGGACAAAGCAGAGGTGGTCCACGTCACCCTAAGTACCTCAACAACACCTGCACCCAAAGCAAAAAGCAAAACTCAAGCAGGAAAGCAAGCGGAAGTGGAGACACTTGTGTCTACAGGAAAGCAAAAACAGGCTTCTACAGGAAGCCCGAAAACACAAACTCAGGCTGCTACAGGAAGCCCGAGAATCATTGAAAAACAGGCTTCTACAGGAAGCCCAAAAACAAAAACAAATGCTTCTACACGAAGCCCGAAGATCAGTGAGAAGCAGGCTTCTACAGGAAGCCCAAAAACGGAGACAAAGGCTTCTACAGGAAGCCCGAAAGTGCAAAAACAAGCTTCTACAGGAAGCCCGAAGACAGAGGCAAGGGCTTCTACGCGAAGCCCGAAATTGGAAAAAGGAGCTTCTACAAGAAGCCCGAAAGTCATTGAGAAACAGCCTCCTACAGAAAGTCTGACGACAGAGAGAGGGCCTTCTACAGGAAGCCCAAAAGCGGGAAAGAAAGAATCTTCTACAGGAGGCCCGAAAGTGGGCAAAGCAGGGTCTTCCACAGGAAGCCCGAAATGTGAAAAGGAGGGGCCCTCTAAAAGGAGCTCTGAGAGAGAAAAACGCAAGAAAGAGAAGGCTGACATTCTCGAAAAGGAGGCAGCAGTGGCGCTGGCTGCCCTCAGTACACCTCCAAAACCGAAGGAGAAAAGGGAGAGGGAGACCCCTCTACCATCTGAAGCCAGGAGAAGCAAGAGGATGACCACAGGCAAGCCACAGCCTCCACCCAGCAACCAAAGCATTTCAGGGGATGTCCCTACTTCACCCAGTGCAAGGACCCCCTCTAAAACATCAGCCACCCCTGAAAAGGGGAGCCCAAAAATAACTTCGTGGACACGAAAAATAGGCCAGTCGCCTTCCGAAGCCCGGCTCAAGGAAATAGGAAAGGGGGAGGAAGCATCACCTTCGTCACCACCAAGCGCAGCAAAGGCAGGGCCGCCGAAAACGGGAAAGGAAGAAGCGCCACCCTCGGCAGAAAAAGAAGGACCACCAAAAACAGGGAAGGAAAATCATGCTCCGGGCTCTAGTTCTCGGCCAAAGACGAGGAGCCAGGGCAAAGTTGCTCAAGGATGAGCAAATAGTTTAGCTGGGGGGTGATGATGAGCCCCAATTTTTGGTACAATTTGGGCTCATTTGGCCTACTTGCTCTGCTCAAACCATTCATTTTTTATTGCTTATGCATTCATTTCTTGGTTTATTCGTGTTGTTTGTAGGAAGAAGGGTAGACATTCTATCTACGTGACTAATGCATGATGATTTCAGGTTTTGGCATTAAAAGGGAGCAAAGACTACGAAAAAGGAGACAAAGAGACAATGAGGTGGCACTGCTAGTTTTTAGGAGAGGATGTCCACGGTCTTGGGGACCTTCCTCGTGATTCCCACCATAGCTCCGAGCTCCAATCCATCTCCCCACCGAGCTTAGAAGCAGCCAGCTCTTCTACAGGAACAACAGTTATAACTGTTCTACAGGAACAGTAGTTATGACTGTCCTACACGATCAGCACTTATACTTCAGTTGGACAGCCGAGCTCCTAAAATCAAGGACACCTGTTGGATGATCGTTTTTGCATAAATACTAAGGCCATAGCCTTGGATAGAAGCTTTTTGAACCTTGGCATTACTTTTGTAATTGGGAAGTACGAGCTACAGCTCGGTTTTTGTTCCTTTTGTAAGCCATTTTGGCATGTCATCAGACTTTCGTTTATGAATAAAGGCAGTCAGATTTTGGTCACATTCTGAGTTTCTAAGGGAGCTATAGCTCTCAGGTTAGGGCCCAACCTGAGAGCAATATATCTCCTCAGTGTTGTAATGTGTTTGCATTTCGTTCCAACACTTTGAGTTTGTTTACTTTCACATGCAATTCGAATTTACAGTTTGTTAATTTAGTCTTTTTCATGAGCTTAGATAGGATTAGTTTATGGGGATTTGCTTTCAGTTGCTTAAGTTCGATAGGAGCATAGTTATAAATCATTGGAGCTCCAACAAAAAGGTTGTAAAGGCTCATTGCCATCTCTCTTAGGGATTGGGGTGCAGTCCATAACCAACCACCAAAAAGAAACGCAGTTCTTCTCACTTTCATGCAAGCTGCAACATAGACATTTTCGTTGAAGATCCATCCATGCATTTTTGACATCGAACCATACTTCTACATTTCACTTCCACGCATAAGTTTCATTTCTTGTTTTCCATTTCTGTTCATAGGTTTCATGGCACAGTTATCATAGGTTAATGAATTTCTCGTTTTGGTGCATAAGTCATTTGTTTCATTTACGCTGCTCCTTATCACTCCACTTTCTTCTTCTTCATCTTGATCTCTCCTCAAGCCCTACTTAGCCTCTGACCAACTAATTTACCCTCCAACTCATCCATTATTCACTTAGCTCCATCTACTTACACTTTTGTTGATCCCATCCTTCCAATCATCAAACCTCTGCATGCACTCTTCCTCCATCTGATTTCTCTGCTCCTGAACCATCACGAGCTACATCTCCATCTCACCTATCCTGCCACACCACTCCAACACTTTACCATCTTCCAAAACCTCCACGGCCAAACATCCTGTAGAATTGCACAGACTTCCTGTAGAAATCCCCGAGTTTCCTGTAGGATCCCCTGCAGACTTCCTGTAGAAACCTGCAAACTCGGTTGCTGAGCATCCGAACGTGGTAGGCTTCTGGGGACTAATGCTGGAGACCCTCTCGGATCTCCCTTAGCCATCCTGACCTTGCCCATGCTTTCCTTCCATTCCAATCGCTCCTGCACAACCAAACCCTAATCAAAAGCATCATCACAATAAATCCAACCACTTAATGAAAAAATACAAAAACATGTCTTTTCAGATGCAAGTAGCTTAGATGCATGTATTTCAGTTCACTGCAAGTAATGGCATTATTGGTAGTTGTTTCATTCACAGTTTTGCATAGTTAGGGTCTAGCTAGTCAAATTAGGGTTTCCTAGGGTTTCCATGCCTTATTGGGTTTCAGTTTCCTTCTGCAATTAGACTAGTCTCCTTTGAGTTAGCTTTCGTCCATCATTGATAAAGCTTCTTCTGTGAGCCTATAGAAGTTGGCTTGAGCCCTAGCGGACTTGTGCCAGCTGACCAAGTGACAACTGCGACAAGAGCTAGTACTTGTGCATACAGCACTGTCGCTTCCAAGTTTGTACGAACTACCGGGTTGATAAAATTAAGAGACAGGAAGCTCCAAGAGTTGTAGCATTATTGCTACAATATTGGAGCCCACCAACCTCACACAAGGGTGTCCATTATCTCCCCTCTTATTTTTCCTCATCATTGAAGGATTAAGTAGGCTCATATTTAATTCCCGAGCATACAGGTCATTATCTGGGGTCAAAATGATAGATGCATCCTATCTTACTCATCTTTTATTTGTCGATAATGTACTAATATTCTTAGATGGAGCCATTCAGGCCACTACTTGTTTCGAGCGTATTATGTCCCTCCTTTGTAAAGCTACAAGAATGATGCCAAATTACAATTAATCTACCATTATGCCTATATGATGTTCATTAAATGAAAAATATATGCTCTACGACAATTTCAATTCACTCAACTAGACATTGAAGTCGGCCTCAAGTATGTTGGCTTCATACTCAAAACAAATGATATCGTATAGCGGACTGGCTCATTGAAAAAATTAAAGGACGCTTCAACATTTGGCAGGAGAGATGGCTATCTAGAGCAGGTAGATTAGTACTAATCAAATCAGTACTAGAGGCTATATGTGTATGGCTTTGGCCTCAATACCAAAAGGCATCACCAAGGCTAGATGAGGATGGCTTTAGCCTCGATACCAAAAGGCATCACCAACATAATACAATAAATATGTTGTAGATTCTTATGGAGAGGGAATCATGTTGGAAGGAACTTTGCCTTGGTGAAATGGGAGAGAATTGGAAATCCCAAAAAATGGGGAGGCTGAGGCATAAAAGTTTTGAATATATTTGTAATGGCTCTTGGTGCAAAACTAAGCTTGTTGATAATAACATGAGACAACTTATGGAAAGAGGTGCTTTGTCACAAATAAATATGCCTTCTTAACGTTATCTAATGGGTTAGTAGGCCGAACATGGGTAGAAATGGGTCGTCCATCAAATGGGAAGCTATTACTCATTCCATATTGGTCATAAAAAGAGGACTCGCATGGTGTATTAGAAATGGTGAGATAGTTCGCTTAGGAATTGATGCATGGTTGGGTTGTGGGAATGCGCACATTCTACCGTTGGAGGATAGAATCTCAAAGTGCCTGGTATCACAAAGCTCTGCCAAATGCAGATGGGAGAAACACTACATGGCTCTCACAATCTTGGAAATCAGCAAAGGACCTCATGATACCTAAAATATGGAGAAACAATTGGACCAAATACATTGGGGCACTTGATGAGTCACTTGTGAGATGAGGAGGAAATCATTTGGGACACATCGGCTCGTGGTAGTTATACCCAAGGGATGGATATACTTTCCTATTTTTAGGAACCTAAATGTGTGGAGGTTGTATGGTGGTGGTAACCCATGTGGAAACTCAAGGCACCTCCCAAACCTTGGTTGTTCATGTGGTGCATATTATCAAATAAAGCACCTACTCATGATAATCCGGGCTATACATAGACCATCACAATGTTTCCTTTGCAAAGGAACATGATGAAGATATAGACCATCTCTTCCTACATTTCCCAACAACCAATCAGGTGTAGAATCAGATTTATATGTCCCTTGACGTCAATATTAGATGGAATGGGGTACAACACACCTCATCTTGGCACACATGGTGCACCTAAGCATCAGCACA
The DNA here is from genome assembly GCA_031772625.1 of Pinus tabuliformis. Classification (NCBI taxonomy): domain Eukaryota; kingdom Viridiplantae; phylum Streptophyta; class Pinopsida; order Pinales; family Pinaceae; genus Pinus; species Pinus tabuliformis. The sequence goes on from CM062808.1 coordinate 522,182,862, forward strand.
AAAAATCTGAAATCTCCCCCTTCTTGTGTGGCTAGGAATCTCATCATATTCTAGGACTCCCTCATTCAATGGACATCTATATGCAATAACATTGAAGCACTATATCATTTAAACCCTCAATAAAAGCTATTGAAGTAGACCCTTACAATTACACTTTAAGTTATTGATAGAACATTCACATGGGATTATTAGGGCTGGACACAAACAATTATGCATAATAGGGAGTCTCACACACCTACTCATTTTTGCACTTGTAAAAAACTGCAACAGGAATATTGTCATCAAGTGGTTCAACTTTGCATCTCAATCTTACCCTTACAAACTCATCCGTTTAATGAGGTCACTACACTAAAACCTCTCTTTGATTTTATTGTGAAGGACCAAGATTTCTAAAAGCCTATTCATGGAAGCCACGAAGAAACCAGGGAACTAGATAATTCAAGAACAACAGGATCAAGAATTGTACGAATTCTAGCACAGGTAGAAGTGCCCAATGATTTACACTGATCTTTGGGCGGGTTGGTTTTATTTTGATAGATACTTTTGACTCATATGATGTTTTATCATATTTATATTGTATTGTTTTTTATGTAAATGTTTATGATTTTTTTTAATGTATGAGCTTTGATGTGACTCTCTACAGGGTATTCTCATAATCATTATGCAGATGGTATAACATGTAATTTTCTGTTTTGGTAATCAAAATTAAGTTTTTTTTTAAATTTTTTTTCTGAGAAAAAGAAAAGAAAATCATGAGTTAATTTTAACTTCAAATAAAAAATATAAAACGATAAGAATCATTGCAGAATCAACCTATTGACAATTATAAACGTTTCTTAATTTTTGACAATGTGGATGGCATATGAACCGTCCATTGAACAGGCAGAGTCATCCACCAGTGATGTCTTATGAGTAAAACATTGTTTGTGTGACCAGGATCAGCCTTCAAGTCCTGTGAATGATTCAGGGTTCAAAGTTTGTCGAGATATGGCTTCGCCATATTATGAAGACGGATATAAGTGGACGAAGTACGGGAAAAGGTCCGCTAAAGGCAACAGTTACATTCGCCACTATTTCAAATGTGCATACTCAGACTGTCAGATGAAAAAGAGAATAGTATGCTTTCACAATGGTCAAGTGACCAAGATTGAATATGAAGGAGATGTTCACGAACATCCAAAGCCACAACAACCTCCCACAATGGGAGTTGGTGGTACCCATGAAAGTCTCCAAAAACGAAAAATGGATGAACGTTTTGATGCAGTATCATCTATACAAGGAACACCCTGCAATCAACTCTTGTCCAGGTGAATTTATGCATTTATGCACTATAAAATCGTTACAAAAAATCGTTACATTCTTTTGATATTTGCATGCATTTATGCACTATAAAATCGTTACAAAAAAATTATAAATTCATTTTTGGGGTGGTGGTCAAATTACAGGAGTATAGATGATGGAGAGGAAGAACACGTCCTACAAATAATCAGTGAACATGATTTTCTGGATGATGGATACCGATGGCGGAAATATGGAACCAAACATATCAAGAAAAATCCTAATCCAAGGTATGGATATTTATTTCAAATTAATAATGATAGATATTAAGTAATGAATCTTTGAAAATTACTACTCACTAATTTATTTCTTGTTGACTTACACTAATTATTATTTATTTCTTTTTGAAATACAGAAATTATTATAAATGCACAACGGAAAAGTGCTTCGTCAAGAAATATGTCGAAAGGAGTGCACGTAATACAGCAGCACTTATTATAGCGTATCGAGGAAAACATAACCATGAACCACCGAATTCGTAATGGTCCCTCAAGAGAACCATCACCTCATTTTCAACTCAATTGCATGGACTTGTTATTAGGCTGAAAAGGATGTTATAGGTTTAATGGCTGAAATTAGGGAAGATATTATGTTACAACTCAATTGCATGAACTTGTTATTAGGCTGAAAAGGATGTTATAGGTTTAATGGCTGAAATCGGGGAAGATATTATGTTAATTTGTTTTTAAATCTTAATAGGGGAAATTAGGATTATAACACGCTAGTTTGTTTTCTATTTTTATTTGAACAAAGCTAAATTTAGGTTTACTTTTATGGATGTGTATTTTTAAGTATTTTATTCACTTTATATGTTTATTATATTTATGTGCATTTATTTTTAAGTAATTTATTTAATTTGTAGGTTTATTATTAAATAATATAAAAATTATTATATATTTTTTAAAGATACTTAGAGTTTTTTTTTAAATTAATTATTGATTATTTTGGTTAAATTTTATATATTAATTAGTTGATTTGTTAATAAATTTGGATTATCAATGGTTTATTGACTCTAAAATTAATAATTTATTGAGTCTATTAGAGGAGTATTTGGGGAAAATCACATCATATTTTCACGTAAGACTCCTCTCATAAACCTGATGTGGATCACAGAAGCTTCAATTCAACGATTTATTGAGTGTCTATCTTTTGACAAATATGTCTTTTTATTTTGTCTATTAGATAGGAATAATGGTCAATTCAATAAATAGGAATATGGAAAGACACAAAACATAATTACATTGTACTTATTATTTTCCGTCATCCTACCCTCATTTACAATCACACTATGCATCATTCCACAATTTAAGTACTCCATTTTTATAATCTAAATACAAGAAATGAAGTCACAATATTTAATATTTAATTTAAAATAGCATCCCATGCAAACATGAAGAAAGGTGATAATTAAGGGTTTGAATCTATTTTTAAGATTTTAAATTTTGTAAAATTTCCAATGCACAATGGTGTTAGGGATAGTCTTTATTTGTTTTCATGCCCAATGGTGTTACGGACCATCTTTATTTGTTTTCATAATTTATATATCATTTTCATATTTTCCATTATACAGTTGCTAAATGTATTCATTGTTCAAGAAGAAATGGAACCAAATTTGATCTCTAGATTAGAAATTTATAGAGTATCCATTAGTTGATGATAATTACTATTTATTATTTTCAAATGTTGAGTGAAGAATTTTCTTACTTAGTATTCATGAGAGAATTTAGTTTTTTTCTATTATAATCATATTTAGAAATTCATTGAGATAACGTGCACTTGAGTAGCATGTGCACTACCTCTATTACATGGTTGATGCAACCCCAACCCTAATAGTCAAATCTCTTTGGAAGTATTCCACTACTAAGACAACATTCAAGTCTACTCAAGCCCCTTTTCCTTTCCATTCTAGACATAATTTTTCCTTAAGAGAGTTAGTACAACTATGTCATCATAAGTATGAATTGGTTAAAATTTTCTCATTTTTTATGCTTGGCCAACTAAACACCAAAAATGTAGCTCTCTTATACATCTTGGGTTAAACATTCCTCTCCCTTATTTTCTCAACCATAAAATGGATCTAATAAACCATCTTTGCTCTTGCATCAACTAGAATGATTTATCCACATATTTTAATTTAGATTGTCCCGAAACCCAATGCTTGTTGCACACAAATTGACACTATTTTATCCCTCTCACCATCATATTTCATAGGTTAAATTAGTAATTTTATGGGTCATAACAAATTTCAAGGTGGAAACTTTTTGATACCAGAGAAGGATAACATATACAATTTGCAACTACCCCAATAAGTGAATTATTTGATATTTAGAAACAATGTATTTTTAATTTTAGCTCAAGGAAAGAATTTTAGAAAAGGTAATTTCAAGAAGAAACCATTTTAGAACATTCCCACTCATGTATCATAGCCAATGTAGTTTGTCCACCCATTCAATCATTTGTTTGAAATTTTTCATTAACAATCAAAATATAATTATGTCATTAAAAATTTTCACAATATATTCATATTAAAACTTATTAGAAATCTATTTCATGGTTATATTTACAAATTACGGTTAACAAAAGGAGGTTTTACACCATGTCATTACTATAGTTATTATCTTCCTATGTAAAAGTTCTACATTCTTGTATCCATGTGGTGTAATGACTCTAGAACTACTAATTTTTAGTAGGTTGTCGAGATCATCTTGTAATTTTTTATGAAAGGAATGAAAATCTAATAAAAAGGAGAAATTGTGATGTGATGTTTATTTTATTTCTTTCGTTGTTCCTATTCAACTATTGTTTGATTGATGCAATGTTTAAAATTTATTTTCCCATTTCTCTAATTAATATTTTCAAAAAATTACAACAATAAATCAATTATTTGAAACAAAATGCTCCAAGAACGTCTAAACGCATTAGGTTTAGAATTTCCTTATACTCATCTCTCATAGCTTGAATTTAGTTTCTAAATCTAATGATGACATTTTAGTGGGTTTCAAGAGTTCAAAGATCTTGTTAAAAGATTAATGCTCAAGAAGAACAAAACCCTGAGAACATGTAATGGGGTTGAGCACAACTCTAAGGATTTCGAGGGTTTGCACAAGAACGAAGGATTCATGAGGGTGTTAACTATTCCATATAATGTACAAAAGGAAGTTAGAAAGGGAGAGAACCAATCCATCATAAGTGCTACTAAGGCCATGATTCATTACAAAAACTTGACAATGTTTCTTTATGTTACACAACAATCTACATCCATAACTAGTTCCATGATGAGATCTTGGACGATAAGACACTTACTGAGGCATTTACTAATGTCAAGCTAGAAGTGAACCATTTCTCCAATAGGAAGGGTTTATTTGTACATTATAATAACACTTGAAAGAACTAGAAGGTCTATATTCCAATGAAATGAAAAGTAGTACCAAGAAGTGATGTAATGTTTGCAGATGAATTTACATCTAAAAAGTCCCATAAACCTATCATGATGAAAGAGGATAATGAATGTGAAGCTTCAATGTTTAATTCAAGGTCACCGATGATTTCCAAATAAGTAAAACATCATCGAGGAATAAAGGAGGAGATAGATCCTTTAATTGCTTTCAGGAAACATCAATAGTTCATTCAAACATTAAGGTATGCTTAGGAGTGTGCTGAGGCTTTGAGGATCACATAAATAGGGAGAAAACATATCAAGAAGTGTTCATACTACTTGGAATTAAAATAAAACATCATATATTTGGAGCCTTCTAGATTTCAAAAGGAGGTATAACAATATGCAAGGTGGACGAGTAATCCTCCATCAAGAAGAACTATGTTTCGAACATAGTGACATGAATAAAAAGGAAGTCAATATTGAGTTTTAGGTCACTCTACAATATCAAACTTCCAATAGATAAAAACATTTAAAAGTTCATAATAAGGTTCATGACATGATGGTTCATGTAGAAAGGAGTGGACTACTGTTGATGCCCCGAAATTTGTTGCAACAACATCGGGGAAACCACCCGGTCCGGACCTTAGTGCAGCTCCTTTTCCGTTTGGGATAGTGGCTCCGACTGGGGATAATGGGACCAGTTTCCCAAGAATTATAAGTAAACGGGATGGATGAATGACTTACGATATAGGGTGGTAATCAACTAACAACTAAACTATAAGAAAAAATATAATAACTATAATCTAATCCCGGGACTTATCAATTTGTAGAGTGTAGCGTTTGATAATCTGTGCTTTATGGCAGGCATATAGATGACTCTAACACTAAAGCATAGATGTTTAAACCATTTAAGATTGCTCTGCATAATTAGTTATGCAGAGCGATGATAGCGAATTACTACACTTAGTCATTTATATCATTGCTACATGTACGAGTAGAAGAGGTAACAAATCACAAAACATTCAATAGTGATATGAAATGCAGATTCGCTGTTATATTGCATACATGTATTCAACAATAGAAAAGAGAAAAACACAGCAATTCATATAATAAAAAGAGCACAGATACAGATAATAGTACCATGTAAGCTGTTTGATCAATCCAGTATATTAATCACTATGTCGCAGTCCTTCCTTCAAACCAGAAAGCATTCGAAACAAGAGACAATAGTGCACAGTTGCATAAAACAACCTTCTAATCAAAATTAAGGATCATCGGTCGAGTTTCACAAAAGAATATAGACCGAAGCACAATAGTGCAAACTTCAGCCTTTAAGTCTTTTACAAAATTTGACGACCCTTTCCAAAACAATGAAAGGGTCTATAAATACTATGCTAATCTAAATATCTAAATATCTAAAAACTAAAAAGCTACTAAATTGGCATTAACAAATATCATCTTCTTTTCTGGCGATCTGGCAGTCGGCGGCGATGCTTCACTCAATGGCCTCTTTGCCTTTACTCTTTCGCTGACATATCGCCAGCATTGGCTCTACTTCTGGTGGAATGATGAGACGCGAAGTTAGCTGTGCATCATATGTGCCATCTTGAATGTCGGAAATCAGGTATCGGAGGGCATCTGTTAAACAATTAAGAGCCGACCTTTGAGAGTGTGGTTTAATTAGAAAGAGCCAGTATGCGTCGGCGGTTAAAGTATTTACTCCAGCGATTAACCGTCCTTGTTTCTCCAGATCAGTGTAATTTCTCTGCTCCAGCATGTTTGTTGTTGTTATGCTTCCAGGTGTGCACTGGGAGATCATGTTTGCCAGATAGAGCGTGTCGTTGACTAGATTGATCATGTTGCTGGCAATCATCTTACATCTTGAGGCTGCTCTTTCCGCTTTCATTACCTGGGTGTTCCATTCCATGAAGAGTATGTCCTTGTACGTTACACTGATTCGGGAAAAATTTGCTACTTTCCCTTCTTGAGAGTCTTGCCATTCAATATATTCAGATATGTCATCTTCGGCCTGATCTAGCTTGCTTCTGACTTTCTCTATTTGCTCACATACTGTTGCGGATGCTTCACATAATGACTCAGCGTCAATAAGTTGTCGGCACAAGAGTCTGATCTGAGATATTAATGCACCATTTATTCGAGTTGCCTCTACTCTGAAATCGTTAACACTCTGGGCGTCCTTGATTCCTTCGAGCTGTGCCGATAGCTGAGCTATTTGTTCATCTTTAGATTTCATCATTAGCTCATTTGACGTTTTCAGCTGTGACAATGCCTCTGCTAATTCTTTTGCCTTCTGAATCTCACTTTGGTCTGCCCTCTGTTTTTCAACCTGCAACTGCTGGGTTAACAAATTGTTTTCTTGCTCTTGAGCCAGCAATTGCTCCTCTACCTGTGCTGCCTTGTTTTTCGCCTCAATTACTTCTGCCTGCAATGCATATATTTCATGATCTTTAGTCTTCAATAGAAGACTTACCTCTGATGCTTTGTCAATAGTTGCTGCCGAATAAGCTCCCGCAAATTGCGACAGCTTAGTTAGATCATCGGAGGGATCCAATTCCCCCTTCCAGACCACATTGCCCGTGACTGTTTGCTCAGGAGAAATGGAAGGTTGATCAAGCCTTCGTCTTTTCCTAGAGCGCCTAACAACGGCTCTATGCTTTGGGCTGTAGAAAATATCTAGGGGAGGAATTTCTTCCACCTGAAGCTCAATTTGATCGGACAAGTCTTGAGTGATTACCTCGACATCCTGTAAAATGGGTGGGCCGCTGGTTCCTTCTAGAACCTGAGAAGAAGTAGTATCGGGGACATTGCTTGTTTTAGAGGTATCTGAGTCTTTGGAGGCTTCCTTACCGTTGATAATGGAATCGAATTGGTTCCATTCTTTAATCAATTCAGGATCGGTGGAGATTTGCTCATGTTGCTCTGTGTGGGCTTTACTCTGTTCTTTTTCTTGTTCTGCCCGCTGCTGTTCTTCAAGTGCCTTCCTCTGCTGCTCCTCCTGTGCTTTTCGCTGCTGCTCCTCGAATTCTTTCTTTGCTTTCTCTTCTTCTTCCTTCTTCCTCTGTTCCTCTATCTCTTTCTGCTTTCTTTGCTCTTGATCCTTTTGTGCCTTTTGTTGTATTTCTATCTGCTCCTTTTTATGCCTCTCTGCCTGCAGCTTGTTTTGCCTTTCCTCCTGTTGTTTGTCATGTTCTTTAATTGTAATAGGAGGTGGATGTATCTGCTGCTGACTAGGCTCGCTTGAGGAAGATGCCGGGGTTGTGGATAATAAATCTAGAGGCAGAGTTTGCAACCTCTGTTTTCTAAGTTTATTAAACTCAGTTAACTCCACATCTTCGTATCTCAATGCAGCAAGCTGTTTGGTTTGGCTTATTGAATCTGCACCTACGAAAAGGTCGTCAAACTCATCTTCTTGCTGGACAATCTTTGACAGTTTGGCCTGTTCTAGGGCAATGGAAGCAGTCTTTTTCGGATCATAGAGTCTGTTTGGGATAGTGGCCAGGGACATCATTTGGAGTTTTGTTGCTTCTTTTTCTGCATGTTTGTAATTCTGCAGCGTATAAACTCCAATTCTTAAAGGAAAAGAGGGCCAGACTCTCTTCTTCTCATCTTTGAGAGTTTGTGTGACACTCTCGGACATAATCTGGTAGCAGATTTCCCGAGCTAACAATTTGTCTGGGATGTATAAAGGGAGAACGTGCGGCCTAGCTTTGCTTCCAAAAACTCTAATATAAGTGAAATGTTCTTCTTCGAACCAATGCGCTACGGCTGGTAAGTCAAAAGAAGCTTCATAGGAAATTCTTGGGATGGGTCTGTCGAAAATAGAATAGTGAATGGGCACCATGAAACCTTTGCAAATTTGATACAAATGGTCCTTGTAAGAGGGCTTCCACAATTTACGATGGTACAAGTTGATGGGTGTTGGGTCATGGGTGGTCCATCTCCAACCAAGGACAGGAAACTCAGAATTAAAACACAGGGTATCCATAATGTAAGCAGAGTAATAAAATGGTGGGATTTTCCTTTCGGTGACTCTGGTTTTGGCCCTAAATTCACGAACAGCTGTGACCAACTTATGAGACAAAATAGTGGCCCAATCCATAATTGTACTATTGACAGCCGCTTCCATAAGGGGAACCATGTCAATATGGATATTAGCGGAGTCATGTAATCCCCACAATCTACACATCATAATCCCAGCATAGCAATATGGAGAAGCCAAAGAAGCATTGGAGTACTTACCCGAACTGTCATGCTTGTGTTTGGCTGGGTTCTGCCTCCAATCTCGGAGGGGTTCGGATGGTGATTCATTCTCGTTTGCGAACTTCTCCATGAAGGCTCTGTTATAGACTAGCTCTGGTTCAGGAAAATGATACATTCGCCTCAGGTCATCAGGCTTGAACGACCCGAACATCCTTCCATCCTTTGTATGAAAAGTTCTATCAGTGAGGGTAATTTCTTCAATTGCCCAGCGTACCACATCAGTGTAAGGTAGGACCTGCTCTCTGGCTGCTATTCTGTGCAAAAAGGAGTCGGACAAATCTTTGAGAGTTGCCTCAGACTTCCTTTGTTCATCCACACTAGCCTCAGTCACTGTCTTTGTCGGTTGTTCGGCTTCTAACAGATTATATGTACCTGCCATGTAGTGCTAGAAAGACCAGTGCATGTAGTATCTGAGATTAGGCCTTTCTTCGAAACTATAGCAGCTTGACCTGCGGCAGGTGTTGTAGTAGAACCCGCAGCCTTCTTGAATTTCTTCCCCATCATGTTTAGGCTTCTCTCGACAGCTGAATTCTACACAATTGCAAGAGAAATCGTAACAAGGAAATAATAACGACAATCCATAACGGGAAAGATATATTACTTGAAGCGTGGAAAGATTAATTCTAAAAGTGGCTGCGGATCTAATGATTATGAGAAGGCACCGCAGATGCAATGATGGTGATTTTACGGTCTGTAGCTTCTTAAATGACCATTATATCGTTATTAAACTGAATGACCACTTAAAGCATGCAACAGATTTTTAAAGGTCTAATCGTAAGTATTCGTTAAATCGAAGGGGCAAAGTTTTAAATACGCATGCATTACCTTATCCCTGCATTTAATGGCTTTTTGAAATCTGTGCTTTTATCAGCCGAATTTAAATATAACCTTAGAGCTTGAAGCAATCACCTTTTAGGAATTCTGGTCATAGTTAAGCGTCATCGCATCGCATCGGGGTATGAGTGATACTATTGTTTGGGAGAGGTCTTGGCGAATGCCGAATGCGAATCACATCGGATTAGCGCGTAAACCTATTCGTAGATGTATGTTAAATGATTTGCCGAATTGCGATTGCGATATCACATCGCATCGGGGAAAAGATCCGAGCGTCTTATGAAAGTGTATGGGATTCCGCCGACTCCCGATAGCGATATCGCATCGGGTCGGGGTTTATAACTTAAAACGTCTTTTCACAAGAGGCAGCGCCGATAGCCGATCGCCGATATCGCGTCGCATCGGGGTGTAAGATATGTGCTCTTTTTGGGTGTGCATGGATTAACACCGATCACCGATAGCGATATCGCATCGGCAATAACCAAGGTGATATTTAAATGTGTTTCTTTTGTTATTGCGGTATGCGATCTTGCGATTTGCTTTTTCCGCGCTTAACCATAAAATGCTTGATATTTATTCAAAAAGGCTTTCATTCATAAATTCATTTGATTATCATACCTTTTTCGAACAAATTCATTAATGCCAATTAAAGATTTTTAAAAGGGACCCATTTCATATGTCAATTGTTGGTAAAAAAAATGTTATGAAATGGGTGGTTGTTGTAGGGCACAACAACTACCTGAAGTCATCTTTCTAGTCACAAATTTCACTTATAATAGAAAATTTATGGCTTTTCATTCATTTATGCGATAGATGATGCATCAAATGGATGTGAAGAAAACCTTCTTTAATATGATCATTGAGGAAGAAGGTAGATATAGGAACCTTATGGCTTTGAGGTAAATTATAGGAATCCATATATATGTAAGATTAAGAAATTTTTGTATGGGAAATAGTTGGGATAAAGAGAATGGAATTTCAAGATAAAAGGATACTGTAAGATATAGAATTCAGTAGAAAATAAACAAATTTTACATTATATTATCTACTTTTGGGATTAGTTTTCTCATTTTAGTTTTCTGCATGGTGGTAATCTTCCAAGAAGGTTGTGCACTAAAGGTTGCACATGGCAGTAATTTTCCAACCGCATTATAGCAAGGTGTGGCACCACCAACCCTTTTCTTTTCACCAATACTCACGGTCATGGACTACGCCTAACATTCATACTTAGTTTATTTTTCGTTACCAAGTATTATATTTATCCTTTATCCAAGATGAAAACCATGAACATTCATCATAAACAACAATAACATGAACAATTGCACAATAGTATAAAGGGAGGGGCAACTCCCTCATGTCAGTCTCTGAATCAATATATATATATCTATATATATATATATATATATATATATATATATATATATATATATATATATATATATATATATATATATAATCTTCAATTTTCACAACATAAGCTAAATCTTGGAGGAAACCCCAAATTTACACTTAGCCAAATTTTCACAACTTTGGCAAACTCAGTTTCCCAACTCGTTGACACCTCCGAATGGTCGTTGCACGACTCGCCCAACTCTTTGTTCACCCGTCGCATGTTTTGTGTCATTTTTCCCAACTCGGGTGCACCTCTCATGTAGGTGTTGCCCAACCTGCGCGTTGTCCACACACCTCGTCAAGACACTTCACTTTGTTTCCACCCGGCACACCCAACAGCAGGTCGCCCTCTGTACGAGTCACCATTCACCCGTTCGGTCTGCCCGTCATTCGACGGGGCACGATCCTCCGAATGAATGTCGTACTCGATTACCTTCACCTCGTCACACCACGTTTTGTGTGATTGTTTCGGTAGTAGTCTCCTAGTCTGCCAATGTACTTGAGCTCATCCTGCTCAATTACAACAACCTTCTTACCAAGAATTTTCTTCTTCATCTCCTCCTCAAGCTGCTTGACTTTGGTCTCCACCATGGCACTTTTCTTCCATAGTCAAACTCTCTCATCCAAGAGTTCTTGAAGACTAAGACCATTCCATTGGATCTCCTCATCAAATTCCCTAAGTTTAACATCTTCCATTGTACCTTCGCATTGGCCCTTGAGTTCTTCAAGTTCTTCTTTTAGCTTCGAACAACCTTCCCGAATCTCATCATATTCTCGGCCTTCACCGAAAGCCATTCAGAATTCCACCTACTCACCTGTTCGAATACTTTGTACCAGAAAACTTCACCTAAATCATGGCTAGATTCACCTACCATAGGTTCTTCTACCACCTTTGCCATTCACTTTCCTACAAACTTGAATCACCCTTCAGATTTCTTCACCATTCACCAGGATCCCCCTACAAACCGAATCAGCTCTTGATATCACCTATGAATGAGATTAGCTTCCTTCGCTTGCAATTCACCTGTCAGTGAGATTACGCCCCTACATTGGTAGTACTCTTCCAATCACACTATAGCGAGGTGAGGCACCACTGACCACTTTCTTTTCACCAATACTTATGATCATGGACTACGCCTAACATTCGTACTTAGTTTATTTCTTTGTTACCAAGTACTAAGTTTTCCTTTATACACAAATAAACCATTAACATTCCCCATAATCAACATTAACACATAAAGGCACAATAGTATAAAGGGAGGGGAAACTCCTATAATGAGTCTAGTTGAATATACAAGTTAAATCTTGGAGGAAACCCCAAATTTACACTTAGCCAAATTTTACATTCACTCACAAACTCGATTTCCCAGCTCATCGGCACACCCACATGGTCACCGCACGACTCTTTCTCAACACGTCATTTTCCTCTTCACGTTCGTGGTCAGTGGTGCCTCACCTCGCTATAGTGCGATTGGAAGAGTACTACCAGTGTAGGGGCGTAATCTCACTGACAGGTGAAGTGCAAGTGAAGGAAGCTAATCTCACTCACAGGTTATATCAAAAGTTGATTTTCATCAAATAATCATGCCCAAATGTCGTAGAACGACCCTACATGAATGCCCTCGCCTAATGACTCCGAAAAACTTTTTGAATGACACCCTCACCGAATGACTTCGCATGACTTTCCTGAACGACGCCCTCGCTTGATGACTTCGCACGACTTTTCTGCATGACACCCTTGCCCAACACCTTCGCACAAATTTCTTGCACAACGCCCTCACCTCACGCCTTTGCACTAATTTTCTGAATGATACCTTCGAACGACTTCCTGCACAAATGACTTTCAATGAATTTGTTTCGGCTCGGTGCTTCGGCCATGCACTCGTCTACCTGCACCTTCACCTGTTTCAGACAACCTTCGCACTTTCACCTTGTTCCTCCCTTGGACACTCTGATCTGTGCATTTGTTTTGATGACTTCGCTACTTTCAAAGCACGCCCATATATATAGCTCCCTCCATGAATCATTGTGACTC